>JAZKJV010002542.1:0-350000 GCA_037367405.1 Ottelia alismoides
TAACTACGAGGGGGCCTAAGATAAATTACCCCTTATTTAACGTCGACGGCTGGATGCGCGCCACGTAGATGATCCAACGGTCTCGGACTCGGGCGCTTTTCTCCTTCCGCACGTGGGCCTGATCGTCGGTGCAGAGGGGGCCACGTGGAAGATCGAACGGCTGGTGGTGCTGGTGGTTCCCTCTCTCTGCTCTGACGGTCCAGATCAACCCTCAGGATGATCGACGGTATCTGCTTCTCAATGGATGGACGGCCGTGATGCGAACTGGGGAGCTGGGGCTGATCGGACGGCGATGGAGGACTCTCGAAGAACAGGTGGCCGGCGAAGTTCGCCGGCCTAGTGCGCGTGCATTAGTCCTCCTCAGCTGCCTCTGGGTATCGGAAAAGATCCGCGGTGTAGTCCCGCAGCTGGTGAAGGTCTCCGATGGCCCAGCCAAGCCCTGGAGGGGCTCCGGCGAGGTCGACGGAGTAGAGCTCCTGGTCTGAAAGTGAGGGGGGGCTCAGATGCCCTCCTCTTGACCTGCAAAGTGAACCAAAAGCTTCGCGGGTCGAGGGCAAAGTGCCTCGACCCAAAGAAGCGGCGTGAGGGTGAACGGTGCGTCGGGGTGAGTGAGCTCCGGCGAGCGGAGGACGGTGGAGCTCGATTCCCAGATCCTGTGCGATCTGGGTTGGGTGAAGGGGTGAAGAACGTGCGTGAGGGAATGGCGAAGGTGACGGTGCGTTCCAATGATCGAGAAGGTACACGATATGGCCGGAATCAAAGGAATACGTCGGAGATGCGATTTGGGCGAAACAAGAAATTAAACTAAATGGAAAGGCTAAAGGGTTACCTGGGGTGGTCGGAGAGACTGGGGAAGAGCAGGGGGTGCTCCTGGTCGTAGCCTCAAGGGTCGTCTCGGCCCGAGGCTCGGTGCTCACGCTGGTGGCGGAGCAGCGGCGACGAAGGACGCCGGATCAGTGGTTTCACCTCCTCGCCTCGCTGCAACAAGGGCGATCGCTTGCTGTCACTCTCGCGATGCCTCTGGAGTTCACTGGGAAGAAGGGGACGAGCCAAAGATGGGGCGCGGAGGCGGCGGAGGTGGTTCTATATATAGTTGCAGGCCCGATTAGGGTTGGGGGGCGACGGCTATGGAATGCGTGGATCTCACGGCGAAGGATCTGGCGAGGATGTCGGATGATCGGCGAAGGATCCGGGCGCGGGGTTTGCGTGGGTGACAGGCTGGTAGCGCGTGGAGAAAATGGCGAAAGCGGGGCGGTGCGCATTTTCTCAAAAAGGAAAGAGTCCGCGGGGGAGTTGACCGGGGTCAACATTCCCCGTGGACCAGTGGGATGCTGCCACGTGGAAAAGATTTGACACTTAAAAATGAGGCAGCTAATGGCCGATTTTGCAAAAACTTTCAACATGAAATATTTTTCTTTTATTTTTTTCTATTTTTTGGTGATTTTTAATTAATTTTTGGAAATAAGAATAAGGTATGTACATTCTATAGGGATATATACAATGTGTAGGCTTTTTATTTTTGATTTTTTTATTATTATTTTTATACAATTTTATTCCTATTTTATGTTTTATTTATTTATAGAATAAAATAGGAATAAAAGGCTATTTTTATTTTATTTTTATTATTTATACACATATGTGAAATAAATAGATATATACATTTATACACATGGTATATATACAATGTATTTTTGTAATTTTAATTTTGTAATTTTTATTTGGTTTTTGTTTTGTTTCTTTTTATTTCTGTTATTTACAAAATATGCCATAGAATATTCACAAAAAGTTTTGAAAATAAATACATTTATTTATAGGGTTAAAGGATGATGGTCTATGCACATGGTGGAGGGATGTTTTTGCATTTTTGATTTTTAAATTTTTATTTTGTTTTTAGGAGTTTCTAAATATATACAAAACATGTACAAGCATATTTTTGGGTGAGGAAAATATAATTTTATTTATTTACAAAAGTCTATACACATGAGCTCCTATCTCCCTCTACTTTGGCTTTTATGCGGTCAGGCCCATGCTGAGCCCTCCCTTGGGTTAGGTTGCTCAATATTTATTCTAAATATTTCCCTCTTTTTCTTTTTACTCTTTATTCTTTTATTTTTGCACAAAAACATGCTAATTACAGGTTTTTACCCAATGCATGCTTTTGGTAATTATTTGTATTTACACATATCTACATGTATTTGCAAAGGTTTTTGTAGCTAAAATAGAAGAATAAAGAGTGATGAATGGGTATTCATCACCCCCCTATGCTTAACTTTGCTAGTCCCTTAGCAAACACTTATTTGAAAAAGAAGTGAAAAAGAAAGAAAAAGAAAAAGAGGATGTACATGGATCCAGGTTGAATTATTAAACTTTCCTTCATTAAATTGAAATATGGAGCTTGATCAGATCTTTGGATTATTAATGTGTCGGAACCTTATTTGGACTTAAGCTTAAAACTCAACAGCCTCTAAGTTCCACCAATCTATGGGCAAGACTCCTCAATAAACCAGATCAGAACAAGTCTACATACACAAACTCTAATGACCATGAATCTTTCCATGCGGTGTAAGTGATATGTGGCTCTCCACCTCAGAAGTAATAACGAAACAACCTCCCTCAACCTGGTAACTCTAATGCCTCGGTCTAGCAACTCTTTCCTCGAGAAGCGGGGTATTCCCTTCTAAGTTCAAGTGCAACCGGCTCAAGAAGTGGGGGTAGAAGTATAGAGTTTTTGGAAGCTTAGCCAGTGTAGCTAAGTCTCCCGCTGCAAGCTTCATGAGATGTAACATGGATACCATAAGCTTTGCTTTATTTGACTATATACACTCCGGTGGGGTTATTAAATTTTCAATCCGACCCACCACTTTTTTGGAGTTCTTTTTGCATTTTTGCAATTTTTTTTTCAAGGATTTCTGTACAGCATATCTACATGGTGCAGCATATAAGAAATTTCCCCTTGAGCCAGTAGACTATCCCTCTTTTGAAGCTTTATTGCAACCCACAGCTTCTGTCTTTAGCCTTCATCACCACTAGACCAAGTTGAGGCGCACTTCCTTCACTAGAAGAAGAAGAGAGGTTCCGCCTAGAAGTACTACCCTCATATGCTACCCCAAGCCAAAGGAAACTGCCTCCTCACCACCTCATCCGTGGAGAGCCATGTGTAAAGTGCAGGTGCAAGTCAAGCCATTGTCTTTAAGAGTCATGCGTGTGTTGTTAAGTGTTCTACTTAAGCTCATCAAGATGACATATGCTCATAGCCTAGTGGACTCAAAGAATTAAGTCCTTATGGACCTGAAAAGCCTTAAACCTAAATCCTATAAGGTTCCTCTTAAAGTTAAGTGGATTAAGATCTTATTCAAGCTCCATTTCTCAATTTAATTCCAGGCTTAATTTAAATGTCAACTCTCATCCAGGAAAAACTATATACATATATGTACACAAGATGCTATTTACAAATATTTTACAATCATGCAAAATTTTTGAAAAATGTTTTGAAATCATGGATGAATGATGCATGAGGTGCAAGTTTTGCAAAAAGATATTTACAAACATTTACACAAGATTTTTGCAAACTTTTGATTTTCAAAACATTTTGGAAAAATTTTGTACTATATACATAATTTTGATACAAAAATATTTACACAAAAGATTTTTGAAATCATTTTTACAAAAATACTTTGTACACTAGCTATGTATGTGCAAGATAAAAGAGGTTTATGTACATGAAAAATTTTTAAATTTTTGTGATTTTTAGCCCATTTTATTTATTAACACACTCACACAAAGTACGAGTTATGGGTAAAGTATATATGAAATATATACACACCCCCCCTATACTTAGCTCGAACGATGTCCTCAGAGTGATCAAGAGCGATGAAGAAGACATAACTCGTGCTTAGTAAAAGGGAAGTGAAAAGGAATGGCTAGGTACAGAAACGAATAAATGAATAGAATGAGAGGGACTCGGTGGTTTCCCCCTATACTTAGGATTAACTAATCCTAAGTATAGCAAGCTGTACATGAAGGGAAATCCGAGTGAAGAATATACAGAGTCTGCCCCCCCTATACTTAGGGTAAAATATCCCTAAGTATAGGCAGCAAAAACAGGAGCAGAAAGAATGAAAAGAATACTCGCAGGTCCGACAATCCCCCCTATACTTAGGGTAAAGTACACCCTAAGTATAGCATGATCACAAGATGAGAAAAGGGATGTGGGACTAAAGAATAGAATGATATGGACAACTGGATCTATACAGGCGGAGGAACAGTGAAAATCAGGCATGAGATGCAAAAGATGTGAGTCAAGAGACCACATCTCACGCAAAATGAATCGGGGCAACAATAACGTCCCGCGGCTCATGATCTAGAAATGGCTTGAGCCGCTGGCCGTTCACTCGAAAGGTACTCTCAGAAGATAACTCAGATATATCAATGCTACCGTTATCGTGTACCTTCCTGACCAAGTAAGGTCCCTTCCATTTGCTCTGTAGCTTCCCTGGAAATAATCGTAGCCTTGCATCAAACAACCATACTCTCTGTCCAATCTCAAAATGCTTGTGGCTGATATGAGAATCATGCCACTCCTTCACTTTCTCCTTATAATGTAGGCTGCTTGAGAAAGCTGCATCTCTAAGCTCCTCCAGGGCAGCTAACTCTGCCCTCCTCTGGTCTCCCATACCATCTGGATCCATCAGAATATCTGTAACTGCCCAAAGTGACTTGTGCCTCAGCTCAACAGGTAGATGGCACGGCTTGCCATAAACGAGGCGAAAGGGAGATGTGCCCAATGGAGTCTTGAAAGACGTCCGATATGCCCACAAGACCGAGTCCAAAAGCTGTAACCAATTCTTTCGGTCAGGGCGGACGACTTTCTGCAAAATATTCTTGATCTCCCTATTCGACACCTCAGCTAGACCATTCGTCTGTGGATGGTAAGGTGTGGCAACACGATGGTCTATACTGAACTCGCTAGCAAGGGCCTTCACCTGGTCGTTGACGAAATGAGACCCCCCATCAGAAATCAGAACTCGTGGAACCCCGAACCGCATGATGATGTGCTTCCTCAAAAATCTGCAAACTGTCCTCGCATCAGTGGCTCGGGCGGGGATAGCCTCAACCCAACGACTAACATAATCTACGGCCAACAGAATGTACTCAAATCCCTGACTCTTAGGGAATGGACCCATGAAATCGATGCCCCATGCGTCAAAAACCTCACAGAAGTGAATGGGCTGCATCGGCATCATATCACGCTGTCCACAAGTGCCCATCCTCTGACAGTCAGTACACCTCTTCACGAACTCATCAGAGTCCTTGAAGAGGGTAGGCCACCACAAGCCGGATTGGAGCACTTTCTGTGACGTTCTCCTCCCAGAATGATGTCCTCCTGCCTCAAGCTTGTGGCAGTAAGTGAGGACGCTATGGTGTTCCTCCTGAGGAATACACCGATGCCAGACGCTATCCCCTCCTTCGTGGTAAAGGATGGGATCCTCCCAGTGGTAGGACTTGGCCTTCGCAAGGAAGGTCTCAAGCCTCTGCCTGGGCCAATCTTGTGGGACTTTCCCAGCAATGAGAAAGTTCACAATATCGTCATACCACGGGAGTGAGGCGATAGCAAGGATCGCCTCATCTGGGAAGGTATCTCGAATAGGATCAATCTGCTCAGAATCCTCAGGCTGCTCTAATCGAGAAAGATGATCCGCCACCACATTCTTGACTCCGGGCTTATCCTTGATCTCAATGTCGAACTCCTGGAGTAGAAGGATCCATCTAGTCAATCTGGCCTTGGCATCCTTCTTTGCCATGAGGTACCTGATGGCGGTGTGATCTGTAAACAAAGTCACTCTAGATCCAATGATATACGATCTGAACTTATCTAGGGCGAACACTACTGCTAGCATCTCCTTCTCCGTGACCGTATAATTCCGCTGGGCGGAATCCAATGTGCGGCTAGCATAGTGTATGGCAAACGGAACTCCGTCCCTCCTCTGTCCTAGCACGGCCCCTACGGCAAAATCAGAGGCGTCCGTCATGATCTCGAATGGGAGAGACCAATCGGGTGGCTGAAGGACAGGAGCCTCAATAACACACTGCTGGAGAGTCTCAAAGGACGAGAGACACTTGTCATCGACAAGGAACTCGGTGTCTTTCGTCAAGAGGTCAGTCAACGGTCGGGCAATCTTGCTGAAATCATGAATGAATCTCCTATAAAAACCAACGTGCCCCAGAAATGACCGTAGCTGCTTCAAATTGGACGGCGGTGCGAGTTTTCTAATGACGTCAACCTTGGCCGGATCAACCTCCATGCCCCTGTTGGAGATGATGTGGCCAAGCACCGTCCCTTGAGTCACCATGAAGTGACTCTTCTCCCAAGACAGAACCAAGCGGGTAGCAATACATCGCTGGAGCACTCGGTCTAGGCAGTCAAGACAGGAATCGAATCCGTCGCCGTAAACCAAGAAGTCGTCCATGAAGACCTCCAAACACTCCCCTACCATGTCCGAGAAGATCGACAGCATGCATCTCTGAAAAGTCGCAGGGGCGTTGCATAGCCCAAATGGCATGCGTCGAAAGGCGTATGTACCAAAGGGACAGGTAAAGGTGGTCTTCTCCTGATCCTCAGGAGCGATGGCCACCTGATTGTAGCCCGAGTACCCATCCAGGAAGCAATAATGGCTCTTCCCTGCCAGTCTCTCTATGATCTGATCAATAAAAGGCAGGGGGAAATGGTCCTTCTTGGTGGCCTGGTTGAGTCTCCTGTAGTCAACGCAGACCCGCCAAGAGGTGGGTACTCGTGTAGCAATCTCCTCTCCCGACTCACTGATCACAGTCGTGATGCCCGTCTTCTTGGGCACCACATGCAAGGGGCTAACCCACTTGGAGTCGGAAATGGGATAAATAAAATCTGCACTCCACCATTTTGATATTTCCTTCATGACAACCTCTCGTAGGTTGGGGTTCAGTCGCCGCTGGAACTCACACGACGGCTTTGCCCCTTCCTCGAGATAGATATGGTGGGAGCACAACGAGGGACTAATCCCATGGAGATCTGCTACGCTCCATCCAATTGCCTTACGGTTCTTTTCAAGAACCCCCATCAGACGGGATTCTTGTTCTCCAGTCAGATCGGCAGAGATGATGACTGGGTACATCTCAGACTCTCCCGCAAGGAATCGATACTTCAGCGAAGTAGGGAGCGGCTTTAGCTCTGGACAGCTGGGTGCTGGCAAATCTGGCTTCTGAAGAAGATGTGTGTATGCTGACAATTCTGCCAAATCTACCTGGGAAAATGATAAAGAACTCTCACAAACTGGATCTGGAGAAGGCGGGTCCTCTGCATTGTCTCTGATCTGCTCTACCTCTACCTCCTCCTCATCTATAGGCTCAGGTGGATCCATGTCTGGCATCTGATCATCACAATCTGCCCAATCAGATTCTGAATCCGAGGGATCTGTATCAACTGTGGTGGCATCAGTACCACCGTAGAGCAGGGTGGCCTTAGTACCACCATCACTGAAAATCGTGTCGCGATCAAGGTCCGACTCTGCTGACTCAATAGTATCCTGGACCAGGGCTGTGCTCTCCAGACTATCCTCTGCTATCATCTCTGCATCAGCTATATCTGAATCTGAGAGGATGGTCTGTGCTGCAGGATCTGCCCAAGCTGCCTCATCATCTGTGATCACAAAATCACAGTCCTGGTGTATATCTGGCTCTGTATCTGTCAGCTGTTCTGAATCTGTACTGCCCTCTGAGCGGGATCTATCTCTGGCTCTGTGGCCCTTAACCGTCTCTATTTGTATACTCTCGCCCTGGACGCGAAAGAATACCTTCCCACTGTCATGGTCAGTCACCGCCTTGGCTGTGGCCAAGAACGGGCGACCGAGGATGATGGGGGAATCGGTCAACGAGTCAGGGGTCTCCATGTCCAGTACTACGAAGTCCACGGGGAATTGCAAACCCTGAATCGTGACGACAACATCTCGCAACAACCCCTTTGGCCTCTTGACAGACCGATCAGCAAACTGAAGGTATGTCCTGCTCTGTCTAAGAGTGCCCAACTCTAAGTGGTCGAGAAGGGCTGCCGGAAGAAGGTTGATCGACGATCCGCTATCTAATAGAGTACGGTCGAACCTCTGCTCACTAATCTGACATCTGACATACGGGGCTCCTAAATCTGGCTTCTTGGTCGGCAGATGGTTCTGGATCGCGTAACACGTGGCTTTTGTCAACACATGAATCTCTGCGGATTTGTTCCTCTTCTTCCTCCTGACTGTGGTCTTGTCTCTCAAGGATCGCTGAAGAAGAGGGATGTGCTGCAAAGCCTCATGGAGGGTCAGCTGGATGTGAAATCGGTCTATCATGCTCTGGCTGAACTCCTCCTGCTCTCTCTTTTTTGGATCTTTTTCTCTTTTCTTCCCCTTCCCCAACTCAAGGGCTCTAGGAAAGGGGATCACAGGGTCCTTCTCAGATGAAGGACTAGGAATAGGCCTAGACGGTTCGATGACCGGATCCTCACATACATCATACACCACAGTGGGATCAGAAGAAACTAAACCTTTTCCTTTATTCAAAATAGAGTCCTGAGATACATTCATACGAGGAAAGACAACATCTCTATCAGAATGAATATTGGTGGCCTTAGTACCACCTCTAGCAGGCTCTACAACTAGACGTCTTGCGGCCTCAGTACCGCGGGCTGGCTCGGCTCTGTTGGTGGCATCAGTACCACCTACTCGATATGGTGAAGCGGCGGCCTCAGTACCGCCGGTGGAATCAGCATCTCGGGTGGCATCAGTACCACCGTCATCATCATGTGCGGCCTCAGTACCGCTCTCCTCTTCCTCATCTGGCGCTCTAGATGGATCCTCGCGTTGTCGCTCAGATGAGGCGCCGCCTGCTGGTCTTCTACCGCTCCTAAGTGTAACAAAATCAGCATCAAATAGATCCGACGACATATCATCAAATGAGTCACTAGGAGCGGTAGGCTCAGTGTGAACTACCTGCTCAGACTTCCTCTTCAAGCTATTCGGATTAGGCTCGATCTGTGCAGGGATGGCGGCCTTACCTCTCATCAGGTCCCGCATCTCCTGGCGGAACTCGTCCATCTCCCGTCTAAATGTAGCCTGCTGCTCTGTGAAAATGCGGGCTAGATCATCCAAGGCGGGGCTCTCATGGGAGCCCGACGGGTTGCCTCTCTGGTAATGAGGCTGCTGGACCTGGTGCTGCTGCGGCTGAGAGGGGTAAGAGGAAGGATGCTGCTGCTAGTGAGCCTGTTGTTCACGTCTCCAAGTCTGTCCCTGCTGCTGGTAGGGACGAGGTACGAAGGATGATGGCTGGTGTGACTGGTATGCTGGGGGCTGCTGGTGATCTCTCTGCTGGGAGTATTGCCCTCCCTGACCGGCTGGCTGCTGTTGGGACTGGTTACCCCCATTCCCCCACCTGAATCCGGGATGGTCTCGTCGGATCCCAGGCTGGGGACGGTCGTACCAAATCCCGTTGACATCCATCAACGGCTCTGCATCGAAGGGGTCTGGCGGCAGTACTGCCAGAGGCTGATCCGGCTGATATACCACCATCTGTAAGTCTGGAGATGGTGGTGACTGGTAAGAGGGCTGCTGCTGCTGGTACGGCTCCGCCTGTACAAGGTGAACTTGTCTAGGCTGCTGCAAGGAGCTGGAGCGCTGGGACGAGCTGCGGCTGCCACCGGAATCGCCTCGCGACTGAAGACGGGGCTGAGAAGCCGTCTGTGCCTCCTGAAGACACAAGAGATGGGTCTTCACGTCGCTCAGAGTTTGTGCCATCTGCTCCATCTGAGTTATGCCCTGGCACTGCTTCTTCTCTATTATTTCCATGCGGTCCAACTTCTCGCTGATAATCCCCATGTCCGCAGCGGCCGACTCTGCCTGTGCGGCTGCAACTGTGGACGAACTGGATGGACCTGCATCAACCCGTGCTATCCGCTGGTACTGCACGGGTCCTGGCGGCTGCTGAGATCTCTGTGTGTACAACCGAGTCTGGGACATCACCATGTAATTTTCGGCCATCTCTTCGTAGATGGCCCAGACTTGGTTGTGGTCCTTGGCAAAGTAGGACCCGCCGCAAGAAGCATTCACCAGACCCTGAAGCTCTGGCGTCATCCCACTAAAGAAGCTCTGAACTAGGTTCGGCTTGGAAATGTCGTGGTGTGGGCATCTATCCAGAAGCTCTCTGAACCTCTCCCATGCCTCGTGAAACTGCTCGTTAGGGAGCATGGAGAAGTTGTTGATCAGGGCCCTCGCTGCATTCGTCCGCCCGAGTGGATAGTACTTGTTCAAGTACTCGGTGCGGAGCTGCTCCCAGGTGTATACAAACTTCCCTAAATGCTTCAGCCAGGCGGCTGCTCTATCTGCCAGTGAAAAAGGGAAGGCCATCATCCGAATCGTATCCTGGTCCACATGGCGGTCGTGGACAGTGCTGCAGATCATCAAAAACTCCTGGAGATGGAGGTGGGGCTCCTCGATGGCAAGTCCGTGAAAATGAGGAAGCATCTGCAGGGTGTTCGGAGGGAACTTGAAATCCCCCACGATAGCAGGTACCACCACCCAATGGTGCATCAGTGTAGATCCGGGGTTGTGTAACTCCCGCATCGGTCTCGGTGGTCCTGCTGCGGCGGCGGCTGCCGCTACGGCAGCCGCTGCTGCGGCTGCTGCTGCGGCTGCTGCGGCTGCATCCGCATCAGGAATGTCCTCAGGCTCGCTCTGATCTCTCTCTTCTCTGAGTCGCTCCAACTCCCTTCTCATCTCAATCATGAAAGCTCCCTGATCGCGTAGCTGCTTCTGTACTGTCTCTAATGATGCGATCAGAGTGGAGTTGATCGCTCCCTGGTCTAGTACAAAATGTTCGGGTTGTCGGGAGTCTGGGTCTGAACTGCCGGCTCCAGCCATAGTGATGTCTGCAAAATCAGATGAGCCCAACTCAGGTTCTGTCAAATCAATTCGTCTTTCCTCGGGCTCATGTCTCTCAGTAGCAAAAGAAAGGGGATCGAGGGAGAACAGGGTGGAATCGTACTCGGGCCCGGAGAGCTGGTCTCGACTCTCACGGGCCAACCTAGATGGTGAAGTAGACGTGCCTGAAAGCGGTGCAGCCAGAGGCTGCCTAAGAGATCGTCTACCCATCATCTTGATCTGGCGAGTTGGGCGGATGGGATCTGGAGAAAATATGATCGCAAAGCAAACCCCCGGTTCACCAACGCAACACAATCTGAAGACCGTGAAAGCTCGGTCAATTTATCTTGTCAATTTTATTGGGTGAACACACAAAATATCAGAGCGCTTACGTGACCTGTTAGGATACCCGATGTTACTCCAACCGACTGGCCCGCACGGAAGAGTCGGTAGTCAGCTAGAAATAGCACCGGAGGGCTCTACCTAGGGTGCGGGTCACTCTCTCGCGCATCCAAACCATACAAGGAGGGGGTTGCTCTCCCCAAGACAAATTTTTAATGTGAGTGTCTTTTAGGGTCAATAGTGTTATCCAGTCCCAATTTTTTTTGTTTTTCTTTTTAATTTTTTTTCAAAATAAATACCAGCGGCCTAACGAATTTTCTGATTCTCCTGATGATCAAGCCAAAAATAGAGGGAGAAGACGAAAAAGCCGATGCGCGAAGAAATCAATGATGCATGCAGAGAAAGAAATGCGTACCTTATCTCCAGCACTCTTCATGCAAATGATCCGCGCAGAATTTAAAGCAGAATTAAACTACCTAAATGGTGCAGCGAGGAAAAACCGAGTCCTAGATGAGCAATTCCTAGCGCAGAACCGTCTAACTCAGTCACTCGCCTTTGATCCAAAGAGTCCGGTCTTAGCCCACCCCTCCTCTTCTCGACAGGTCGAGTCCAGGAGTAGCGCTTCCGGGGCAGGCTCGCGGCGCGTAGGCTCTCAGGAAAGCGACCAAGTTATTTTTATTATTTATTATTAGTAGGTCCAATTAACGATCTATAGGAACAGATAAGCAATTAAGTGTGGGGACCCTACTAATTACGGCACAAGCAAGAGAAATTCCTAAATCTAGGGGCTCGAGAAAAACCGCGTAAACACCGGAAAAGGCAGCTAGCTATCAAAACCGCAGAAAAAGCCGCGAAAAATCCAAATGGGTCCCCCGAGCACACCGGTACTCGGCGAAACAGACCCGCTAAGTTACAAGTGTCCACAAATGTTCAAGTTCTAAATTATTACAAAAAAATATTGTTCTCTCTCTCTCTCATAAAAAAATTCCTTCTTCTTCTCCCTGCTTCTTCTTCCCGTGCGGGTCCTCAAAAATAAACTCCAAGTTGTCCACGCAGTACCTCGCACAAAAATCAAAGAGAGAGTGTCAGAAAACAATGATAATATAGAGAGATAATATGGAGAAATGACTACAAAGCCGTGCTCCCCGGCAACGGCGCCATTCTGATAACCGACCAACTGACTAAGGTAAAGGTAAAGAAATGGTCGTTGCGACCTCAATCAATCAGATTAGGTATATCAAGAAAAATCAACCACTCAGAACATGTAAAACTAATCGAGCACAAAAGAGAGCAGTCTCGCTATGAGATTAACCTGGTATAGCACCCAGGGTCGAACACAAGGAGCACGGGTTGGCCAAAGGTCTACGATGTAGTCAAAATGAGTAAAATAAAAGGCAAAGTATTTTTGTGGTTTTTAATTGTTTTTTTTTTAATATGAAGAAAGTGAAAGAAGCACAAAAACAAGCACACTCTCACAATTTATTTAATGCATCAAAAATCAAGCAGAAATTCAAGAAAAAATGTTTTTATGTTTTTTAAGTTTTTTTAGTGTTTTTGGTGAATTTTTGGGGTTTTTCAGATGTGTATTTTATTCACTAAAAATCAAACAGTAAGAAGAAGACAAGGTATTGTCCAGCCAGGTCCAAAACCCAAAGATAAAATATCTAAGGATCTCAGATGGACCTGGAGGTAATTTTCCTGTATACTAGAGAAAACAAGGAAAATTTGGGCACCAAAATTATTGTTTTTGGATTTTTGGATTATTTAATATGATTTTTATGAGTTTTTAGGTGTTTTTGAATTTTTAGGGTTTTTAAGCAATGAAAAATAGCCAAAATTGGCTAGAAAATCAAGCAACACAAGATAAACAGTAACTAATTTTTATAGAATTTTTGGGTGTGTTTTTATATTTTTTTGTGATTTTTCAAGTGAAACAGTGCCAAAAATAGATGTTTTTGAATTTTTAAAAATAGCAAACAAGATCAAAAATGTCCTCAAAAATCTACAAAAATCCTACACCATGGCAGGAGCCATGTGTCAAATTTTCGTTGGATTTGGAGGTGATTTGATATTTTATTCAAAATCCAAAAGGGGGCACTGTGCACAGGGACCAAAGTGCAAATACCCAAAGCTCTGGGGGTCTCGGTGCAATTTTCCCAGCAAGTCACGCGCGTGGCGCGTGCCTGGGGCACTCAGGGACCTTCTGGTAATAAAAACCAAGTCCTAGGACCCTTTGGTAACTCGTACCAAAAAGTCCAGGGACGGTTATGCAAATAACCCACTAAAAAGCACACATGCGCAAATAAAACGCTCACAGGGGCATAAATGCAATTATCACAAAGTTTTCATTCATTAAAGAACAACCAGAACTACAGGGCTAAAGGCGCAAATATCCCAAACATACACGTGACGAAGCACGTGGCTCACACAAACAGGGGCATAAATGCAAATAAGCTAAAAGATGAGGTCCAATGTGCAATTATCCCTACGTAAATAAAATGCATAAAATATTTACAGGACTGGAATTCAAAACACAAACTACGAGGGGGCCTAAGATAAATTACCCCTTATTTAACGTCGACGGCTGGATGCGCGCCACGTAGATGATCCAACGGTCTCGGACGTCGGGCGCTTTTCTCCTTCCGCACGTGGGCCTGATCGTCGGTGCAGAGGGGGCCACGTGGAAGATCGAATGGCTGGTGGTGCTGGTGGTTCCCTCTCTCTGCTCTGACGGTCCAGATCAACCCTCAGGATGATCGACGGTATCTGCTTCTCAATGGATGGACGGCCGTGATGCGAACTGGGGAGCTGGGGCTGATCGGACGGCGATGGAGGACTCTCGAAGAACAGGTGGCCGGCGAAGTTCGCCGGCCTAGTGCGCGTGCAGTAGTCCTCCTCAGCTGCCTCTGGGTATCGGAAAAGATCCGCGGTGTAGTCCCGCAGCTGGTGAAGGTCTCCGATGGCCCAGCCAAGCCCTGGAGGGGCTCCGGCGAGGTCGACGGAGTAGATCTCCTGGTCTGAAAGTGAGGGGGGGGCTCAGATGCCCTCTTCTTGACCTGCAAAGTGAACCAAAAGCTTCGCGGGTCGAGGGCAAAGTGCCTCGACCCAAAGAAGCGGCGTGAGGGTGAACGGTGCGTCGGGGTGAGTGAGCTCCGGCGAGCGGAGGACGGTGGAGCTCGATTCCCAGATCCTGTGCAATCTGGGTTGGGCGAAGGGGTGAAGAACGTGCGTGAGGGAATGGCGAAGGTGACGGTGCGTTCCAATGATCGAGAAGGTACACGATATGGCCGGAATCAAAGGAATACGTCGGAGATGCGATTTGGGCGAAACAAGAAATTAAACTAAATGGAAAGGCTAAAGGGTTACCTGGGTGGTCGGAGAGACTGGGGAAGAGCAGGGGGTGCTCCTGGTCGTAGCCTCAAGGGTCGTCTCGGCCCGAGGCTCGGTGCTCACGCTGGTGGCGGAGCAGCGGCGGCGAAGGACGCCGGATCAGTGGTTTCACCTCCTCGCCTCGCTGCAACAAGGGCGATCGCTTGCTGTCACTCTCGCGATGCCTCTGGAGTTCACTGGGAAGAAGGGGACGAGCCAAAGATGGGGCGCAGAGGCGGCGGAGGTGGTTCTATATATAGTTGCAGGCCCGATTAGGGTTGGGGGGCGACGGCTATGGAATGCGTGGATCTCACGGCGAAGGATCTGGCGAGGATGTCGGATGATCGGCGAAGGATCCGGGCGCGGGGTTTGCGTGGGTGACAGGCTGGTAGCGCGTGGAGAAAATGGCGAAAGCGGGGCGGTGCGCATTTTCTCAAAAAGGAAAGAGTCCGCGGGGGAGTTGACCGGGGTCAACATTCCCCGTGGACCAGTGGGATGCTGCCACGTGGAAAAGATTTGACACTTAAAAATGAGGCAGCTAATGGCCGATTTTGCAAAAACTTTCAACATGAAATATTTTTCTTTTATTTTTTTCTATTTTTTGGTGATTTTTAATTAATTTTTGGAAATAAGAATAAGGTATGTACATTCTATAGGGATATATACAATGTGTAGGCTTTTTATTTTTGATTTTTTTATTATTATTTTTATACAATTTTATTCCTATTTTATGTTTTATTTATTTATAGAATAAAATGAGGAATAAAAGGCTATTTTTATTTTATTTTTATTATTTATACACATATGTGAAATAAATAGATATATACATTTATACACATGGTATATATACAATGTATTTTTGTAATTTTAATTTTGTAATTTTTATTTGGTTTTTGTTTTGTTTCTTTTTATTTCTGTTATTTACAAAATATGCCATAGAATATTCACAAAAAGTTTTGAAAATAAATACATTTATTTATAGGGTTAAAGGATGATGGTCTATGCACATGGTGGAGGGATGTTTTTGCATTTTTGATTTTTAAATTTTTATTTTGTTTTTAGGAGTTTCTAAATATATACAAAACATGTACAAGCATATTTTTGGGTGAGGAAAATATAATTTTATTTATTTACAAAAGTCTATACACATGAGCTCCTATCTCCCTCTACTTTGGCTTTTATGCGGTCAGGCCCATGCTGAGCCCTCCCTTGGGTTAGGTTGCTCAATATTTATTCTAAATATTTCCCTCTTTTTCTTTTTACTCTTTATTCTTTTATTTTTGCACAAAAACATGCTAATTACAGGTTTTTACACAATGCATGCTTTTGGTAATTATTTGTATTTACACATATCTACATGTATTTGCAAAGGTTTTTGTAGCTAAAATAGAAGAATAAAGAGTGATGAATGGGTATTCATCAGTTGTCAAGATGGTTTCCATAAGTATGAGAAATTAGATGCAATTGAAGTGACGTGTTTCTTGGATGATGAGGTTGGAGGTTGACGACAAATCGTATCCGTTGGATCATAAGATACAACGGCTAATGATGAGGCGTGATTAAAAGATCTGGATGTGTCTGATCAACTCAATCAAATGGTAGGAAGTAAGGTGCTAATGAATGTTGGAGATTAGAGAGGGAAGGAAGATCAGACGGCGGACAAGAATGGAGGGCTTGGAAGGACGAGAGCCATCATATCAAAGTAGATGTGTTGGCTCAAAGGAGTAGCAGGTGGTAGCAGAAGGATCGGGCCACTTGGGCAGTTATGAAAGCGCCACATAGCCCAATCAAAATTAAGGGAAAAGGGGGGAAAATAAAGATACATGAAGGAATGTGTTAAACATAAAGGTTGTATATCTCGATGAGATCTACAACCTTCATGAGAGGTCAAAGAGAAATACAGTCGTATATATAAAGATATATA
The DNA here is from genome assembly GCA_037367405.1 of Ottelia alismoides. NCBI lineage: Eukaryota > Viridiplantae > Streptophyta > Magnoliopsida > Alismatales > Hydrocharitaceae > Ottelia > Ottelia alismoides. The sequence continues at coordinate 16,558 of JAZKJV010002542.1, forward strand.
TTAGACAAGTAATGAAATCATGAAAACATTTTTCTTTTATTTCCTTTTCTCAATTTTTTAATGTTTATTTTGTATTTTATGTTAAATTAATTATGTACAATTTTATCCTAATTTTTATTTGATTTTTTTATAATAAAGGAATACAAAATTAATAGCACAATAATATATTATATAATTTAGTATAATTAGGGTTAATTATTTACAACACACCAATTAATAATTTGAGTTAATTGTCAATGAATCTTGTTAAATTAATGCAACTATTTTATCTCAGTTCTTGTACATTGATTATGGGACCTTCTCTTCCTTGTAATTTTTCTAACTTATTCTTTCTCATTAATACGAATGTTTTATCTCAATTCTTGTGCGTTCTTTATGCTTAGTTGAGATATGGCTTCATATCACTTTGTGCTATGAGGACATAGCAAACGCTAAATATAGGGGAGTCTGCCGTATATATTGCATACATACTTTAGACATAGCCCATATTTTTAATTTTTCCAACTACTGGGGTTATGGATATTGTATTACATTTTTGAAACTGATTTTTGCATAAAAATATTTTAAATATTTTTTGAAAACTATATACATATTTTGAAAGTGTTTTTCAAAAATTTTATATGGTTTGTGAAAATTCGGATTGACTTGTTTGGAAAATCATGTGTAAAATGTTTTGAAAATCTATATCTATATGACATTGTTTACAAAAAAGTTTTCAAAAAATCTTTAAAACTTTAAGGGTGTAAATGAGATTAACTAATAACTTTATTTTAAAACCAATAAAAAACAAAATCTTGTTGTATATCCTCAGTATCCTTGTGGTGAGTTTTAAAGTTCTCAAAGGTCATGATGATTCACCGAATCGTCTCGTCTTTGCTTTTATAAGGTTGGTATGCCTTAGAGTTGTTCAGAGTTACACATGGAGGAATGTTTGGATTTCAATTTGATATCTTGGAAGATCAAGTTGATAAGGGGTTGATGCCAATTGAGAAGGACGGTATATTGATGGAAGAATTAGATATGGAGGTTCCTTTACCTTTTCTTGAGGACGCTCACTTGATGAATTCTTACCTCTCTAGTAAGTTGAGTCATCCTTCTATGTCTAGTTTTTCTCTTATAAGGAAAACCCAAAAAACTATTGCAGGATCTCATGGTCTGATTTGTTTTCCCATAATTATAGAGAATTTTGAGCCTTTCGATGTGAATATGAATATCACTTTTGAAGAATAATGGCATCATTCTAAGAAAAATAAATTTTCAAGTTACTTTTGTTTTAGATTAAGAAGTGTTTTCCATTAGCAAGAAGTAGTTGAAACATTTGACAGCCTGTGATTTTAAACCTCAAAGAGCTACTCTTGATTTCTAAAGAGCTGAAGTTTGTAGTGTTGGGTTGGGTATCTTAATATGTTCTTTGTATTGTTTTGTTTAAGATACCCACTCTATTGTCCTTATCTCAATAAATCTATTAATTCCTTAATTCCTTTGTAAAATTATTAATTAGTTAAATAATTAATTGGTGTTATTATCTGACACTTTCACGGTGCACTGAAGGCTTGAAATGATCTTCAATACTTGGTTTAAGGATTCCCTACACTTAGAGTTATCATGTATTAATCATTAGGATCTTGGACTTAAAAAGTCATACTCCTCTAGTTCAAAGATATGCATTTTATGTCCCATGCTTAATCTTCCTTAAAAGAATTCAACTTTCACTCACATACACGACTGCATTCTTGATTGAGATGAGTCAAGGTATCACTAAGGAAACTGGGATTGAAAGCTTGAGTTTGGACTTGATTTCTATGATACTCGAGGATGGGATAAGATTAATGACGGCTTCATAAAACTTGAGTGTCAGCATCTTAGCTACTATGGGACATGTTCTCTTGCTATCTCTTGATCAAACCTAAAGTGCCACGGTGTGATGATATTAATTACTAAGTTAATCAGTGTGCGCCAATCTTTTGGTAAAAGCAGTGGAGCTAGCCAAAAACAAAGAAAATGAAGAAATGATGAAAGAAAAGCTCTCACCATACAAAGACAAATATTAAAGAGCTTCCACCAAAGGTAAGTGTTCCCAACCATTTCAAAGTGTCCACTTGGATCACCGCTACTAGGATCAGGAGTCAGGCTAGCACCTAAAAAGGGTTGTGCATCGTAAATGCTACAAGTCTGGGTGTAGAAGGTATAATAGATACTCAAAAAGAGGCACACCCCTGTGTATTCCCAAGAAAACAAGTGTAGGTGACTCCAACTTCTCTTGACGGACACACTAATTGGCGAAAATCAAAATGAAATTGTGTTGCATATAGGGACGAGAGAACCCTGATCCAATGAGAAGAAGAGAAAATAAGTACACAATCCTGCAACCTTCATTATTTGTCCTTCCATCTTTCCCTTTAAAGTCTAACAAACTAAAGAGATGATGAATTCAAGCAAGACTAGATTTATTCCCTAGTGTTGAGGGTTGGGTCCTTAGGAGAGCTTCCAAAAATGGAATTTTTGGTGACATTTTGATTCTACTCTCATGTTGTAGTCTACACTAAATCATATTCCTTATATTTATGTATACATTGAAAGTTTGACAAGTAGAAGAGTTGAATTTCTAGTGATAAATACTTGGATCAACTTAGAGTTTTAAGATTTTAAAAAATGGGTGTTTTAGATCTAATAAAGCCTTATATATTCACTTGCACATGTCAGGGATCTCACTAATTAAACTAACTTCCTAACAAATTCATTCTTTATTAGCTCGAGGATGAGCTTATCTTAAGTATAGGGGGTGATAAATTCCAGATTTATCAGCTTAATTCTATATACTTATCTTCCTTAAGTTAAATTACAAGATTCATTGGCTAATCAACCCTACTTACTAACTAATGTTTTGTGCATAATTAACACTAATTATTATATATTAATATGGTGCAATATTTTACATATTTATTTCCTATTATAAATAAATAAAAAATAGAATAAAAAATGAACAAAATAATATCAAACAAAATAAAAATACAAAAAAAGCAAAAAGAAAATAAAGAGAATTATTTTATATGGATTTTAATGGTATTTAATTTTTGACTATGTATAGACGACCTCTGATCTCTTTAACTTCTACACAAAAGTTGTAGATCTCATTGATATAAACAACTTTTATGTTCATGACTTTTTCTAATTCGGCTTATAACTAATTATTTTGTAATTATATTTAATTTATTGAATTTCTTCAATTTTTATTGGGCCGCATGGCGCTGCCTAAGCTGTCTACGTTGCCCGCTCTTGGCTAGCCACCTGCTTCCATCTAGGCCATTTTATGCTTCTAGATCAGGAGCATCTTGACTACTAGTCTACGTCTTAATATCAACTTTTGATCAATTATCCAAATCATGTCTCAGCCACTCAATGTCGCCCAAACGTTGGCTGTCTGATCTTGACCAGACGGTTGATTTACTGTCTTCAACCTCCAGCTACTCCTTCCAAAAGACGCAACTCTTCAACCCTCAAGACTTCCCCCAAATACGCCAACCTCCTTACACATCATCTACCCTCGAAACCTCTATGAATCTCTTCGTCCTTTGATCCTTATCCATGTGAAATCCATAACTTCTTTCTAATCTAAACGATATCATAATAGCAGTAGTTGGAATTTCGGCAAAAACTATCGCCAACTTTTATCTTTTCACCTTTAGATCACCCTTCGCCACTTCCTTACTTCAGGTCCACCCTTGCAAGAGTCCCCTTAGCTTTCTAAACCTCCTCAGTGATAGAAAGAGACTAAGATCAAATGAAGATATGTTTAGAGCTTTGGTGAGAACCTTAGTTTCCAGATCAAGTCACAACCCGGATTTCCAGTTGTTCGAGCTTAGTTCTCTTGCCAAGAACTTTAAGCGAAGATGGCGAGGCTCATAGATTTGTCAATCGGTTTGAGATTCAGTCGATATCATCACTTCTTCAACCTTCAAGTTTCAAGTCAGTATTTCGATCTTCTTAATGTGGTAGTTTCTAGAATGTATTCCTTAGTTGCTACACATTCCTCTACTCATTTGAATGGTCACATACATTCACCAATGATCACTCATTCATGTGTATCTCCTCTCGTTCTCTAATCATTTATCTATAGTTGTGATCACTCGAATCCATTATCATCTTCTACATGAAAGGGATACCCATTAGGACTCAGTCTTTCACCTTCAAGTAGCCCGCCATTTCATTCACTTTATCCTTTAATATATTCGCGAGTGCTTGCTTTTTTTTTACTAACCATGCAAGACATCCAAAAGCTTCAATGGCCGGAAAATTGGAACCTAGTTCCGATCTCCAATTTTATCTCTGGTGACACTCCATCGCCAGGGCTCTTCAAGCATCTGTGTGCCTTCTCTAAGCAAAGATCATTATCGTCAATCTGCAACAGAGGTTTTAGGACCTTCTGAGAGCAAGGAGGACCAAAGAGGAGAAGAGCAGCCTTCACCAGAGCCCAGCCACGCTTCCACCGTGCATAGAGGAGTCCAAGAACAAACACACAACAGATACTGTTGATCTCGCTTAACTGGACGAGATCTGATGGTCAGGACTCATCCACGTAGCCAATCTGAAACAACAGTTCAGACCTCAGGCTCGTGTGTCAAGCCTAATTCCTCACCACCAACGAAGCACCAGGAGTTGACGTGTGGCCCGAACCTTTTCGACTGAACCTAGTGCATCACGTGTTCTGCACATGCGGCTGAAAAAGCTGCAGTGCTAGTCCTGAAGTTTTTAACAATTATAGATAAGTCCTTCCACCTGGTTGTAATTTGCACATCAGCCCCTACGGATTATCTTATTTAAATATAAGTTACTGTATGTCCTGTTTTGCAATAAAACTTGGAAGTTTTTATTACATTTATACCTCTGTATTTATTGTTGAATATCTTTGTATCTTAAATCCAAGTAATGTGATTTTGGTCTTGTTTTAAAGCTTGTTTAACACTCTATCTGGTAGTACGTTTTCTGGATGGTTTCAATTTAAAATTCACATATTATTTGTTTAATGTTTAAAGGACTTGATTAATTCATGAAACTTGGTTCAAAAATATTCTGCGTGAACATTTGAACCCGTAAAGCTCTTTAATCTTTAATGATCTATTTTTAAATTAATCTAATCATTATTAGGTCACTACATCAATTACTTGTTGGCTAAAAACATTAGATCATTTAAATGAGTCTTGTCACTCATGTTGGACCAAGTTTTGAAACTAATTCCACATATTGACTACCCAATTTTATAAGTAATTAATTTAGGGTATTTTATCTAGTTATCTAAGTGTTTGTAGAGTTATTTTAAGTGTGGTTCTTATATTCTTGTTGTTTTTGCATCCTTGTTTTCATTTATTATAATTACATAAAAGTGTGTTAAAATATTTACCTTGTTATGTTTCCTGCATTCAGTCATTATAATTAATTTAAGAATAGCTATTTAAAATATCTAATCTCTAAGTTTAATTAACAAATTGCTCGCATCCTTGTGTTCGACCATGGACTTCTCAGGTTATAAATTAAAGCCAAGAACATCGTCACTGAGATTCCTCATGGTATTGTATGAAAATCTAAGTGCTTGTGCTACAATAGATCCTTATTAATACATGCATTTAGCGATTCATCGCTTACAACTAGTGAATACGTTTTCTACGGTTGTTCCAGTTTCATGCCACAGTGTTCGATTTTCAGTGATATGGGGGTAGCTTGGAATAACACTGTCAAGGGAATGACATGCACCCTTTAGGCCCTTGGTAGAAGCTTATGCAACAACAATTCCGAGAGGTTATTAGTCAGGGGACATGCTACTTGGTGCATCGGTGCATGCTTTTTTCTTGGTAGCACATTGATGCTTCCCTTCGCTATACCCTCATTGCTTCTTTGGAATCGCGTTGTACTGAGTACAGATTCGATTTTCAGATGTGTGGTGCCTAGTGATTATGGAGGGCCATATGTACTTCGCTTCATTCACTTAAAGTTAGTACTTATATATTGGTCTCGATCATATTGATTAGAATCTAAGAATTAGTCTTAAGCAGGGAGTTCTGGGAGTTATGATATATTTTAAGGAGAAGGTTCGGGACGGTTTCAAGACTAAACTTCTAGGGATTGGTTATGGAATGATGGTAAGTGTTGGCACAAGGTAAAGTGTGGGAATTGATTTAGCACACGGTAAAGTGTAGGACTTCATGTTTTGGATCAAGGCTGGTATTATAAGGATAATAATAAGTTAGGGATCAAGTATCTATATTTCTAGTTTCTAGTTAGGGATCAAGTTTCTAGTCATTTACAGTGTGGTGTGGGTTTACACGGTTACCTTCTTTTGTAGACTTTATAACTTATAGTAGTTCTTTCTTGGTTAGTTTTTTAGCATCATAGTGGACAATGTTTTTCATAACGTAAATACTTGTGTGATTCTGGAAGGTCCTTAGGATCAATCATGAGCAGCTTGTTGGTTCTTCTTCTGTTGTTGGTTACGTTTACTTTTAGATATGTACACATTTTCTGATTTAGCTAATGTCTTTACTTGTACCCTCCTTAGAGATACTATATTCATGTATGTATGGACAATCAGGTGTACATGTATGTTACATTTGTGGACATGATTACTTGTGAATGCATATGTAAATATATAATGTATTCACTGCATTTTCTCCTATCTTTATGCTATGTTTTTATTGTGGTTCTATACTTCGAATGTGGATTGCATTACGTGGATTGTATTGTCGAGTACCAGTCATGAGGGTGTCACTATGTATGACTCACCTTTTCAAGTACTCTAAAAGATGCTATAAGCCTCTACTAGACGTGACATTTTCTCTCATCATGGGATATTTTTTGGTTCAAATTCATGAATACAAATATCTTCGTGGAGGGGGAGATTGCTCTCTAGCTCTACGTTTCTCGTGGATGGTTTATCAAGCATATTTCATCTTCAAGTTAATTAGCATACATGCCCCGTAGTCCTTTTATCCCATGAAATGTGGACCAAGAAGGTATTCCGCAAACATTCATGCTGCCCTACTACATTATATTGAACGAGCTCCCTAAATAGGATTGTTTTAACTCGATAGTCCTTGTTCCTATTGCATCGTGATTGTCGTGTGATATACATACATACATACATACATACATACATACATACATACATACATACATACATACATACATATATATAAGATGAATTTAGAGACCACATCTCTTTCATGTGCTTGTTCTCGTCATACGTCTATATGGAATGCAATGCTATGCTGCTTGGACCAAGGCATGAGGGATCAAGGTTTATAGAAGGCATAGCCAATTAAGAATAGTCCTCACCAGGAGGACGAAGGTTTATCAGAGATATAGCAAGGTACGATGACTCTTTTAAGTTAGCCTCCATTTGCTTTTTTTTAGCTTTTTTTTTGCGCTTTCATCATAACACACACATGTATGTAATGCTCAATCTAGCTGCACTGTAGGCTTTTTTTTGTAGTTAACAAGAAGTTTACTTGCATCAAAAAAAAAGCTTATATCAAGTAATTATGTTTTAAAAAGAATAAATTATGAATAATGAAAAACATATTTAATATGCTGAGAGATCTATAGAATCTTGATATATCATACACCATTCTAAGGAGGCATTGTTTCGAGAATAAGTAGGAATAAAGGTGGAGAATAAACTGAAATAAGAACTATTTATATTCAGTTGGATGGATAAGAATAATGAAAATAAGGTAAAGTAACGATAGATAAGTATTATTTTCTGTTCGATTGTACAAAGATCTAAGTATCGGAATCATATATGATTGTGCGTTGATGCATATTTGAACAAAAAAAGGGAGGAGGGAAACGAGAGAAAGCAGTGGTTCTGAGTCACATATACAGAGAGAGGTCAGGGAGGCCCTGCAGGACAGTGGAGGGGGCATCGGATTCCCTGCTGCCTCGCCATACGGAAATTGCCATTTCTGGGAAAATTATGAGATCAACTTGTGAATAGTCTTTTGGAATTTATTATCTTATTTTTTATTATTTATTATTATGTTAATGGAGGGGGACGATTTGAGTGCAGAATCCGAGAATCGTTATCTTCCAATTTTTTCCCCCACGGGAGACCACCGGTCAATAACCATCTCCTGGAAGTCTATCTAGAAGGCGTCAGACCATAGCCCTTCCAAATAATGTTCTCTGCCATTATTACCATCAAAAGGATGCGACAAAGGTTTTTCTGTTTTTGCCAGCCGAGAATATTGACGAAGAAAAATATTTGTAGAACCAAAATCATGATCCTTCTGGTCCAATTCAAATAAAAATCCAGAATATATTCCATATATTCTATTTCTTTTATACGGTTGTCATACTTAGTTCAAACTTAGAAACATTAACAGCATGTTCGGGTGAGGGAATACACCCAATTTGAGCGGGTTATCCCGCAAACCTCAATTCCTAACCCACTAGTGAGGCTAATTCCTTTACTATAAAAAAATATATACTATATCATCACATCATCTAAAAATCATAAATACTCAATTTCTACTCACTATGTCATACTTTAATACAATTACATCACAATAACTACCCACTTTTTCAAATTTGAATACAATCATACCGTAATAACTACCAACTTTTTCAAATTTCAATACAATCACATCACACAAACCCTCCTAACTATTAAACCACCAACCAAATACACCAACACATAAACGGGTTATCCTCTCCAGGATAACCCACCAACCAAACGCATCCCTTAAGAATAACTAAGGTAGCGTTTGGTTCGCGGGTTACCTGCGGGTTAGGGGAGTTTACTCCCCTTAACTCACATCCCCCTCTCTCCCTGTGGGCCCCACTTTATTCCTTTTTTAAAAATTAAATAAATCACTTTTATATCACCATTCCTATCAAAAAATAATATATTATACCATCATATCATATAAAAATTATAAACTACTCCACTTCTACTCCCTTTTCCAAACTTCAATACAATCACTTCACAATAACTACTTACTTTTTCAAACTCCAATACAATCATATCACCCCAAACCCACTTCTAATCCACACCCAGTTTAACCCTCTATCCAAACACCAAAACACAAAAACGGGTTACCTTCTACCAATTTAACCCGCCTTAACCCGCCAACCAAACGCACCCTAAGGGTATGTTCGTTTGGGGGGTTACCCCCACTTTGGGTGGGTTACCCCCCCAAAACCCATATTCCTAACCCACTTGTGAGATCCACCATCTTTTCATCAAAAAAATATATATTATATCATCATATCATCTAAAAATCATAAAATACTCAACTTCTACTCATTATTTCAAACTTAAATACAATCACATCACAACTAACTACTTTTTCAAATTCCTATACAATCATATCATAATAACTACCCACTTTTTCAAATTTTAATACAATCACATCATACAAACCCTCCCAACTCTTAACCCACCAACTAAACACACAAATACAAAAACGGGATATCCTCCACCAGATAACCCACGAACCAAACACACCCAAGGAATTCATGCAATTTGAGTCATTGGAGAAGATAATTTAAGTGGGACACAATTAGACATACTGAAACAATTTGGATAAGTAGGGAAAATTTTCTGAAATCTAGGGAAAAAAACATAAGCATGAGTGACTAAGGGAAAAGTGGTTTACATACATTGAGAAACCCCTCCTTTTGACCTCAAACTAGCATCCAGTGACCTTTGTGATTGCCCTTAGGGTACGTTTGGTTGGTGGGTTTGTTTTGTGTTTTGGTGTTTGGATTGAGGGTTTTCGGTTGAGAGGATTTGTTGTGGTGTGATTGCATTTAAGTTTGAAAAAGTGAGTAGTTATTGTGATGTGATTGTATTTATGCTTGTAAAGTGAGTAGAAATTGATGATAAAATGGTATGATATGTTATTTTTTATGGAATGGATGAAAGAGAAACGATTTATTTAATATATTAAAAAGAGAGGAGAGTGGGCCCCAAATGAAAGAGAAAGAATGGATTTGTGCCTTAGGGAGAAAACTCCCCCTAAGGAGGGATTAACCCCATTGTCGAGTAGGGTTTTAAGGAAGATAAAACAACTATTTAGGGCTATCTCCTTTAATATGAATGTCGGCTATCTCTCTCTTTTTTCTCACCTCAAGAAGAGGGATCAGAAGAGCAATTCGAGACACACACGATCTTTCTTCTAATCCTGTAATTAGCTCATGACAGATAAAAGAGGTTTTAGGGCCCTTAAGTCTAGAGTGGAAGCTAGCATGGAGTCCTCGCTCGGAATCCCAGATCTTGAATCAAATAAAGTAGGAGCTTGGTGAAATGGCTCAAGGAATCACCATTCTCTTTACACTCTGTGACGAACAAGGATAATATGCATAATACTCAAATAACTATTCCTAGCAAAGCCCAATAAGCAAATGAGTGGGTTATTGATAGCACAACATCTGGCCGTATGACATGCGATCTAAAAATGATTCAAGATTATAAATTATCCTCTGAAAAAAAGAAGGTTACAGTAGTTGCAGATGGGTCCCCTGCTAAAATCAAATGCAAAAAGAGATTGTAAAAGAAAAATACATGAAATGGGATTATTTTGAAAATAAGATTTTTGTTCATAAACGAGAATAAAAGATCAATGAAAATTTTCCCCTCAAAATAGGTTAAAGAGGAATTTGGAATACTTATTTTATAATTTGAATTTATTTGAATTTTAAAAAATTTTAGAAACATTTTGATGTTTTTATGATTTTAGAGGCAGACACACACTAAGATATTTGTGTATACGATGTGCATATAAGTGAGAGCCATGTACAATATTTTTTTGGTATTTGTCTAGGACAAAATGAATCAATAAAAATCAAACAGTATAAAATATAAAAGTCTGAAATCATGTTTTTGATTTGTTTAGAAATTCAAATCATGCAACAAAAAATCCAACACTGATGTAGAACAAAGTCAAGGCTACATGTACACATTTGAAGATTTTTAAGATAATACAAATTGATTCTAAAATGATATAAACATGGAGTTTTTTTTAGAAATTCTCACTAAAAAAGCGAGCTATAATCATACTTTTTTTCCGAAATCCGTAATTATTAGCCGTTGTTAAATATATAACTATGATATTGTTTGTTGTCAAATGATTCTCCTTACTTTAAATTAGGGACGAATATTATATATGTCGTTATATCATTAACAACGGTCAATATAGCGACGCTTATCCATTGCCATTTTCAAAACTTCTAATTAATCATTGCTAATTTTTAAACCAAAAAATAGCGACGATTAGTTGATATTTTGAAAAATAGATACGGATAGGTGTTGATATATGACCGTTGTTACGATATAGTGACATATATACTATTCGTCGCTAATTTCTAGTACGAAAACTCATTTCACAACGAACAGTATCATCGTTACATATTTAACGACTAATTTAGTGATGGATTTTGAAAGAAAAAAAAGCGCCACTATATCTCAATTTGTTGTAATGTCTACAGCTACAATTCAAAGCATTATTCGATGAAATCTAAGAGATAGTTAGGCATTCGTAACATCTCCAAAAATGTGGAAAAAAATATGGGGTCAAATATTACTTATATATTAAATAAGCAAAATTTGCACCTTTACTTCAAAATTTCATAATTAATTCATGACAGAAAAAAAGATGAAAGTTTAATACAATAAATATCACTAGTCCTAATCCAACAAATTAATATTCACGCAATTTGGATAACATATGAATGATTGTAGTCTTCTATATTTGCAAAAACTGCAATTAAAAGACAAGATCAAAATAGTTAAGAAATCTTCTCTACAAATGTTTGAACTCAAAAAGGGCATATCTGTAAAATGGGCCTAGGGGGAGGTGCAAGTTTGAAATTTCCGTAGTAACGAATTCTCTTATTGGAGGAAATTTTATTTTAATATGCAATCGAGACTTTTATAAGCACACCCTTCGAAGTTTTCTAATTGCAAGATATTGCATTACATGATATATATTGTTGTAAATTACGAAATGAGAATAAAAAAACGTATTAAAAAATGAGAGAGATTTTCAAATATAATTTATTTATCCCCAAAAAGGAAATTAATTTTCCCTTCCACTGTACATTGAGGGATTTTCAAATATAATTTATGTGTGAATAAATGTAATATGTGACCAAGAAAAATCAAATAAGGAGTATAAGGAATAAATTATTCATAGCAAATTATTCAATAAATTTGACAAAATTTAAATGCTAAAAGTTTTATTGTTTCAAGACCTTCACAGTGGTTACTTTTGCGCAAGTTTTTGAAATATAATTGAACTTAAATTGGATAAATAATCTATGTATCAATACTTCACTCAAATACTCATAAATAATTCAATCTGTCTCCAAAAATTGACTATAGTATGTTAAAATAAGAATTTATAAAATTTCAACATGTTTCCAAATTTATACTTTTCTGATTTATGGTTCATAAAATATGATAAAATGAAAGTAGTGGTATTTCTGTAATAAAAACAAATAACTTAGAGCTTCTAGAATTTTATTAGCGGACATTTTGGTTATATTTAAAATGCAACGAGGTGATATTGTGATCAACCCAGATGGCGGGGATTTCGTGAGCCGACGAACTTTGAAGGACTTTTTAGGGTGCATTTGGTATGCGGGTGAAATAACGAAAAAATGGGAGTCGTTAAGTAATGGCCTAACAATTCAGACTCACTATCACTGAGGCGACTACTCGAATCCTCTCGTTGTTCAACAATTAACCTACACAAATAATTAACCAATTAAGAGCAAGAGTTAAAATTTATTATACCCTACTAAGAATGTATAATGGCAAGCAAATAGGGGTTGAACACATGAAGAAAAGGAATAGAGCAGGCGAGATAGAAATCGAAGCACCAATTATCTCTACAAACACTTAGCCAAGTTACAATTTTTGTGGGTTTTTAATTTTATGTATTTTTTATTATTTTTTATTTTATAATTTTATATTTTGATTTTTAATTTTCTGATTTTGTATTTTATTTTTCTATTTTTATCTTTATATTTTATAATAGATATAACTATATATACATGGTATATATACAATATGGGCTATACAAGATATAATAGCTGATAATATAATAAAAAAAAAGAGAATAAAATATTTTTTGGTTTTAGAATTTTTTGCTATTTTTGTGATTTTTGTAAAAAAATTCTAATTTTTATATATTTTTAAAGTCAAAAATACCCAAAATCAGGGTTAAAATAAATAGCCAGAATTAAATTAGAGATTAAAAATATAAAATAGTATCAAAATTTCTCTAAATTAATTTTAATATAAATATAATAACAAAAATAAAATTCAAAAATAGAAATTATATTTTTATTATTTTTTAAGGATTTTTTGTTTTTATAAATGTTTTAGGGGTTTTCTATTTTTTTGAGTTTCTTTTATATTTTTTAGCTATTTTGGTATGGTTATAAAATACCTAAATAAATATAAAATATATTTTTTTGGAATTTTTCAAAAGGGTTTAATATTTTTTTATTATTTTCTTTTGCAAATTGGGATAAAAAGTGATGTTTTTTATTTTTTATAAATAATAAATAGATTCTAAATGCAAAGTGAAAAATATGACATGAAAGGACAATACAACAGGAAGCTAAACCTATTTTTTGGGGATTTTTTCAAGTTTTGTAGATGTATAAAATAAATAGAGACAACAAAGAGACACTACACTACTAGCAATGGTATAATTGTAAATAGCGGGAAATCCAGGGTCTAAAGTACAAATTTCACAAAAACATTATAACACAATATTAAAGTTACTGGACCAATTACAAAATTCAAATCCATTAAGGGCCTCTCTACAAAAACTCCAAAATCACGTGTGATCACGTGGGCCACAAGCGGAGGCTTAGTTGTAATTACCAAAAATACAAGGGTTGAACTGCAATTTTTTCAAGAAATATATAACTGAAGTAGATATTTGATGAGCCGAAAAATTCCTCAATCAATCCGGGATAAAATAATCACTCTCGGGTTGTTGCGACCCGAATCGAGACGAATCGGCTCAATCAAAAAAATTCAGATCAGAACACCAAACAAAGGATAAAATCAATAAAATCGAAGATAGCGATCCTGGCTATGAGATTAGCCCGGTGTAGCACCTAGGGTCGGACTCAGGGAGAACGAATTGGTCTTGCGGCCTACAAAGTATTCAAGATCAAAAATGAGAAGAAAATGTATTTTTGGTGGATTTTTAATGTATTTTATATTTTTTTTGGATTTTTAATAAAGATGAAAAATGAGAAAAGGGACAAAAGCAAGCATACTCAACAAATTATTTAATCACCCACATATGCTCTAAAAATTCAAACAAAAATATTTTTATGTTTTTTAGATTTTTTTAATGTTTTTGGTGAATTTTTGAGATTTTTCTAATTTTTATACAATTTTCTAAAAATCAAAGTAGGCAAAAACAGAAGGTCATTGTCTAGCCACAATTGTAAGACCCATAAAAAATGTCAAATGGGCTATATTAGTCTGGAGGTCATTTTTATGAAAAATAGAAACAACAAGGAAAATTCAGAATAAAGAGTTAATATTTTTTGAATTTTTTACAAATTTTTAGAATTTTTATGAGATTTTAAGTGTTTTTTAATTTTTAAGGTTTTTATATATCCAAAAATAGCCAAAATTGCACAGAAAATAAAACACACAAAGATTAACAATTCGAATTTTTTTTAGAATTTTTAAAAGAGTTTTTATATTTTTTATAATTTTCTAAACTGGAAAGAAGCAAAAACTACTGGTTTTCGAATTTTTAAAAACACTAAAAAGCCTCAAAATGTACCCAAAAATTAGAAAAACTTTTACACAGCGGCAGGAGCCACGTTTCCAAATTGCACGTAATTTGGGTTAAATTTTCTATTTTATGTAAATAAAACCAAGGCTCACAGTGCACAGGGACCTACATGCGAGAAAAATATCTTCCAAGGGCCAAACAGTAACAAGGTAAGAAAGTGCGGGGACCTGGAATGCAAAAATCTCACGATGCACGTGCAACACACGTGCTCTAGACACAGAGGGGTATAAAAGTAATTCCTATTTATAAAATATCAAACCATAACATGCAGGAACCACAGGATAAAAAGTGCAAATAAACCACAACCTCACGTGTCGATGCACCTGGTCCACATATATAAGGAATAAAATGCAAATAAGGAAAACACGAAGGTCTGATGTGCAAATTACCCTAATTAAAAACAACGTACAAAAATATTTACAGGACTAAGTAGGAAAAGCAAGAACATGAGGGGCCTAAGAGTGAATTACCCCTCTTATTATCTGATGGTTGAGGGGGTGCCACGTGGATGATCAAACGGCTGAGATGCTAGGGCAACTCCTTATTTGAATAGATGGTCCGGATCGCGCCTCAGGTGGATTGAATGGTGGAGTAGCTCCTGAAATACACGGCTGAGATCAAATCTGGAGCGTCAGAGGCGATCGGACGGCTACTGGAGGTGCTGGATGAACTCAGCTCCGGCAAACTTCACCGGAGCACCACGGGTGCACGAGACCTCCTCTGGAGCTGCTGGGATATGGAAAAGCTCCGCCTCGATGCTCCGCAGCTGCTGGGCTCCTCCGATGAGGTCGGGAAGCTCCGAAGAGCTCCGACGACGAAGGTAGAGCTAACCTCCTGTGCTCAAGTGTCCAGGCCCTCAGATTGGTCGTATTGCCCTGCAAAACAGCATAAGAGGCTTCCTGGGTCGAGGGAAAACTGTCTCGACCCTGTTAGGGGTGAAATGGGTGGTCGGGCGCGTCGGGTGAGTGACCTCCGACGAGGCGACGGCGGTGGAGGTCGAGCTTTGGTTCCTGAGCGAACCAAGGTAGGTATGTGGGTGCAGAAGGTGGAGAGGGGTCTCACGGAGATGATGGTATCGTCCGATGATCGAATAGATAAGTGGGGTGACGTGAATTGATCGGCGATGGCGGAGGGTCGATTTGGGCGAAGTATGAAATTATGTGAAACTACGAGGATTCGGGAGTACCTGATGTAGGGAATCGACTAGGGACGAGCTCGATGAGCTCTGGGTCGTAGCCTCGAAGGATCTTCAGTGCCCGAGGCTCTGGCGCACCTCGTGACGGTGCACGGCGACAAGGGGTCGCCGGATTAGTGGCGAACGGCGTCCTCTCCTCTCTTCGACACTCGCCTCACTCAGCTGTCACTGTGGGGAGTCTAGTGGAGGTCCTGGGACGAAGGAGCAGCGCCAAAGATGACGGAAATTGTGCGGTGGAGGAGACACTATATAGCAGTGCATGTCCGAAGACGGGGTCGGGTCCGGCTTGGTGAAGCACGGACCCCTAGGCAACGTGTCGGGCGAGGATCTCGGATGCACGGAGAGTGATTAGGACCCGGGGTTTAGAAAATTGGTGATCGGGTCAAGCGGGGGTAATTGGGAGAAAACAGGTCAAGCGCACAGATCCGCGAGAAGGATGTTCGCAAGGGAGAGTTGACCGGGGGTCAACATTCCCCCGTGGACCAATCAGAATTAAGCTTTTATTAATTATTTGAAAATCCATTTAAAAATAATAAATGATTTAATTTCGAAAAACTTAAAACATGAAAAATGTTTATTTATTTTCAAATAATTTTTTAGTGATATTTATTTATTTATTTGAAATATAAATGAAGTATTTACAAAATATTATTATTAAATATAGGTATATACAATATGAATTTTTTATTTTAATTTTTTAATTGTATATTTTTATACATTTTGTTCCAATTTAATATTTTATTTATTTATAGAATAAAATGTGGAATAAAAGTTTTTTTATTTTAATTTTATTGATTATTTATATAGAGTAAATAAATAGGTATATACATATATTCACATGGTATATGTACAATGTGGGTTTTGATTTTATTTTATTTTATTTTTATTTTATTTTATTTTTATTTTTCTAATTTTTATTTTATTTATTTACATCATGAAATAAGGGATGTGAAAATATTTTTATTGAATTTTATTAATTATTTACAAAGGGAAAATCAATAGATGTGTTATTCTATACACATGGTCTATATACACTGGTGAGAGAGTTTTATTTTCTTGTATTTTTCCATTTTTTATTTTCGGTTTTATCTTTACCAAATATGTACAAATTAATAAACACACAATTTTATTTTTATTAAGAGGAAAATAATTTTATTTATATACAGGTATATGTACACATGCTTGACCCTATCTCCCTCTACTTTGATTCTTTTGCAGTCAGGCCCATGCTGAGCCCTCCCTTGGGATTAGGTCGCTCAATATTTATTCTAAATATTTCCCTCTTTTTCTTGTATTTCTTTATTCTTTTATTTATGCACAAAAACATGCTAATTACCAATATTTACATAATGCATGCATGTTGGTAATTTATTCTATTTACACATATCTACATGTGTTTTGCAAGGGTTTTGTAGCTAAAATAAAAGAATAAAGAGTGATGAATGGGTATTCATCACCCCCCTATACTTAACTTTGCTAGTCCCTTAGCAAACACTTATTTGAAAAAGAAGTGTAAAAGAGAAAGAAAAAGAAAAAGAGGAGAAATCAAGGTTGATTATTAAACTTTCCTTCATTAAATTGAAATATGGAGTTCGGTCAGACCTTTGGATTATTAGTTTGTCGGAACCTTAATTGGACTTAAGCTTAAAACTTAACAACCTCTAAGTTCCACCATTCTATGGTCAAGACTCCTCAATAAACCAGATCAGAACAAGTCTACATACACAAACTCTAATGACCTTGAATCTTTCCTTGTACGGTGTAAGTGATATGTAGTTCCCCACCTCAAAAGTGACAAAGAAACAACCTCCCTCAACTCGGTAACTCTAATGCCTCGGTCTAGCAACTCTTTCCTCGAGAAGCGGGGTATTGCCTTCTAAGTTCAAGTGCAACTGGCTCAAGAAGAGGGGAAGGAAGAGAATGGACCATGGCCACTGTAGCCATGTATCCTTGGGAGCTCTAACCAGTGTAGCTGAGTCTCCCGCTGCAAGCTTCATGAGATGGAACATGTATACCATAAGCTTTTGCTTTATTTGACTATATACACTCCGGTGGGATTATTAAATTTTCAATCTGACCCACCACATTTTTGGAGTTCTTTTCTTTTTGCATATTTTTTTTCGTGTGCATCTGTACAACATATCTACATGGTGCAGCATATATACAAGGAGTTTTTCCTCTTGAGCCAGTAGACTATCCCTCTTTTGAAGCTTTATTGCAACCCACGGCTTCTGTCTTTAGACTTCATAACCACCAGACCAAGTTGAGACGCACTTCCTTCACTATAAGAAGAAGAGAGATTCTGCCTAGAAGTACTACCCTCATATGCTATCCCAAGCCAAAGGAAAATGCCTCCTCACCACCTCATCCGTGGAGAGTTATGTGTAAGGTGCTGGTGCAAGTAAAGCCATTGTCTCTGAGAGTCATGTGTGTGTTGTTAAGTGCTCTACTTAGAATCATCAAGATGACATATGCTCATAGCCTAGTGGACTCAAAGAATTAAGTCTCAATGGACCTGAAAAGTCTCAATCCTAAGCCTTATAAGGTTCCTCTTATCATTAGGTGGATTAAGGTCTTAACCAAGCTCCATTTTTCAATTTAATTCCAGGCCAGTTTAAATGTCAACTATGATTTGGAAAAACTGTGCAAGTATTTACAAAGATGCTATTTTACATATATGCAATTTACAAATGTTTACAATTGTGCAAAATTTTTGAAAAATGTTTGAAAACATGGATATGCATGAATGCAAAGTTTTGCAAAATATTTACAAACATTTACACAAGGTTTTTGCAAACTTTTTATTTTCAAAACATTTTACAAAAATTTTTTACTATATACATAATTTTGATATGAAAATATTTACAAACTATTTACACAAAAAGATTTTTACAATCATTTGTACAAAAATAATTTTATAAATAAATAGCTATGTGCAAGAAGAATTCTATATACAAGGAAAATTTTTTTTAAAATTTTATGGATTTTTAGGTTTTTAGCCATTTTTATTTATTAACACACTCACACAAAGTACGAGTTATGGCTAAAGTATATATGAAATATATACACACAACCCTATACTTAGCTCGAACGATGTCCTCAGAATCAAGAGCGATGAAGAAGACATAACTCGTGCTTAGTATAGGGAAGTGAAAAGGAATGGCTATATACAAAGACAAATCAAAGAATAGAATGAAGAGAACTCGGTGTTCCCCCTATACTTAGGAGCAAGTAATCATAAGTATAGCAAGCTGTACATGAAGGGAAATCCGAGTGAAGGATGTACAGGGTCTACCCCCCCTATACTTAGGGTGAAATATCCCTAAGTATAGGCAGCAAAACAGGGGTAGAAAGAATAAAAAGAATACCCGTGAGTCCTACATCCCCCCTATACTTAGGGTAAAGTACACCCTAAGTATAGCAAAATCATAAGATGAGAGAAGGTATGTGGGACTAAAGAATGGAGTGATATGGACAACTGGATCTTTACAGGTCAGAAGAACAGTGATAATCAGGCATGAGATGCACTAGATGTGAGTCAAGAGACCACGTCTCACGCAAAGTGAATAGGGGCAACATCAACGACCCGCGGCTCATGATCTAGATATGGCTTGAGCCGCTGGCCGTTCACTCGAAAGGTAGCATCAGAAGACAACTCAGATATATCAATACTCCTATTGTCATGCACCTTTCTAACCAGATAAGGTACCTTCCATTTGCTCTGTAGCTTCCCTGGAAATAATCTAAGACTAGCATCAAACAGCCATACTCTCTGTCCTGGCTCAAACTGCTTGTGGTTGATATGAGAATCATGCCACTCCTTCACTCTCTCCTTATAATGTAGGCTATTTGAAAAGGAGGTATCACGAAGCTCCTCCAAGGCTGCTAACTCTGCCCTCCTCTGATATCCTATACTCTCTGGATCCAAAAGTATATCAGTGACTGCCCAAAGTGACCTATGTCTCAGCTCAACAGGTAAATGGCACGGCTTGCCATAAACGAGGTGAAAGGGAGATGTACCCAAAGGAATCTTGAAAGACGTCCGATATGCCCACAAGACCGAGTCCAAAAGCTGTGACCAATCCTTTCAGTCAGGGCGGACGACTTTATGCAATATAGTCTTGATTTCCCTATTCGACACTTCAGCAAGACCATTCGTCTGAGGGTGGTATGGAGTGGCAACTCGATGTTCTATGTTGAACTAGCTAGCAAGAGCCTTTACCTTGTCGTTGACGAAATGAGACCCCCCGTCTGATATCAACACTCGAGGTACCCCGAACCGTGAAATGATATTCTTCCTCAAAAATCTGCAAACAGTCCTAGCATCTGTGGTTTGGGCGGGGATGGCCTCAACCCAACGACTCACATAATCCACAGCCAACAGAATGTACTCAAATCCCTGACTCCTAGGGAATGGACCCATGAAATCGATGCCCCATGCGTCAAAGACCTCACAGAAGTGTATGGGCTGCATCGGCATCATATCACGCTGTCGACAAGTGCCCATCCTCTAACAGTCAGTACACCTCTTCACGAACTCATCAGAGTCCTTGAAGAGAATAGGCCACCATAGGCCGGATTGGAGCACTTTCTGTGTCGTCCTCCTCCCTGAGTGATGTCCTCCTGCCTCAAGCTTGTGGCAGTAAGTAAGGACGTTGTGGTGCTCCTCCTGAGGAATGCACTGATGCCAGATACTATCCCCTCCCTCGTGGTAAAGGATGGGATCCTCCCAATGGTAAAACTTGGCCTTCCGAGGAAGGTCTCAAGTTTCTGCCTGGGCCAATCTTGTGGAACTTTCTTGGTGACAAGATAGTTCACAATATCAGCATACCATGGGAGTGAGGCGATAGAAAGGATCGCCTCATCTGGGAAGGTCTCACAAATAGGGTCAATCTGCTCAGAATCCTCAAGATACTCCAATCGGGAGAGATGATCCACCACCACATTCTTGAATCCAGGCTTATCCTTAATCTCTATGTCAAACTCCTAGAGTAGAAGGATCCATATGGTCAATATAGCTTTGCCATCCTTCTTTCCCATGAGGTACCTGATGGCGGTATGATCAGTGTAAATGGTCACTCTAGATCGAATGATGTAAGATCTGAACTTATCTAGGGAGAAAACTACGGGTAGCATCTCTTTCTCTATGACCGTGTAGTTCCGCTGCGCGGCATCCAATGTACGGCTAGCGTAGTGAATGGCAAATGGGACTCCATCCCTCCTCTATCCCAGCACGATCCCTACGGAATGGGAGAGACCAATCGGGTGGCTGGAGAACAGGAGCCTCTATGACACAGCTCTTGAGAGTCTCAAATGACGATAGACACTTATCATCTACAAGGAACTCGGTGTCTTTCGTCAGCAGATCAGTCAACGGTCAGGCAATCCTGCTGAAATCATGAATGAAGCGTCGATAGAAACCAACGTGCCCCAGAAAAGACCGTAACTGTCGCAAGTTGGACGGGGGATCGAGTTTTCTAATGACATCCACCTTGGCCGGATCAACCTCCATGCCCCTGTTGGAGATGATGTGGCCAAGTACCGTCCCTTGAGTCACCATGAAGTGACTCTTCTCCCAAGACAACACTAGGTGAACCTCTATGAATCGCTGAAGGACTCGGTCTAGGCAGTCAAGACAGGAGTCGAATCCGTCATCGTAGACCGAGAAATCATCCATGAAGACCTCCAAGCACTCCCCCACCATGTCCGAAAAGATAGACAGCATGCATCTCTGAAATGTCGTAGGGGCGTTGCATATCCCAAATGGCATGCGTCTGAAGGCATAAGTCCCAAAGGGACAGGTGAAGGTAGTCTTGTCCTGGTCCTCGGGCGCAATGGCCACCTGATTGTAGCCGGAGTACCCATCCAGAAAGCAGTAATGGCTCTTCCTTGCCAGTCTCTCAATGATCTGATCAATAAAGGGCAGGGGGAAGTGATCCTTCTTGGTGGCCTAGTTGAGTCGTCTATAATCTACGCAGACCCGCCAAGAAGTGGGTACCTGGGTAGCGATCTCCTCTCCAGACTCCGTGAAACAGTAGTGATGCCCGTCTTCTTGGGCACCACATGCAACAGACTGACCCACTTGGAGTCGAAGATGGGGTAGATAAAATCAGCGCTGCACCACTTCGAGATCTCCTTCATGACAACCTCTCTCAGATTCAGGTTCAGCCGCCGCTGGAACTCACGCGACGGCTTTGCCTCGTCCTCGAGATAGATGTGGGGAGAGCACAGGGCCGGACTGATCCCATGGAGATCTGCTACGCTCTATCCTATCGCCTTGCGGTTCTTTTCAAGAACCCCCATCAGACAGGATTCTTGCTCTCCAGTCAAATCAGCGGAGACATTGACTGGGTACATCTCATGCTCACCCGCAAGGAATCTATACTTCAGCAACACAGGTAGCGGCTTCAGCTCTGGACAAGTCGGTGCTGGCAAATCTGACTTCTGAAGAATCCGAGTGTATGCGGCCAAATCTGCACGGGAGAATGAGAACTCTCACTCGCAAACTGGATCTGGAGAAGGCTGCTCGAATGTTCTATCTCTGCTCTGCTCAGAATCAACCTCCTCAGCTGTAGGCTCAGTGGAAGTCAGATACGGTGTGAAATCATCAAACTCTGCCAAATTGGTATCTAACTCCGAGGGATCATACTCACAAGAATCTGTATCACAACAAGAACCGTGTCTGCGGCCTGAAAGGTATCCTGAACCAGGAATGCACTTTCCAAGCTCTCCTCTGTTGGCGTCTTTGCATCAGCGAACTCTGAAGGTGAGAGGATGGCCTGTGCGACTGGATCTGCCCAAACTGCCTCATCGTCTGTAATCACAAAATCGCAGTCCTGGTGGATGTCTCGCTCTGACTCTATCATCTGCTCAGAATCTGAGGCCGGCTCTGAGCAATCTGAATCTCTCGCTCTAGTCTCCTCGACTGTCTCTATTTGTATACTCTCGCCCTCGACATGAAAGTACACCTTCCCGCTATCATGGTCGGACACTGCCTTGGCTGTGGCCAAGAACGGGCGTCCTAAAATAATGGGGGCATCGGTCACAGACTCAGGGATCTCCATGTCCAACACTACGAAGTCCACGGGGAATTTCAGGCCCTGAATCGTGATGACAACATCCTTCAGCAACCCCTTCGGCCTCTTGACAGGTCGATTAGCAAACTGAAGGACCGTCCTGCTCTGTTGGAGAGTGCCCAACTCGAAGCGGTCGAGAAGGGCTGCCGGAAGTAGGTTGATCGAAGAACCGTTGTCTAATAGAGTGTGGTCGAACCTCTGCTCATGAATGTGGCATCTGACATACGGGGCTCCTGCATCTGCCCTCTTGGCTGGCAGACGGTTCTGTATGACGAAACAAGTGGCTTTGGTCAGCACATGGATCTCAAACTGATGGTTCCTCCTCTTCCACCTAACCATGGTCCTGTCTCTGAGTGATCTCTGGAGTAGAGGGATGTGCTCCAAGGCCTCCTGGAGAGTCAGCTGAATATGAAATCTGTCTATCATCTGCTGGTTGAACTCTATCTAATGACTCTTTTTGGGATTTTCTATTTTCTTCCCCTTTCCCATGTGAAGTGCTCGTGGAAAGGGGATCACAGGGTCCTTCTCAGATGAAGGACTAGGAGAGGGTTTGGCATGCTCATGAACAGCAGAATCCACACAATCATCATCAAGCAACACATGTGGATCCGAAAATAACATACCCTTTCCTTTATTTTCAGAAATGTCTTGAGATACACGTACAAATGGAAAGACAACTAGACTAGCAGAAGTAATGGTGGCCTCAGTACCACCCTCGACATGTCTCGAAGTATCAGCACCGCACTCTGGCTCAGCAACTGGGGTGGCGTCAGTACCACCTCCTCGAACTAGTGACTCGACGGCCTCAGTACCATCGGCTGTATCAACGTCCCTGGTGGCCTCAACACCACCGTCATCATCTCTCGCGGCCTCAGTACCACGATCCTCCTCATCTGGCACTCCTGGTGTGACATGGGATCGTCGCTCAGACGAGGCGCCGCCTGCTAGCATCCTACCGCTCCTAAGTGTGACAAAATCAGCATCAAACATGTATGCAGACAAATAACCAAAAGAATCACTAGGAGTGGTAATATCTGTGAACTCTACCTGCTCAGACTTCCTCTTCAGGTTGTTCGGGTTCGGCTCTATCTGTGCAGGAATGGCGGCCTTCCCTCTCACTATCTCTCGCATCTCCTGGTGGAACTCGTCCATCTCCCGTATGAATGTAGCTTGCTGCTCAGTCATGAGGCGGGCTAAGTTGTCTAAGGCAGGGTTCTCATAGGCTGGCCCATGAGAACCTGACGGGTGGCCTCACTGGTATTGAGGCTGTTGTTGTGGCTGGTGCGGCTTAGAGGGGTACTGTTGTAGATGATGATGCGGCTGGTGAAGCTGATCACGCCTCCAAGAATGTCCCTGCTGATAGGGACGAGGAATATACTGCTGTGTGGGCTGGGATGACTGTTGTTGCTGCTGGTAGACTGGGGGCTGCTGCTGATTGTGATCTCGCTGATGGCAGTACTGGCAACCCTAAGCTGGAGGCTGCTGCTGGGAACTGGCACCTCCGGTCGACCAACGGAATCCGGGATGGTCTCGTCGGATACCAGGCTGGGGTCGATCGTGCCAAATCCCTTTGACGTCCATCAACGGCTCCGACTTGTAAGGGGGTGGTGGGAGTACTGCTAGAGGCTGATTCGGCTGGTAGACCACCATCTGAGTGTCTGGAGATGGTGGTGGCTAGTAGTACTGATGCGGCTGGTGGTACGGCTCCGCCTGTACAAGGTGAACCTGTTAGGCTTCGTGGAGCGCTGGGATGAACCGTCGCTGCTACTCAGATCCCCTCGTGCCTGAAGACGGGGCTGAGGAGCTGTCTATGCCTCCTGGAGACACATGACATGTGTCTTCAGGTCACTCAACAACTGTGCCACCTGCTCCATCTGCGATATGCTCTGGCACTGCTTCTTCTCGATCAGCTCCATCCGATCCAGCTTCTCGCTGATAATGCCCATGTCGGCGGTTGTAGACTCAGCCTGTGCGGCTGTCGCTGACGAAGTAGAAGGACCGGCATCTACCCGTGCTATCCTCTGAAACTGCGCGGACTGTGGCTGAGGGCGTCCCTGTGTGTAGAGTCGGGTCTGGGACATCACTGTATAGTTCTCGGCCACTCCTTGTAGGTGGCCTAGACCTGATCCTCGTCCTTGGCGAAGTAGGAACTGCCACAAGAAGCATTCATCAGGCCTTGCAACTCTGGTGTCAACCCACAGAAGAAGCTCTGAACAAGGTTCGGCTTCGTGATATCATGGTACGGGCATCTGTCAGTAAGCTCACGGAACCCTCTCCCATGCCTCATTGGAACTGCTCGTTGGGGAACATGGAGAAGTTGCTGATCAGGGCCCTCGCTGCATTGGTCCGCCCGAGTGGATAGTACTTGTGCAAGTACTCGGTGCGGAGCTGGTCCTACGTGTATACGACTTCCCCAGATGCTTCAGCCAGGTGGCTGCTCTATCTACCAGTGAAAACGGAAAGGCAATCATTCGGATAGTATCCTCGTCCACCTGTTGTCGTGGACGGTGCTGCAGATCATCAGAAACTCCTGTAGATGGAGATGAGGCTCCTCTATGGCAAGTCCGTGGAAGCGGGGAAGCAACTAAGTGTGTTTGGGGGGAACTTGAAGTCCCCCACGATGGCTGGAAGTACCACCCAGCTGTATGTCTGCGTCGATCCGGGGTTGTGCAATTCACGCATCGGTCTCGGCTGCTCTGATGCTGGCTGGCCTCTCCTGCTCCTCCTCATGGTTGATCTGCTCCTCCTCCTCCTCCTGCGGCTCTCGGCTGATCTGCTACGGCTCTCAGTCTCTCCATCTCTCTCCTCATGTCCACCATGAAAGCCCCCTGGTCTCATATCTGTTGTTGCATCGTCTCGAGGGAGGCTAACATGGTGGTGTTGATCGCACCCTGGTCCAGAACATAGGTCGTTGTCTCTGGCCTCTGACCTTAAGTGCGATCCTCGCTGCTGGCCATGGTCTCTACAAAGGCAAAAGACCCAAACTCAGGTGCCGAAATATCATTTGTCTGTCGACTCGCATCTGGCACTGGCATCTCAGGACAGGAAGAAGGGTGGTCAAGGGGGAACATGGTGGAGTCGAACTCGGGTTCGGAGAGCGGGTCTGGGCTCTCACGAACCAACCTAGATGAGTGGGCTGGAGTGCTGAAAAGCGGTGCAGCCAGAGTCTGCCTAAGAGACCTCCTTCCCATCATCTTGATCTGGCGAGTCAGGCGGATGGGATCTGGAAACAAACAAGATGAGAAAACAAACCCCGGATTCACCTACTCCAAGCTGAGATGAAGACCGTAAGAGCTCGGTCAATTATCTTGTCTATTTTATTTAGGTGATCATGTCAGGATATTAGAGCGTTTACGTGACCTGGTAGATATCCAATCCACCAACCAGACTGTCCCGTATAAAAGGCCGGTAGTCTGATCGGGGCTCAGATGTGACTCTAGCCTAGTGTGCGGGTCACTCTCTCGCGCAATCAAATCAGAAAATGAGGGGGTTGCTCTCCCCAAGACAGATTTTTAAGTGAAGTGTATTTTAGGATCAAGTCTGTTTAGCAGTCCCAATTTTATAGTTTTTTCTTTTTTTAATATTTTTCAAAGCAAACAACGCCTAACGAATTTTTCGGTTCTCCTGATTATTTTAAGTCCAAAAACCGGGGGAGAAGACGAAAAAGCCGATGCGCGGAAATCAATGATGCATGCAGAGTAAGAGATGCTTACCAGACTCCAGCAGTCTACATGCAGGGTGATCCGCGCATAAATAAAAGACAGAATATAAACTACCTATATGATGCACGCAGAAAAACCGTCCCTAGCAGAGCAATTTCTACACGAAAGAACAATAGCTGGGTACTCGAGCATAAGTCTGGAGTCCTATCTTGGGAGCTACTCGGTGTCTGCCACAACAGATCTTGCATGCGCTGTATATGACTCCTGAAGGCACGTGGACCACAGCTCTAATACGCCAGCTTTTTCTTGTGAATTAATTAATTAGATCCAATTATTCAAACTATAGGTACATGCAGGCAATTAGGTGTTTGGATCCTAATTAATTACATCACAATCAAGCAAAATCCTAAGCGAAGGCTGAAAACCGCGTAAATCAGACAAGTAGTAAATAAACGGTCGAAAAGCCGTGAAAAACCGGTGAGGTCCCCCGAGCACACCGGTGCTTGGCAAAATAGACCCCGAAAAGTCACAAGTCTCTAAAAGTCCGAGTACCTGTATTATTACAATAAAATGTGCTGAAAAGAAATCTAAACTACACTAAGCTACTCCGCGGTTATTCTGCAGCTCCCGCACTCCTGCTCGGTTCCTTGCGCTCTCTTACGGCTTCGTAGAGAAGGAAGCCGCCTCCGACTCTCGCGGTTGCGTCGGCTTTCGAAGAAGCTGCCTCAATCCTCGGGCCCTCGCAAGAACAGAATAAAGTGATCAGACCATATTATTATAAACAATCAGATAAAATATATCTACAAAATATCTACAAAAAGCTGCGAAAAAGAAAAATCGCGAAAAGATCAAAATCGACTACTAAGTCGTGCTCCCCGGCAACGGCGCCATTCTGATGAGCCGAAAAAATTCCTCAATCAATCCGGGATAAAATAATCACTCTCGGGTCATTGCGACCCGAATCGAGAGGAATCGACTCAATCAAGAAAATTCAAATCAGACCACCAAACAAAGGATAAAATCAATAAAATCAAAGATAGTGGTCCAGGCTATGAGATTAGCCTGGTGTAGCACTCAGGATCGGACTTAGGGAGCAAGAATTGGCCTTGTGGCCTACGAAGTAGTCAAGATCAAAAATGAGAAGAAAATGTATTTTTGGTGGATTTTTAATTGATTTTATATTTTTTGTATTTTTAATAAAGGTGAAAAATGAGAAAAGGGACAAAATCAAGCACACTCAACAAATTATTTAATCACCCAAATATGTTCCAAAAATTCAAACAAAAGTATTTTTACGTTTTTTATATTTTTTAATGTTTTTGGTGAATTTTTGAGATTTTTTTTAATTTTTATACACTTTTCTAAAAATCAAAGAAGGCAAAAACAGAAGGCCACTGTACAGCCAGACTTGTAAGACCCATAAAAAATGTCAAATGGGTCTATATCAGTCTGGAGGTAATTTTTATGAAAAATAGAAACAACAAGGAAAATTCAGAAAAAGAGTTTTGTTATTTTTTGAATTTTCTACAATTTTTTAGTATTTTTATGAGATTTTAAGTGTTTTTTAATTTTTAAGGTCTTTATATATCAAAAAATAGAGAAGATTGCATAGAAAATAAAACACCAAAGACTAACAACTTCGAATTTTTTTTAGAATTTTCAAAAGAGTTCTTATATTTTTTATGATTTTCTAAACTGGAAAGACGCAAAAACTACTGTTTTTCGAATTTTTAAAAATACTAAAAAGCCTCAAAATGTACCCAAAAATAAGGGAAATTTTTACACAATGGCAGGAGCCACGTGTCCAAATTTCACACAATTTGGGTTAAATTTGCTATTTTATTTAAATAAAACCAAGGCTCACAGTGCACAGGGACCTACATGCGAGAAAAATATGTTCCAAGGGCCAAACAGTAACAAGGTAAGAAAGTGTGGGGGCCTGGAATGCAAAAAGCCCGCAATGCACGCGCAACACACGTGCTCCAGACACAAAGGGGTATAAAAGTAATTCCAATTTATAAAATGTCAAACCATAACATGCAGGAACCACGGGAAAAAAGTGCAAATAAACCACAACCTCACGTGTCGATGCACGTGGTCCACATATATGAGGACTAAAATGCAAATAAGGAAAACATGAAAGTCCGATGTGCAAATTACCCTTTAAAAACAACGTAGAAAAATATTTACAGGACTAAGTAGGAAAAGCAAGAACGGGAGGGGCCTAGGAATGAATTACCCCTCTTATTATCTTACGGTTGAGGGGGTGCCACGTGGATGATCAAACGACTGAGATGCTAGGGCAACCCCTCATTTGAATAGACGGTTTGGATCGTGCCTCAGGTCGATCGAACGGTGGAGTAGCTCCTGAAATACACGGCTGAGATCAATCTAGAGCGTCGGAGGCGATCGGACGGCTACTGGAGGTGCAGGATGAACTCAGCTCCGGCGAACTTCGCCGGAGCACCACGGGTGAGCGAGACCTCCTCTGGAGCTGCTAGGATATGGAAAAGCTCCTCCTCGATGCTCTGCAGCTGCTGGGCTCCTCCGATGAGGCCGGGAAGCTTCGAAGAGCTCCGGTGACAAAGGTAGAGCTAACCTCCTGTGCTCAAGTGTCCAGACCCTCAGATGGGTCGTATTGCCCAGCAAAACAGCATAGAAGGCTTCTTGGGTCGAGGGCAAACTGTCTCGACCCTGTTAGGGGTGAAATGGGTAGTCGGGCGCGTCGAGTGAGTGACCTCCGGCGAGGCGACGACGGTAGAGGTCGAGCATTGGTTCCTGGGCGAACCAAGGTGGGTGCGTGGGTGCAGAAGGTGGAGAGGGGTCTCACGGAGATGATGGTGTCGTCCGATGATCGAATCGAAAAGTGGGGTGACGTGAATTGATCGGCAACGGCGGAGGGTCGATTTGGGCGAAGTATGAAATTAGGCGAAACTACGAGGATTCGGGAGTACCTGATGAAGGGAATCGACTGGGGACGAGCTCGGAGAGCTCTGGGTCGTAGCCTCAAAGGATCTTCGGTGCCCTAGGCTCTTGCGCACCTCGCGACGGTGCACGGCGACAAGGGGTCGCCGGATCAGTGGCGAACGGCGTCCTATCCTCTCTTCGACACTCGCCTCACTCAGCTGTCACTCTGGGGAGTCTAGTAGAGGTCCTGGGATGAAGGAGCAGCACCAAAGATGACGAGAATTGTGCGACAGAGGAGACGCTATATAACAGTGCATGTCCGAGAAGACGGGGTCGGGTCCAGCTTGGTGAAGCATGGACCCCTAGGCAACGTGTTGGGCGAGGATCTCGGATGCACGGAGAGTAATTAGGACTCGGGGTTTAGAAAAATGGTGATCGGGTCAAGCGGGGGTAATTGCGAGAAAACGGGTCAGGCGCACAGATCCGCGAGAAGGGGGTCCGCGGGGGAGAGTTGACCGGGGGTCAACATTTCCCCGTGGACCAATCAAACTTAAGCTTTTATTAATTATTTGAAAATCCGTTTAAAAATAATTAATAAATTAATTTCGATAAACTTAAAACATGAAAAATGTTTATTTATTTTCAAATAATTTTTTAGTGATTTTTATTTTTTTTGAAATATAAATGAAGTATTTGTAAAATATTATTATTATATATAGGTATATACAATATGAATTTTTTATTTTAATTTTTTAGTTGTTTATTTTTATACATGTTGTTTCAATTTTGTATTTTATTTATTTATAGAATAAAATGTGGAATAAAAATGTATTTTTACTTTATTTTTATTGATTATTTACATAGAGTAAATAAATAGGTATATACATATATTCACATGGTATATGTACAATGTGGGTTTTAATTTTATTTTATTTTCTTTTTATTTTATTTTTATTTTTCTAATTTTTATTTTATTTATTTACAACATGAAATAAGGGATGTGAAAATATTTTTATCGAATTTTATTAATTATTTACAAAGGGAAAATCAATAGATGTGTTATTCTATACACATGGTCTATATACACTGGTGAGAGAGTTTTATTTTTCTTGTGTTTTTCCATTTTTTATTTTTGGTTATATCTTTATAAATATGTACAAATTAATAAACATACATTTTATTTTTATTAAGAGGAAAATAATTTTATTTATATACAGGTATATGTACACATTGTTGACCCTATCTCCCTCTACTTTGATTCTTTTGCGGTCAGGCCCATGTTGAGCCCTCCCTTGGGATTATGTCTCTCAATATTTATTCTAAATATTTCCATCTTTTTCTTTTATTTATTTATTCTTTTATTTATGCACAAAAACATGTTAATTACCAATATTTATACAATGCATGCATGTTGGTAATTTATTCTATTTACACATATCTACATGTGTTTTGCAAGGGTTTTGTAGCTAAAATAAAAGAATAAAGAGTGATGAATGGGTATTCATCAATATTCTACGGACTAATCAGAAATATGAAAAGCTCCAGAGCCCCAGCCGCAAAAAATCTCCTCACGTGAAGTGTCACGTGAGGTGACGTGGCCTGGACTAGATAGTAAATGCAATGAAGGCTAAGGGCCAATGCATAAGTGTTAAAAAAGTATCTAAATGGCAAAAGGAAGTTTGTGGTTCAAAAATTAAATTACAAAAATGCTCGAGGTTAGTTGCAAAATATCCAGAGCAGAGGCAAATCGAACGGCTGATCTGAGTTCGCTTATGCGACATGTCATGTTTTGGAAGACCGATGATTGTTGGCTCCCAACGACCCAGATTAAAACGTGCAAGAACGATCAGACGACCGTGGGGAGCGTGATCCTACGGTAACTATTGCTTCTGTGGTGGGAGCTTGATCTGACGGCCCTGGGCACTCCAGCAAGAACGGGGAAGAACATGGTCATGCTCGAACTTTAATCTTCAAACTCTCATGATATCCAGCTCCTTCTGACTGCAGACGGTCCACAAAGTCTACTGGAAGTGTCCCTGACCCAATGGCAGCGCCAAAATGGTGTGACGAGCACCGGAGTGCCGCCACAGGGCCAAGGACGAAAAACGGCTCCATGTGGCTATTCTTCTTCAAAAATCGACGCTAAATAGCGTCCTTTGGCCTCAAAACCTGCAGGAGTTAGAATCAACAAGAAAAAAGTGGTCCTAGGGCCTTATCAGTGAGTTTGAGCGGGTGGTGGAGCGTGGCGGTCATACCTCCTGCGAATGGAGAAGCTGAGGTACGAAAGGCTAGATCCATGATGGATCTAGATGCCTGGAGGTGTCGGGGGTAAGGGGAAACATGGAGGAAGGAGGTAAGGTGGTGATGTGGTCGGGAAGGCGTCAGAGATGACCAGAGTTAGTCGGTTAAGCAGCAAGCTCTACCGGACGGAGATCTTATCACTCTCGTGATATTTGATGAAATCGACAGTTGAGACTTATGAATATTGACTACTGCTACACTAAGGAGTTAAAAGAGCACACAAATGAAAGGAGAAAACTCACTGAGGGGACTCAAGCAGCAAGCTCCGATGGTGCGACTCCAGTGAGCTGGACCGGCTCGATTCAACACCCACGCGGACCCCTGAAGGATGGAATCGACTCATGCTATCACCAGGAGGATTTTCAAGTACCCAGGTGTAGGTTTGGAAGGTGAAAGAGTGATCAAATTCAAATGGAAGGTCGGAGTTAATTTTATACATATTGATGAGAGGCTCCAAGAATCGTCGAAGATCGAGCGAACCAGCGATGCTCGACCCAAGAAAACACTAGGGCGTGTATCATCGATCTATGGGGAGAAAAAACCAATAAGAGTTCATCGTGAAAGAGTACAGGGGTCGGCCTCAAAAAATCCGCAAAATCGGATAAAAACTCGATTCTGACACAGTGTAGACCTCGGTCAAAGAGTTGACCGAGGACAACCAATGGGGAGATCTGATCGGTCCACGTGGACTGATCAGAAAAATCCCTGTAAAAAATATTTATAATTTTTTTTAAAAATAGTAAATGATTTTATTAATTTTAGATTATAAAATAAAAAATATTTATTATTTTTTAGAGTATTTTATTATGATTTTTATTTATTTTTTAGACCTATAAAAATGCAAGTTACTTTTTGAGGGCTAGATATAGGTATATTCATATATATTTTAATCTTTTTTATTTTATTTTGTATTTCTAATTTCATTAATTTAGTTTATTATTTTATATATTTATAACTTAACTTTGTAAACTAAAATATATTTTTATTTTGTTTTTCTTATGTGATATATATAATTAAATAAATAGTTGTAGTACCTATATATGTATAGATATAGGTATTTTACCTATGTATTTTCTTCAAGTATTTTATTTTAGTGTTTTATTTATGTTTGTATTCCTATTTTAATATGCACTTTATTATAAATAATATTTACAAAAATTATAAAAATAACGAATAATGAATAAAATGAATATTTTAGTTGGAACAAGTATACAATAGGGGTTCAAAACCTAACTTTCTAACCGTAATCCAAAAAATATGAAACCACCTTCATTAAATAGCTTATTAAAAGTTATATACAATCAAAAGTGATTTTGATATATTTTTAGTTTTTATTTGAGAGATATGGGTCTGGGAAGTTGAGTTGGGATTCTGGAATCTTATTTAGAGTGTATTTTGTACACTGTATATTATTTTTATGTGAAATCGCATTTGTATTTTTCTATATTTTATTATCTAAAACTTTAATGTTCAAAGTTTCTTTATTTGAGGTATAAAAAGTAGAACCAAAAATAGGTCCCAAACATGAAGGAAAGTGAATAAAATAAAAGGGCATTTTATTGTATTATGATCCTTTATCTCCCTCTACTTTATTCCCAATCGATCTAGTCATCGAGATGCCTAGGTCTCGGGGTTTTGAGTCGTAAAAATATCTTCAATATTGTATACCTTTTTCTTTTCTTTATTCTATAAGTTTGGTTTTAAAAACTATATTTTATATAGTATTTACACAAAGATGCGTGAATGATAAAATTCATGAATTAAGCATATTTACATGCATTTACTATGATTTGTTCAGGCCAAAATGACAGAATAAAGATGATGAAATGGAAATTCATCATCCCCCTATACTTTCCTTTGCTAGTCCCTAGCAAACACTTATGCAATAAGTGCAAAGAAGAAAAACAAAGAAAAGAAAAAGAAAGAAATAGGATTTGGTTTAATTATCAAACTTGTCTTCACAAAATCAAAGTTTGGAGCTTAAGTTGGGCCTTTGAAATTTTAGTGCGGGCAGAACCTTAGTGGGAATCGAATTTTAAATCCAACAGCCTTCGAGAATCCCAAAACTCTACTTAAGTCTCCTCAATAGCTAGGTTAGAATACTTCAACTCATATGCAAACCCTTACGACTATGAATCTGAATCGTATAGTATAAGTTATGGTAGCTCTCGCCAACTAAAATGACAAAGAGACCGACTTCTCCAGCAAGTCAACCCATTAATTCCCCAATCCGATAACTTCTTCCTCGAGGAGCGGGGTATTCCCTTCTAGTTAAAGTGACAACCAACTCAAGAGGAGGGGGCGAATAGAAGAATGAATGGGAGCCAGTGTAGCTACCTATCCTATGATGCAAGACTAGTAGTCAAGTCATCCAGTTACAGGCTCACATGATTTGACTTTGAAGCTCAAGCTTGCTTATTGACTATACAAACATGTACACTCCGGCAAGCATTTTATTTTTATACAAGCCTATCCACTTTTTTGGATTTTTTGCTTTTTTTCCTTTTTTGGAAATACTATTCACAACAGCATTTACATAGGGAGTTTTTCCTCTAGAGCTAGCAGATTATCCATCTTTTGAAGCTTTATTGCAACCCACACTCTATCTAGAGGAGGACAAATGTTTCCACTTGTGTGCATCTTCTACCAGCAAATTCAATCCCCCCACCACTCCAACTGGGTTGAGACAAGTGAAAGGTTCAGGTGTCCAAGTTAGATCATTATCGACAAGAGTCATGTGTGTGCTCTAAATACTCAACTTAGGCAGTCAAGAATCCATTGAACTGAGTCTCGTGATCCTTAAAGAATTAAGTCAACTAGACCTGAAGTACCTCAATTCCAATTCTTATAAGGTTCTTCTTATTAGGTAGATATAAAGTCCAACCAAGCTCCAATTTCCGGATTTTACTTAGACTTGTTCAATAATTAAACTCAATCCGAAAAATGTGAATGCCATGCAAAGGTTATGCAGAAATAATTTCAGTGATGCAATTTTTCAAGAGATTTTGAACTTTTTATGGATTTTGAAAAAGATTATGCTTATGATTTTTTTGTATTTTTCAAAAAGATTTTTCAAATGTTTTTGGATTTTAATTTTTCAAATGTTTTTAGGCATTTTTTTTAAAATAAAAGATTTTTAGATAAAAATTAGGTACAAATATTTACATGGGGGTGCATCTTATATTTATAAGAATTAGATTTTAAAGAATTTACAAGGGGCAAGTAGTCAATTTTATAAATAGTATTTAATAAGAATTTTAGTATGATGTATATATTCCTCAAACTAATTTGAAAAAGATTTTTCAAATAATTTTGGAAAACTATAGTCCAAAATAATTTTACAAATAATTTTTACAAACATGTACACACATTTGAAAATAATTTTGCAAAGGGTTTTCAAAGAGTATATATAGATTTTCAAATATTTTGCAACCATTTTCCAAACTCTTTGCAAATAATTTTTCAAACATTTTATTTCAAGCAAAGAAAATAAATTTTCAAAACTAAACAATTTTACAAAGGCTGAAAATATTTAAGAAAATTTTTCCCAAATTGTTTTCAAAAGATCTTTCAAAAGGATTTTCAAACTATTTTTAAACATTTTGCTAAAAAAACTTTTCTCCTAATTTATTAATCAGTAAATACAAAAAGAATTTGAGGAATAATCAACATATTTTTATTAAGGTTTTTAATGAATTTTAATAGGTATAATTAGACATATTTATTACTAAAAAATGAAAGTATGATTTATGGCTAAAGTATATACGAAGTATATACGACCCCCTATATTTAGCTTGAGCTATGTCCTCATAGATCAGAGAGAAAAAGAGAAGACATTACTCATACTGAGTATAGAAAAGTCTAAAGAATAAATAATGGATGAAGGAATGAATGAGCAAATAGGAAGTTGATCGCCCCCTATACTTAGGATCAAATAATCCTAAGTAGAGCAGGATGTACACAAAGTAGGGAGGGTCAAGGGTGGGAATGAACGTATCGTACTTAGATTGTGTCCCCCTATACTTAGGGTAAAATAGACCTAAGTGTAGACAAGAAGAGGAGACAGTGGAGAGGATCAAAGAATAGAAGAACTCGGGGTGCACACCCCCTATACTTAGGACAAAGTACATCCTAAGT
This sequence comes from Ottelia alismoides, assembly GCA_037367405.1. Taxonomy (NCBI): domain Eukaryota; kingdom Viridiplantae; phylum Streptophyta; class Magnoliopsida; order Alismatales; family Hydrocharitaceae; genus Ottelia; species Ottelia alismoides. Next base: position 52,664 of record JAZKJV010002542.1, read on the forward strand.
ATAGAAGACTGACAAAAAGGGGCGACACTTTTTGGTATAAAAGAAAATAGAAAAGAAAACGAAGAAAAGAGACCAGAAGATAGAAAAGTAAATATGAACAACTCGGGATGCCCATCCCCCCTATACTTAGGATAAAGTGCATCCTAAGTGTAGCAATGATGAAGGGGGTGACACTTTTTCGGTAGAATGAGAGAGGAAAGAAGAAAATAAGAAAAGAAAAAAAGAAAAAAAGTCATTCAAAAATGTTATGATTTGCTTTGCCCTCGATCGTGGCTCCAGAAGCATTCAGCTCATCTTCGTCGATTACTTTAGTGGAGTCAATGGCAGACAAAAATGTATCATATTCAAGATAAGGCTTCAAAAGCTGTCCATTGACCATAAATGGTTGTGCGACAGCTAACAAATCGAATATCATTACACTTCCATTGTTGCGCACATGCCTCACTATAAACGGCCCGGTCCATTTGCTTTTCAGTTTACCAGGAAAGATCTTTAATTTCGCATCAAATAACTACACCTTCTGATCCAGCTCGAAGGATTTTTGGCAAATATGCTTGTCATGCCACTTTTTGATCTTCGCCTTGTACATCAGGCTGTTGTCGTATGCATAGTGTCAAAATTCTAATAATCTGTTCAGATGCACTTTTCTATTCTTTTTGGCTTTCTCAGAATCCAAATTATAGATGTTGATGGCCCATAAAGATTTGTGAATTAACTCAATGGGTGCCATATACCAGGCGGTAGGGAGACATTCCTAAGGGTGACTTGTATGCAGTTCTGTAAGTCCAAAGAACTGAATCAAGTAGTGGAGACCAATTCTTGTGATCCAGATGCAGACGCTTTTGTAGAATCGTTTTTATCTCCCTATTTGAACATTCAGCTAAGCCATTAGACTGCGGGTGGTATGGTGAAGCAAAACGATGTTCGATACAAAATTCTTGAGTCAGCTTCTTCATCTATCTGTTTATGAAATGGCTACCCCATCTGATATGAGAATTTTAGGTATCCCGAACCGTGCAATGGTGTGATCACTTAGGGTTTGTTTGGTTGCAGGGTTGTGCAGGGTTATGCGGGTTGAGGTACCCCTGTGAATAGTAAATTGTGAGGAGGATTGGGAGGGTTGGAAGGAGGGGTACCCCGGGTTGGACCAACCCAACCCTGTTCAACCCTGCAACCAAACGAACCCTTAAGAATCGACAGACAGTTTGGCTGTCGGAGGTTCAAGTGGGAATAGCCTCCACTCAACGACTCACATAGTTGACAGCAAGCAGAATATATTTGTAGCCCTGGATGTTCGGAAATGGACCCATAAAGTTGATGCCCCATGCGTCGAAAATATCTAATATCTGAATGAACTTCATAGGCATCGTATCTCTCATTCCTATGGTGCCGCCCATCTTCTGGCAGTCAGTGCAACACTTGACATACTCTTCTGCATCCTTAAATACTGTAGGCCACCAAAAACCATTTTGAAGAATCTTTGCTGTCGTTCGTTTGCCTGAATGATGTCCTATGGAGTCTTGATTATGGCATAATGCAAGGACACTTGGAACTTCCTCCTGGGGAATACACCTCCTCCAGATGCAATTTGCCCCCTCACAAAATAGATATGGATCCTCCCATTGGTAGAAATGGATTTTAGACAGAAATTTATCTACTTTCAGCTTCATCCAATCTTGTGGGGTTCTCTTGGTCACAAGATAATTCACAATATCAACATACTAGGGGAGCGAGATGACTGTTTGCCTCGTCTGGAAAGATTTCTGTAATTGGTTGTAAGCTCAGCTCAGGAGATTCTGGTTCAGACAGTCTGGATAAGTGGTTGGCCACTACATTCTTCACTCTAGGTTTATATCAAATTTCTAGGTCAAATTCCTAGAGAAGAAGGATCCACCAGATGAGGCATGGTTTGGTATCCTTCTTCTGCTGTAAATACCAGATGGCTGAATAATCTGTGTAGATGATAACTTTAGACTAGAGGAGATATGATCTGAATTTTTCCAAGGTAAAGACTACCGCTAGCATCTCCTTTTCAGTGATTGTGTAATTCCACTGAGCTTCATCGAGCGTTCGACTAGCATAGTGAATTACAAATAGTACATTGCCTTTCCTTTGTCTGAGTACAGCACCGATGACATAATCTGACAAATCTGTCATTATCTCAAATGGTTGTGTCCAAATCGGTCGCTGTAAGACAAGGTCCTCAGTAATAAGTTCCTTCAATTGATTAAAGGCAAGGAGCATGCGGTCATCCACAATGAAATCATTATCCTTGCCTAACAACTCGATCAATGGTCTGGACAACTTGCTGAAATCTTTGATAAATCGTCGGTAAAAATCGACATGGCACAAGAATGACATGACCTTCTTGATGGTTGTAGGTGGCTCAAGTTTAGAAATTACCTCCACCTTGGCTAGGTCAACCTCCATGCCACGTTTAGAAACAACATGACCCATCACAATTCCTTCATTAACCATGAAGTTGCTCTTTTCTCATGAGAGCATTACATTTACTTCGCAGCACCTCCGTAAGACTTGGTCTAAATAATCAAGACATTGATAAAATGAGTCCCCGTAGATCGAAAAATCGTCAATAAAGTCCTCAAGAAAATTAACCACCATTTCAAAAAAACTACAAGCATACACCTCTGAAATTTAGTTGGGGCATTGCATAGCCCGAATGGCATCTATATGAATGCGTAAGTACCAAAGGGACAGGTGAATGTGGTTTTCTCTTGATCTTCAGGAGCTATAGCCACTTGATTATACCCAGAGTATCCATCTAAGAAGCAGAAGTATTCCTTCACATCCAATGTCTCAAGAATCTGGTCGATGAAGGGTACATAAAGTGATCCTTCTTGGTGGCGAGATTAAGTCTTCTGTAGTCTACACACACTCACCAAGAAGTTGGTACTCTGGTTGCGATCTCCTGTCCTTTGTCATTCTTTATGATGATGATCCCTGATTTCTTTGCTATATGTAGAGGGCTCACCCATTAGCTGTTAGAGATGGGATAAATGAATCCTGCATCGCACTATTTCTGAATTTCTTTAATAACAACCTCCCGTTGGTTTGGATTGAGTTTTCTCTGAAATTCACAGGAGGGTTAGTTGTCTTCCTCATGGAAAATGTGATGCGAGCACAAAGACGAATTGATCTCATGGAGATCCGAAGTTTTCTAGCCTATTTCCTTACGGTTGTGTTCAAGAACCTCCATCAGACGAGATTCTTGGTCTTCAATTAGATGCACATTGATGATGACCAAGTACATGTTTGGTTCACCTGCAAAAAAGGCATATTTCAAATTGGAGGGCAATTGTTTTTGCTTAGGTGGGCTGGGAGCTACTTCAGTGGTTACTTCAGCTATTAAAGCAGGTGGTAGTTCTTTCATCTGTTCGGTGTCCACCATGATCGATTTTTCCTCATCATTCAGTAATTTACAGAACTCTTCAATGACTTCTTCTTCATCACAGAACCCTTTAATAATCTGCTCTTGGTCTTGAAGGAATATCATTACCACCTGGGTCTCCTTAAGTACATCAGTAAATGTCTCATCGTGATCAATAAGGAGAACTTCGACTGCGTTCTCCAATCCTTACTGTGGGTAGAGGAATTCTTGGATCTCATTATTATCCATAAAGAGGTTGGTGTCTTGAATTTCGACCAAAACATCGCAGTATTCAAAAGGATCGATCACCCTTATACACGGTGCGGATGTTCCTTCTAGCAGTCTTGCATCAGACATGGTCTTTATCTTGGCTTTATCATTGCTGAACCCGAACGTGATTTCTCCAGTGCCATAATTCACTAATGCATTGGCCATTTGCAGGAACAGTCCCCAAGTATCATAGGGGTGAGGAGCAAAGGAGTTGAGACATCCATATCGAGTACGACAAATCGGCTGGGAAGTGCCTTCCCTGAACCATGACTATCACATCTTCCAACATGCCCCTAAGGTGCTTGACTGATTTGTCTATGAACTGTAGAATCATCTTTGTGGGTTTGAGCGGTCCTAACCTGATTTCTGTGAGTAGTGAGGCTGGCATCAAGTTGACAGAAGACCCGTTGTGGAGCAAAGTGCGTTCGAACTCCTGGTTGAACATCTGACAATGGACAAGAGGTGCTTCCTTATCTGGCTTTTTATCTTGGAGATTGCTAATGGCATTGATTGTGGCCATAGTAAGAATATGCTTCTCAGATTCGCCACCTTTGTTTCTTGATTTGTGAGGACGAGGTCTACGCCTATTTGTACATGCATCTTTCAGTCCTTTCTTCATAGTTGGAATGTACTTAAGATCTTTTATTAAAGGCATGTTTAATACTAAATTCTGTATGATTTCCATGATGGCAGAGTCAGACAAAGAATTTTTCAAAATTTTCATTTTTTGTGCTTTTTCATTGCTTCTAGAAAAGGAATATTTACATAATCTGTTATAATGTTATTTAAAACTGTGTCCATATCATTTTTTTATTGATAGATGGTAAAAAGATATAGAATCATCTATAATATGTGGACCAAAAACTACAAGCTCGGCTTCTGATGCTGGCTTCGGATTCGTTACAGGTGCAAGATTCTTCATGGTCAAGGTTGGTTCCGCAACACGTGCAGACGCCTCCAATGTTGGCTGGTCCTTACCAAAATTGTTGTTGTCTTTTTTTGTTTTTGCATTTTCTTCATTTTTTGTGATTTTTCAACAGATGGTGTTCCTCCAAAAATGTTGTTTGGCCCTAGTGCTGGCTGGACTGACGACTCCACGTCAAATGCAATGTGCTTTCCTTTCGCAGATGTTGATGGTTGCAGCATTCTACCGCTCCTGATAGTAACAACTTTAGATATAAACAAATCATTTCTACCTGAATCGGGTAGATGCTGCAAATTACGAGCTCCTTGCGTCGGAAATTATTAGGGTTGGCTTCAACCAAGGCTGGAATGACACTTTTGGAAGCCATCAGGTCGTCTATCGTCTGGGTCATCTCAACCATATTCTTGACGAGCTATTCCAGACAAGCAAGGGTTGGGTTCATCGGTGTAACCTCTGAAGAATCGCCCACTTGGGTCGTATGATTATGATAATGTGGGGGATGTTAATGTTGGTAGCCCTGGGAAAATTTCTGAGGAGGAGGACGAGAGGAGTATTATGAATACTGGTGGGATGGATGAAAATTTTGATATGATTCAGCCAGCTGTGTTAGTATCCCTACCTCCATGTGTTCTCATATTGCGGAGGCTGCTGGTTTTGAGGTTGGAAGGGTTGAAAGTTTCTCCCTCCCTGTTGCTGATAGTGAGGTGGCCAGTTGGCCGAGATCTGACCAAGGGGATGCCCCTGAGGACGGGTCAGCTGCTGATCGTGTTCCCATACACTATTAATCTCTTGAATTTGCGACGGGGGTGGAGGAAACTGCTCTGGGTAGATTGGTTGTTGCTACGATTGATAGATAACCATCTGGTTTTGGGATTGCGGGGGTGATGACCTGTCCAGAACACTCGGGTAAAAGGTCGTCAAAGGTCGTTGCGACCCAAGCAATCAGACTCGGTCAATCCAGAAAAAGAGACCACCAAACAGAGAAAGAATCAATCAAATATCCAATAGCGGTCTTGCTATTTTATTAACCTGGTATAGCGACCAGGGTCGAACACAAGGAGCACGTGATGGCCTTGCGGCCTACGAAGTAGTCAAAAAGAAATTAAAATAAAATAAAAAGTGTTTTTGGTAGATTTTTAGTCTTTTTATATTTTTTTGGACTTTTAATGTATTAAGAAAATAAGGAAGACAAGAAAGCAAGGCAATTCAACAATTTATTTAAACACTCAAATATCAACCAAAAATTCAAATAAAAATGTTTTTGTGTATTTTATACTTTTTACTGTTTTTAGTGAATTTTTGAGATTTTTCTGATTTTTATTTGATTTCCTAAAAATGAAACAAGGTAAGAAAGTAAAGGTACTGTCCAGCCGAGCTTGAGGGACTTAGATAAAATATCTAAAAGTCCCCAATAAGCATGGAGGTAATTTTCCTGTAAATAGAAAGAAACAAGGAAAATTTTGGCACCTTAATTATTATTTTGGGTTTTAAATTATTTATTAGAATTTTTAGGAGTGTTTAGGTGTTTTCAATTTTTATGAGTTTTATACAATGAAAAGTGACCAAAATTGTTCAGAAAATCAAACAAGGCAAAAGACACAGTATCTAATTTTTTGTAATTTTTAGAGGTATTTTAATATTTTTTGTGAATTTTTAGATCAGGAAGTAAAGAAAATGCATGTTTTTGAATTTTTAAAAAAAGTAAATGAAATCAAAAATGTCCCCAAAAATTCTAGAAAATTTTAATCATGGCAGGAGCTATGTGTCCAATTTTCATGGAATTTGGAGTTAGTTTGATATCTTATTAAAAATCAAAACCAAGACACAGTGCACAGGGACCTAAACGTAATTATCCAAAGCTCTGGGGTATAAATGCAATTTCCTAAAAATATTTCTTCATTTCATAACCATTCAGAACAACAAGGCTACGTATGCAAATGTCCAAAAAAGTTCACGTGACGATGCACGTTGTCCACATAGACGGGCATAAATGCAAATAAAGAAAGTACGAGGTCCAAAGTGCAAATTGTTCGGAATAAAACGAACGTGCTAAAATATTTACAGGACTAACTATTAAAAACCATAAACAGAGGGGCCTAAGATAAATTTACCCCTTATTAAATCTCGAGGGCTGGATGTGCGACGCGTGGCAGATCTGACAGGTGGGCTGGCGCGGCGCACGACAAAGGGAACCCTCGGCGCGATCCGACGGCTGGGACGCTCCCACGTGGACGATCGAACGGCTGAGCTGCGACGTGGGACTGCGAAGGTGGGCCTGGCTCGGATCTGACGGATGAGATTCAGCCATGTGCTGGATCTGACGGTGGAGACGCGTCGTGGCTAAATCTCGCTGGATCAACGGTGCGATCGAACCTCAAGGATCTGGCGGTCAAGGCTGCTCCATGAATGAACGGATGAGATCTAATCTGGAGCGTCGAGGCTGATCTGACGGACGTGGAAGATGGTGGAAGAACTGTCGGCCGGCGAGCTTCGCCGACCCGATGCACGCGCTACGATCCTCCCCTGCTACTCCTGAGGTGCGGAAAGGCTCCGCCGTGAAGCTCCGCAGCTGATGCGATGCTCCGATGAAGGCGGGGAGCTCCGGAGAGCTCCGGCGACGCGGAAGACCTGGAGCGCCTATGCTCTGAAGTCTCGACCTCCAGATGAGGTCGAATAGGCCTGATACCTATACAAGAAGAAAGAGGGGTCGAGGGCAAACTGCCTCGACCTGTCAGAGCGGGAAATGGATGGCTGGTGCGTCGGTATGGCGGCTCTTCAGCGAGCGGCGGAGGGTGAGAGCCGATATCCCTGCTCCGGGGCGAGCCAGGGGGAATGGAAGGTCGGAGAAAGTGGAGAGGAGTCTGGTGGACGTGAAGCGAAGGTCGGATGGGTGAATGGGCGACCGGAGACTAAGGGCGGAGGCGGCGGAGCTACACTACTGAAAACGGAAATTTCCTAATCTAAGCTTATCTACGAGATAAAAAGGCTACCTGGCGGGTGTTGTCGACTGGGCTGGAGCTCGGGAGCTCCTAGGTCATTGCCTGCAAGGGGGCGTCGTCTCCCCGAGGCTGAGCGCGCTCGCGGCGGCGCACGGCGGTGAAAACCACCGGATCAGTGGCTCCCGGCTTCCCGGGCCTCGCTGCTACTCCGGCAAGCACAGCTGTCACTCAGGCTCACCAGAGAAGGTCACAGGCGAAGAGGGGGAGGACCAAAGATGAAGAACAAGATCGCCGGAGCTGAGGTTTTATATGATCAAGGGTCCGAGAAGAAGAAGGTCGGGCGAGTCACTCGCGACTCGGATCCCTAAGACCCACCCCAGGCGAGAATCAGGGATGATCAAGGGTCAATCGGAGCCCGGGGTTAGGTTAATCGGTTGACGGATCGAGTGGGAAATAAATCGAGAAGTCGGGTCATCAACCAGATCCGCAAGGGCAGAGGGTCCGCGGGGGAAGTTGACCGGGGTCAACAAACCCCCTGGACCAATCAGAATCCGCCAAGTTCAATTTATCTGTTTATTTATTTTAAAATAGTAAATGATTGAGATAATAAAAACTTAAAACATGAAAAAATATTTATTTTATTTTTTTCTATTTTTTTGTGATTTTTAATTAATTTTTCAAAATAAAAAAAGGTATTTACACTTTATGCTATATATAGGTATATGTATAATGTAGGGTTTTTTATTTTTGATTTTTAATTAGTTATTTTTATACATTTTTATCCCTATTTTATATTTTATTTATTTATATCATAAAATTAGGAATAAAAAGATATTTTTATTTTATTTTTATTATTTATATACATAGGTGAAATAAATAGATATGTATATCTATGTACAAGGTATATTTACAATATATTTTTGGTTTTTAATTTTGTTCTTTTTATTTTGTTTTTATTTTTGTTATTTCTATTTTATTTATTTACAACATAAAAGATGGAATATTTACAAAATTTTTGGAAATTAATTTTATGTATTTATGGGGTAAAATAAATATAGGAGTGGCTATGTACATGATGAATATGCACAAGGTGAAGGTTTTTGTTTTCTTTTTAGTTTTCTATTTTTATTTTGATTTTTATATTTATAAATATATACAAGTATTTATAAGACCATTTTAGTCTCTTTTTGGAGGAAAATATTTTTATTATATTTACAAATATATTTACACACATGAGCCCCTATCTCCCCCTACTTTGGCTTTTATGCGGTCAGGCCCATGCTGAGCCCTCCCTTGGGATTAGGTCACTCAATATTTATTCTAAATATTTTCCTCCTTTTCTTTTTACTCTTTATTCTTTTATTTTAGCACAAAAACATGCTAATTATTAGTTTTTACACAATGCCTGCCTTTTGCTAATTATTTATATTTACATGAAGATACATGTATTTGCAAAGGTTTTTGTAGCTAAAATATAAGAATAAAGAGTGATGAATGGGTATTCATCACCCCCTATACTTAACTTTGCTAGTCCCTTAGCAAACACTTATTTGAAAAAGAAGTGAAAAAGAAAGAAAGAAAAAGAAAAAGAGGAGAATATACATGGATTAAGGCTGATTATTAAACTTGCCTTCATTAAATTGAATTATGGAGCTTAATCAGATCTTTGGATTATTAATGTGTCGGAACCTTATTTGGACTTATGCTTAAAACTCAACAGCCTCTAAGTTCCACCAATCTATGGACAAGACTTCTTAATAAACCAGATCAGAACAAGTCTACATACACAAACTCTAATGACCATGAATCTTTCCATGCAGTGTAAGTAATATGTAGCTCCCCACCTCAGAAGTAACAAAGAAACAGCCTCCCCCAACCTGGTAACTCTAATGCCTCGGTCTAGCAACTCTTTCCTCGAGAAGCGGGGTATTCCCTTCTAAGTTCAAGTGCAACCGGCTCAAGAAGAGGGGGAATAAGAGGTATAGACTTTTGGGAGCTCAACCAGTGTAGCTAAGTCTCCCGCTGCAAGCTTCATGAGATGTAACATGGATACCATAAGCTTTTTGCTTTATTTAACTATATACACTTCGGTGGGGTTATTAAATTTTCAATCCGACGCACCACTTTTTTGGAGTTCTTTTTGCATTTTTTTTCAAATTCATCTGTACAACATATCTACAAGGTGCAGCATATATACAAGAAATTTTCCTCTTGAGCCAGTAGACTATCCCTCTTTTGAAGCTTTATTGCAACCCACGGCTTCTGTCTTTAGACTTCATCACCGCTAGACCAAGTTGAGACGCACTTCCTTCACTAGAAGAAGAAGAGAGGTTCCTCCTAGAAGTACTACCCTCATATGCTACCCCAAGCCAAAGGAAACTGCCTCCTCACCACCTCATCCGTGGAGAGCTATGTGTAAGGTGCTGGTGCAAGTCAAGCCATTGTCTCTAAGAGTCATGCGTGTATTGTTAAGTGCTCTACTTAGGCTCATCAAGATGACATATGCTCATAGCCTAGTAGACTCAAAGAATTAAGTCCTTATGGACCTGAAAAGCCTTAACCCTAAGCCGTATAAGGTTCCTCTTAGAATTAGGTGGATTAAGATCTTAATCAAGCTCCATTTCTCAATTTAATTCCAGGCTAGTTTAAATGTCAACTATCATCTAGAAAAACTATATACATATATATACAAAGATGCTATTTACAAATATTTACAATCGTGCAAAATTTTTGAAAAATGTTTTGAAATCATGAATGGATGATGCATGAAGTGCAAGTTTTGCAAAAGGTAATTACACATATTTACACAAGATTTTTGCAAACTTTTGATTTTCAAAACATTTTGGCAAAAGTTTGTACTATATACATAGTTTTGATAAGAAAATATTCACACAAGCTTTACACAAAAGATTTTTGAAAACATTTTTACAAAAATAATTTTGTACACTAGCTATGTATGTGCAATAAAAGAATGATTATTTACAGGAAAAAATTTTTACTTTTTGTGATTTTTAGGGTTTTTAGCCATTTTATTTATTAACACACTCACACAAAGTACGAGTTATGGCTAAAGTATACATGAAATATATACACACCCCCCTATACTTAGCTCGAACGATGTCCTCAGAGTGATCAAGAGCGATGAAGAAGACATAACTCGTGCTAGGTAAAAGGAAGTGAAAAGGAATGGCTAGATAAAGAGATGAGTGAATGAATAGAATGAGGAGAACTCGGTGGTTTTCCCCTATACTTAGGATCAAAGAATCCTAAGTATAGCAGGCTGTACACAAAGGGAAATCTGAGTGAAGAATATACAGGGTCTACCCCCCCCTATACTTAGGGTAAACTATCCCTAAGTATAGGCTGCAAAACAGGGGTAAGAAGACACGAAGAAAATCGACACATATATGCAAGGTGGAGGGGCATCACTCCCCCTATACTTAAGGTGAAGCACCTTAAGTATAGGCAACACAACAGAAGTGATGAAACAGAACGAATGAACAACCCGGTGTTTCCACCCCCCTATACTTAGGATGAGGAATATCCTAAGTATAGCAAAGATAATCCTAGGCGAGACCTGGGGTGAAAACAAGAACGGAAGACAGATAGATCAAACTAATACAAAACACGTATATACAAAAGAGTACAATGTTTAGGTGCCTCTCAACAAGCGCTAGATTTTACGCCCCTAGCAGGGCGCAGAGGCTAGGATAATGCAGTATCAAGGTTCAGGACAGCATCGGTAAGTCGAATGTCGTACTGTCGTCGCAGTCTCGGTATGAGAACAGCGATGAACTCAACAGTGTAAAGGAGGACACACAGGTATACAATCAGGCGGGTGTCTGCTACCGGCGAATGATATGTAAATAAGGGATCGAGATCTGGTAGCACAAAAGAAATCGTCAGCTCTAGGTTTGACTGGAGTGAAAGTGTGGAACCGAAGAAATCGAACGTGGAGAAGGATGGATCAGTAATAGAATCCTCCACGTCAATCAGTGTCTCAAATAAATATGTACAATCAAGATCAGGAGACTCTGTAAGAAGACTGATATCCGATGCATGAAATAGAAGCAGATCAGACAGATCATCGAATATCTCCAGAATGGGCTCATCCTCGCGAGGGTCGTCGAGGTGAGAAGACTCAGAATCAGAATGATCTAAAGACTCGGTTTCATGCTCCGCCAGATCGGAAACACTCTCAGAAGGTGGAACCGAGTATACATCGAGTGTGGCATCCTCCCGCAGATAACCCTCAGGGAGAGATGCAAGATCAGAAGTGACAAAAAGAGGATCAGGATCTAGATTGGCATCTGTGCTGTTATCAAGTATCCACTCGGTGCACCAGGCTGCATCATCATCGAAAGTGTAGGTATCGGCAATCTGGAAGCAGGAGAATGTACTAGTCAACACCGCGGAAGCCGGCAAAGTGTCTGCGGCTGATCCTCACTCTGCGGCTATGCTGGCTGCCAACTGGTCCTCAGCAAGTGTATCTGTCTCAACAAAGTGGAGGACAAAAGGCTCGAAGACGGGGCTCTCTGTGTCTGTACTCTCAAAGTGGTGTCCCTCATCGAGCTGTGGCTGCTGAGCTGAGTCCCGGTAGCTGTCCACATCCTAGAAGTGTCTCTGTAGGAAGGAAACTGACTCCTCCAGGACTGGATTCGGAAGTGTCTGAATCAATGGCTGCAACAGCGGTGGCTGCTCCTGTTCCTGGAGTATCAGAAGGTCTGATATCCAAGACTCGTCTACTGGAAACTCTGGGGCTAACTCGAACTCCAGCTGAAAAATCAACGGGAACTCAAGTAGACTCTGGGTCCGAACCTCTGCTATCGCAGTCATCTCCTCTGTCAGTGGTGCTGTCTGGTCCAAGTCCTCGGGCTGGTGTGTAGAATCTGACTCATCATGTAAAGTAACACACCGCACTGGTATTGTGTCGTCCGCATGTGTTGTTCCGACCAAGGCATCTCGTGAAGAATAGCTCTGCGAAAGTAGTCTCGAGATGGTATCCAGTAGGTGAATGTCGGAACTGCGGTGTGAACCGCCACATGTGATAATCACTAGTGCTATCTGCTCTACGGTCATCCCCCGCATGGAGATCTCAATCAAGTCTGTCAGTGGAAGTCCATGGTCTGGAAATCTCCTCAAGAGGTCAAGAAACCTCGGCCATGCCTCGTGTAATGGCTCTTGGGGGTCTACTGAGAAGTCGGTGATCAAAGACCGCATGAAATCTGCTCTACGTGGAGGGAAGTATCTCTGTAGAAACTCTCGGCGTAGCTCTCCCCATGTCTCGAATGTCCTCCCCAATCGGCGATGCCATCTCATGGCTCTGTCGTGAAGTGTGAATGGGAAGGTCCTCGTCATCAGCTCCTCTGTGGTAATATCTGAATATCTCTGTGCTCTACAAAACTCCTCGAATGCGGACAGGTGAATATACGGCTCCTCGTGCGCCTCTCCTGCAAATGTTGGCAGTCGCTGAATGTAATCCAAATCCAAGACGAATGGACCAAGTGTAGAAGCTGACTCAGCTCCCTGGGCTCTGTGCTCCTCCATCCTTCTGGAGTAGGATATGTCTGCTGCTCTCCACTGCTCTCTCTGGTCACCAACGGAGTGCGCTCTCAACTCAGCAACCACATCGTCCGGGTCTCGCATCTGCTCTATCTGGAATCCTCAAACGTCTCGCACAGCATGCTCAGGGTGGTGAGATGAAAGGGAGGGAGGGAGCGGGAGGTTGGTCGGAGATCCGACCTCCCTAGAAGGTGGACTGGACTGATGGTCAGAAGATGGAGAAGAAGCCGTAAGAGTCGGCTCGAAGTGAGGGGGATCCATCATCCAGGGGTAAAGGAGAAGAAGAGAAGAAGAGTGAAGGGAGGGAGGGTGGGGAACAGATGGATAGAAAAGAGGATCGAAGGGATCTGGAAATCACACAAGATGAACAAGCAAACCCCCAATTCACCTACGCACACAGAGCTGAAGACCGAAGGGACCGGTCAATTATCTTGTCGATTTTATTTTAGGTGATCATCCAGTCTATCAGAGCGATTACGTGAGGAAATAGGAATCCGATATCTCTCAACCGACTGTCCCGTACTACAGAGCCGGTAATCAGTCGAGAAAGATTGGATGGCTCTATCCTAAGGTGCGGATCACTCTCTCGCTCATCCAAACCAAACAAGGAGGGGGTTACTCTCCCCAAGACGGCTTTTTAGTGAAGTGTCTTTTAGGTCAAGTGTGATTAGAAGTCCCGATTTTATTGTTTTTATTTTTAGATATTTTTCAATAAAAAGAAACGCCTAACGAATTTTTCGGTTCTCCTGGTTATTAATTCAAAAACGGGGGGAGAAAACGAAAAAGTCGATACGCGAAAATCAATGATGCATGCAAAGATAGAAATGCATACCTGACTCCAACAGTCTACATGCAAGATGATCCGCGCAGAATTTAAAGACAGAAATAAAACTACCTATATGGTGCAGCGGAAAACCGAGTCCTAAGCAGGCAACTTCTACTCGAAAGCACCGTCTAGCTGGTCACTCGCCCTCGATCCAAAGAGTCCGATCTAGACCTACCCCTCCTCTTCTCGACGGGTCGAGTTCAGGAGTAGCGCTTGACGGGGCAGGCTCGCGGTGCGTAGGCTCTCAGGAAAGCGACTTAGCTATTTTTATTAATGAATTATTAGTAGGTCCAATTATGATCTATAGGTACGAGCAATCTATTAGGTGTGTGGATCCTAATGAGTACGGCACAATCAATCATAAATTTCTAAGGCTAGGGGCTCGATAAAAACCGTGTAAAACCGTAAAAGGCAATGAAAAATCTAAAAGCCACGAAAAATCTAAGCTAGCTAAAGGGTCCCCCGAGCACACCAGTGCTCGGCAAAACAGACCCGAGAGTCCAAATGTTTGTCCGAGTGTACCTATATTATTACAACAGTTCTAATAATGATGGAAATAAAATCTAATCTAAGCTACACTAATCTCACGGCTATCCCACGGCTCCCGCACTCCTGCTCGCTCCTCATGCTCTCGTGCGGCTCTGTAAAGAAGAGAGCCGCCTCTGGTTCTCGCGGTTGCTCGGCTTCCGAAGAAAGCCGCCTTGGTCCTCGGGCCCTCGCAAGAAAACAAACAAGAGTGGTCAGACCAGATAAATGTATAAACAGGTCAAATATATATACAAAAATATGTACAAAAAGCCGCGAAAAGAAAACCGCGGAAAAAGTCAAAAACCGACTACTAAGCCGTGCTCCCCGGCAACGGCGCCATTCTGATGACCTGTCCTGAACACTCGGGTAAAAGGTCGTCAAAGATCGTTGCGACCCAAGCAATCAGACTCGGTCAATCTAGAAAAAGTGACCACCAAACAGAGAAAGAATCAATCAAATATCCAATAGCGGTCTTGCTATTTTATTAACCTGGTATAGCGACCAGGGTCGAACAAAAGGAGCACGTGATGGCCTTGCGGCCTACGAAGTAGTCAAAAAGAAATTAAAATAAAAAGTGTTTTTGGTGGATTTTTAGTCTTTTTATATTTTTTGGATTTTTAATGTATTAAGAAAATAAGGAAGATAAGAAAGCAAGGCAATTCAACAATTTATTTAAACACTCAAATATCAACCAAAAATTCAAATAAAAATGTTTTTGTGTATTTTATACTTCTACTGTTTTTAGTGAATTTTTGAGATTTTTCTGATTTTTATTTGATTTTCTAAAAATGAAACAAGGTAAGAAAGTAAAGGTACTGTCCAGCCGAGCTTGAGGGACTTAGATAAAATATCTAAAAGTCCCCAATAAGCCTGAGGTAATTTTCTTCCAAAGAGAAAGAAACAAGGAAAATTTTGGCACCTTAATTATTATTTTTGGGTTTTTAAATTATTTATTAGAATTTTTAAGAGTTTTTAGGTGTTTTTCAATTTTTATGAGTTTTATACAATGAAAAATGACCAAAATTGGTCAGAAAATCAAACAAGGCAAAAGACACGGTAGCTAATTTTTTTTGTAATTTGTAGAGGTACTTTAATATTTTTTGTGAATTTTTAGATCAGACAGTAAAGAAAATGCATGTTTTTGAATTTTTAAAAATAGTAATTGAAATCAAAAATGTCCCCAAAAATTCTAGAAAATTTTACATCATGGCAGGAGCCATCTATCCAATTTTCATGGAATTTGGAGTTAGTTTGATATCTTATTAAAAATCAAAACCAAGACACAGTGCACAGGGACCTAAACATAATTATCCAAAGCTCTGGGGTATAAATGCAATTTCCTAAAAATATTTTTTCATTTCATAACCATTCAGAACAACAGGGCTACGTATGCAAATGTCCCAAAAAGTTCACGTGACGATGCACGTGGTCCATGTAGACACGGGCATAAATGCAAATAAAGAAAGTACGAGGTCCAAAGTGCAAAATGTTCGGAATAAAATGAATGTGCTAAAATATTTACAGGACTAACTATTAAAAACCATAAACAGAGGGGCCTAAGATAAATTTACCCCTTATTAAATCTCGAGGGCTGGATGTGCGACGCGTGGCAGATCTGACGCGTGGGCTGGCGCGGCGCACGACAAAGGGAACCCTCGGCGCGATCCGACGGCTGGGATGCTCCCACGTGGACGATCGAACGGCTGAGCTGCGACGTGGGACTGCGAAGGTGGGCCTGGCTCGGATCTGACGGATGAGATTCAGCCACGTGCTGGATCTGACGGTGGAGACGCGTCGTGGCTAAATCTCGCTGGATCAACGGTGGCGATCGAACCTCAAGGATCTGGCGGTCAAGGCTGCTCCGTGAATGAACAGACGAGATCTAATCTGGAGCGTCGAGGCTGATCTGACGGTCGGGGAAGATGGTGGAAGAACTGTCGGTCGACGAGCTTCGCCGGCCCGATGCACGCGCTACGATCCTCCCCTGCTGCTCCTGAGGTGCGGAAAGGCTCCGCCGTGAAGCACCGCAGCTGATGCGATGCTCCGATGAAGGTGGGGAGCTCCGGAGAGCTCCGGCGACGCGGAAGACCTAGAGCGCCTGTGCTCTGAAGTCTCGACCTCCAGATGAGGTCGAATAGGCCTGATACCTGCACAAGAAGAAAGAGGGGTCGAGGGCAAACTGCCTCGACCCTTCAGAGCGGGAAATGGATGGTTGGTGCGTCGGTATGGCGGCTCTCCAGTGAGCGGCGGAGGGTGAGAGCCGATATCCCTGCTTCGGGGGGGAGCCAGGGGGAATGGAAGGTCGGAGAAGGTGGAGAGGAGTCTGGTGGACGTGAAGCGAAGGTCGGATGGGTGAATGGGCGACCGGAGACTAGGGGCGGAGGCGGCAGAGCTACACTACTGAAAACGGAAATTTCCTAATCTAAGCTTATCTACGAGCTAAGAAGGCTACCTGACGGGTGCTGTCGACTGGGCTGGAGCTCGGGGAGCTCCTAGGTCATTGCCTGCAAGGGGGCATCGTCTCCTCGAGGCTGAGCGCGCTCGCGGCGGCGCACGGTGGTGAAAAGCACCTGATCAGTGGCTCCCGGCTTCCCGGGCCTCGCTGCTACTCTGGCAGGCACGACTGTCACTCAGGCTCACCAGAGGAGGTCACAGGCGACGAGGGGGAGGACCAAAGATGAAGAACAAGATCGCCGGAGCTGAGGTTTTATATGATCAAGGGTCCGAGAAGAAGAAGGTCGGGCGAGTCACTCGCGACTCGGATCCCTAAGACCCACCCCGGGCGAGAATCAGGGATGATCAAGGGTCAATCAGAGCCCGGGGTTAGGTTAATCGGTTGACGGATCGAGTGGGAAATAAATCGAGAAGTCGGGTCATCAACCAGATCCGCAAGGGCAGAGGGTCCGCGGGGGAAGTTGACAAACCCCCGTGGACCAATCAGAATCCGCCAAGTTCAATTTATTTGTTTATTTATTTTAAAATAGTAAATGATCGAATTAATAAAAACTTAAAACATGAAAAATATTTATTTTATTTTTTTTCTATTTTTTGTGATTTTTAATTAATTTTTCAAAATAAAAAAATGTATTTACACTTTATGCTATATATAGGTATATGTACAATATAGGGTTTTTGATTTTTTTTTTTTTAATTAGTTATCTTTATACATTTTTATCCCTATTTTATATTTTATTTATTTATATCATAAAATTAGGAATAAAAAGATATTTTTATTTTATTTTTATATTTATATACATAGGTGAAATAAATAGATATGTATATCTATGTACAAGGTATATTTACAATATATTTTTGGTTTTTAATTTTGTTCTTTTTATTTTGTTTTTATTTTTGTTATTTCTATTTTATTTATTTACAACATAAAAGATGAAATATTTACAAAATTTTTGGAAATTAATTTTATGTATTTATGGGGTAAAATAAATATAGGAGTGGCTATGTACATGATGAATATGCACAAGGTGAAGGTTTTTGTTTTCTTTTTAGTTTTCTATTTTTATTTTGATTTTTATATTTATAAATATATACAAGTATTTACAAGCCCATTTTAGTCTCTTTTTGGAGGAAAATATTTGTATTATATTTACAAATATATTTACACACATAAGCCCCTATCTCCCCCTACTTTGGCTTTTATGCGGTCAGGCCCATGCTGAGCCCTCCCTTCGGATTAGGTCGTTCAATATTTATTCTAAATATTTCCCTCTTTTTCTTTTTACTCTTTATTCTTTTATTTTAGCACAAAAACATGCTAATTATTAGTTTTTACACAATGTCTGCCTTTTGCTAATTATTTATATTTACATGAAGATACATGTATTTGCAAAGGTTTTTGTAGCTAAAATATAAGAATAAAGAGTGATGAATGGGTATTCATCAGGGGGCTGCTCCGAAACCTGCACGTAATATACGTACTGAGTTGGTAGAGGTTGAGGGAGACTCGACTGAGGAGGTTGTATCTGTGGTGATTCGCTCTGCTCAGCGGGATTATCTGCAGTGGCAGACACAGAGTTGCACGTATTGGAATTCAAGGCACGGTCTACCTGCTCTAGCCGTTGAGAGATCAGATTGAGCTTCTCCAAGCCCTGGGTTCTCCTTTCAATGATAGACAATTTTTCGAGGTCTTGGGACCTCTTGTTAATGATGTCATCCTTAAACAAGTGACTACTGATAATTCTGAGGTTGGAGCTCTCATCCTTGTCTTCAGCATGGGTAGGCATATTGACAGGCTTGTTGATGGTGGCAGGCATCTTCATATAGTCATGTGATGAGGACTGAGCGGCCTCTCCTTCGGCCATCTCCTCAAAAATGTTCCATACGACGTCTTCATCCTTATTGAAATGTGAGCCACCACAAGTAGCATCAACGAGTCTTTAGCTCTCTAGTGCCATCCCACTGAAGAAGTGTTGCACGAGACTAGTTTCGGGAATCTCGTAGCGTGGACACTTTTCTTGTAGCTCTCTAAATCTTTTCTATGCTTCATGAATCGTCTCATGGGTTTGTTGGTAGAAACTGGAGATTCGGGAACGCATCTGGTTCAGGTGACCAAGAGGGTAGAATTTGTGTAGAAATGCATACCTAAGAATACAAGGCCTTATCTTGGAGGCTGAATGGAAAGGTGGTCATCTTGACTACCCCCAAAGGAATACTGTGGTAGTGAGTGGTGGCACAAATGCAGCCAAACATCTTGAGGTGGATATATGGCTCTTCGGTGGTGTTCCCATGGAATATGGGGAGTAGGGCCAGAAATTGTGACTTCAGCTTGAAGTGGGCATGGATTAGTGGAATTTGAATCCACTCCGTGATGCGGCCTACTCCAGGATTATATGTCTGCTTTAAGGTGGGCTTCGGCTATGGTGGCATGTCATCTCTTCCTTCAAAATAGGGTCCACCTACTGAAAATGCATCACCTACACCTCCTTCATAGTATGGGTCCGGATCATCCTCCCTTTTGCCATCTCTCTCGTCAGTTTTTCTCCTTGTATCATTTAAGATCTCTTGAAAGGCAGTCTAAGCTAGGGCTTGATTGGTCAGTTGTTGTTGGATGGTTTGTATAAAAGCGAGCAGATGACTATTGACTTCACTCTATGTAGTATATTGTCCCTCCCCCGAATCTGCATGTTCTTCTGTTTGGGGCTGCAGACCCTTTCCTTTTCCTATCGGAGCCATCTCTGAATTGGCCTGACTGGATCTTGATCGGGTTGCGGATCTACAGGACGGAATAATCCCTGATGAGTCTCGTTTTGAACACCAACTGCGGAGAGTAATCTAGAATTAAGGTCAATCTCAGGTTGTTGTGAACGGAGGATAAGATATTGACTGAAATTGATCTCCATCCACGAGTTAATTCTGGGACAAGAGTAGTCCCGGTTTATTTGGAGAAGAAGAGCTAGTTCAGGTTGCAAGTCCATACCGAACAGTAGATTTATTGGAGAAAGGCAAGTATTGAAGGAAGAGAGAATTGAGGAGTCCAAGGAGAAGTCCGCGAGAACCGAACTAACTTCTTGGAGATCGCCCCATTTTATTATAGAGCTTGGCGACACGGAATCGATGTGGGTGTCAGCGAGGTCCCGACTAAACCATCCATGTGACGACATCTCGAGAGAGAGTTACAAGGGATAGATGATGGATTAAGAGTAAGGGGACAAAAAAGGAATAAAATGAGTATAAAACAATAGAAGGCTCATAATGAACAAGGGTCAAATGGGAAGGAGAGCGAAATTGTGCAAGTGTGTGATGTTTTTGATCTTGACCTTAATAAGACTAATCAATCAAACCTCAAAACAATGGATTCACCAACTTGACCTGTGAAGCCGTGAAGGATATTTCATTAAGATATTTGATATACTAATTTCGGAAATTATCTTTGTTGGTTTTAGATTTGAATTCAGGAAATTTATCTTTCAACGAGTCCTTAGAGCGCTACACCTATAGCAGAGAGAATACTACTGGAAAAGTATCCCGTACTTGTCCTCCTCCTTTGTAACCTATGGTCTGCACTTTTTGAGATCCTCGTAACCCTTCCTAGATCCCTAATCAGCTAAAGAAATAGAGGGAGGAAGACGATAGGAGAAACCAATACTTCGGATCTCGCTCGCAACGAAATCACTTGTGAGCATGTAAGAACCTACTCAGATGCAAGATGAGGAGACAGACACCCCCATGAAGATGTGGCCTATGCTCGATACTTCAGACAAGGTCGATGCTCTACACAACAAAGAGCATCATTTTGACCAAACCCTACTCGTCCACTGATGATTGCATTATATACTAGTATAACATGCTCAAATTATGTGAAGTACAATATTAATCTTTGATGTGTAAACTCCAAATTCACACAATTTGCATCATATATACATAAGCACATAAAATCAACAAATTATCTGAAGAAAATATCCTCACAAATCTCTATTCACATTTAAAGATCATATTCTAAACTGAGATTAATTATCATCTTTAAAATTTAGATTTGTTGTTATCAGAGAGACTGAAGAATTATTGGGAATACTTATATAACATTAAATGTAACGACATCCAATACATTTCACTTTACATTTTGTTGGAAAGAAATTGGGAGGGGGGATAGTGTAAAAGTCTCATTCTTTATTCTCATAAATAGAGCCACCAACATATGTCTTCCCCATGCAAATAATAAAAGTGTCTCTCCCATTCCCATGCTTTCTAGCCGTCTACACATATGCCTTCCCCATGCAAAAAAATTAACTCTCCATACACTAATAATGGTATTTTTTTCTTCACTTGCATGGGATGTCTCCAAGCAAATACCATTATAAAATGGTGCTCCCTCTCTCCCCCTCACGCACTTGCCCCTCACACACTTGCCACTCACGCACTTGCCACTCACGCATCCCTCTTCCTCTCATTTTCTATCTCTCGCCCCATACTCTCTCTCTCTCTCTCTCTCGTTCTTGTAGGTAGGCACAGGAGTAGTGCAGCCACTGCACGCCCAGCCATCATCCTCCTCCGTTCAGCCACCGATGCCTCCTCAGCTGCGGTGTACGAGCCCTTTCCTGCGCAGCCCACCTGGAGTGCGCGACCTTCAGTGACGCTTCAGCCCCCAGCGGCTTTCCAAGCATGCAGCACCTCTGCGAGCATCTCTGGCTATTCTCCTCCTTGTGCACATCCGCGGGTACAGCTGTGGAAAACTAGGCCGCACGCCCAACAGCCTCCATACCTCGCGCAACCTCCTTCTTTGGAGTCCAACTGCGCACAGCAGTTGTCCTCTCCAGTGCAACCCAGCTACCGCGCACCGGTGCTCTTCTCGTGCGTATAGCAGCCACTGACCGCGGCTCCTTCTTCCCCGACACTCCAGCGATTACCTCCAGCCTGTACTCGGAGCATTTGTCGCTCCATCCCACTCCGCGTCTAGCAGCCATCGTCCTTCTCACAGAGAAGTGCAATGGCTTCTTGCGTGAATGAGAAACACTCTTTCTTTCTCTCTTGTTTATTTATATGTTATTTGCATCTAAACTCTTGAACCATCTTTGATTCTAAGTATTTCGTGCTTATCCTTTAC
The DNA here is from genome assembly GCA_037367405.1 of Ottelia alismoides. Taxonomy (NCBI): domain Eukaryota; kingdom Viridiplantae; phylum Streptophyta; class Magnoliopsida; order Alismatales; family Hydrocharitaceae; genus Ottelia; species Ottelia alismoides. The sequence goes on from JAZKJV010002542.1 coordinate 74,660, forward strand.
TTTCCATATTGATTAGATTGCATTTGTTTGAAGTATCTCCTTTCCAAGTTGCACTTCATCTATTTCATGTGTTAAATGTCGAATTAAAATTACAAATGTGTTTAGTCCTCGTGGTTCGATCCTCTACTTGCCGCATACTTTTCGCTTACATATATCGCGCCTGTAGTTGTAACATTATTTGTTTGATCTTGATTCTTCGTGGAATAACAATGACATGATAAAATCATCATTTTAAACTGCGAAAAATCTTGTCAACATCCACGTACGATAGAAGCGCCAATACTTCGGAAATCCATGTGATACACAAGGCAGCCACAGACTGGGTTTTGAGTTATAATCATTACGAAACCGCTCTCTCACTGGGAAGGAGACCTTCCAATGTAATCTTAAAACAACTAAGGGCTTTGCTCACCCAAAGCAATGAGTCCAATTAATCAATTTTATTTAGGTCAAGTATTTTTATCAGTCCCTTTTTTAATTTTTTGTATAATCACTTGTTTTGAGTAGATTCAGTACAAGTGCCTAACATTTTTTGTTTTCTTTGATTCCTAATTTATCCAAAAACAGAGGGAGAAGGTCAGAAAAGCAATGCAAGGCGACACTAAGATGGAAATCTCACCTTAGTGCTTAAATGATGAATGCTCGGTTAGAAGACTTACAGTGCTTCCCAGCTCTCTCCGTGCGGGATGCAAAACAAGAATTTGTAAACCTATATAATATGTCGATATGCACAAAAAAATCGTCCTAAGCAGGCAATTGCTAGCGCAAAGAACTAAATGCAAAACATGAAGAGTGAAACCTAACAGTTCGATCTTAGAGCTTCCTCAGTGCCCACCATGATGGGTTCTGCAAGCGTTGTATGGAGGGCTCTCACGGCGCACGGTTTCAAACTAAGTGTTAAGTAATTAATTAATTTCTAAGTACAAACGTGAAGACTATAGGTACATGCAATATATTTAGGTGTTTGACCTTAAATTACACGATCAAGTAAGCATAAGAACTAAGGGTTCATACCACAAAACAAATAAAAAAAGGCAAGCAGGACAAATCGCAGAAAACAAAGTGAAAGAAAGCGATAAAAGCTCAGAAATCGGCGATGAACCCCCAAGTGAACAAACACTTGGAAATTGGGCATGAGTGTCCAAAGTCTAAAGTACCTATATCATTATAAATTAAAGGTCAAATAAATCTCTCTCTCACCAAAAAGTAAAAATCCTAAACTATCCTCTCTCTCTCTCTCAAAAGCCTCCTGCTCTCTCCTACCGGCTAGGTCTGAAGAGCTGGCTCCTCGTCCCAAGGTTGCGTAGAATCACATAAGCAATCCTACTCGGTCTACGATCCCTCACAAGAAGACAAGAGAAAAGATTTCGTACAGTTTAAAATTAATAACCAAGCAAAGAGAGATAATAAAAAATGGCTAAGTGAAGATATAAAATCTACTCTACAAGTCGATGCTCCTCGAGAACGGTGCCATTTGAAATAACAAAAATTTGGGACTCGCTAAGTAATGGTCTGACAATTCAGGATCACTGTCGCTGAGGCGACCACTCGAATCCTCTCATTGTTCAAAAATTAACCCATACAAATAATTTAACAATTAAGAGCAATATTTGAAATTTACTATACCCTACTAATAATGTATAATGGTAAGAAACTAGGGGTCAAACATAGGAAGCAAAAGAATAGAGCAGGCGAGATAGAAATCGAAGCACCAATTATCTCAACAAACACTTAGCCAAGTTACAATTTTTGTAGGTTTTTAATATTATATATTTTTTATTTTATAATTATATATTTTGATTTTCAATTTTCTGATTTTAAATAATCTTTTTTATATTTTTATTTTTTATGTTCTTGAAGATATGTAAATATATATAGGGTATATACACAATATGGGCTATATTAGATATAATAGCAGATAAAATAACACAAAAGAGAATAAAATAATTTTAGGGGGACTAGATAATTTTTCTTGTTTTTTTTTGATTTTTGAAGAAATTTTGCTAATTTTTATATCTTTTTAAAGTTAAAAATACCCAAAATCAGGGTTAAAATCATAAACCGAAATTAAATTGGATATAAAAAAATAATATAGTATCAAAAATTCTCCAAACAAATGTTAATATAAAGATAATAATAAAATTAAAATTCAGAAACATAAATTATATTTTTTGTGATTTTTAGGTATTTTTTATATTTTTATAAAGGTTTTAGGTGTTTTTTTATTTTTTGAGTTTTCTTTTATTTTTTTAGTGATTTCTGGTCTGAAGTTATAAAATTCTCTAAATTAATTTTGATATAAAGATAATAATAAAAATAAATTTTGAAATATAAATTATATTTTTTGTTATTTTTTATGGATTTTTTATATTTTTATAAAGGTTTTAGGTGTTTTTTTATTTTTTGAGTTTTCTTTTATATTTTTTAGGGATTTATGGTCTGAAGTTATAAAATACTTAAATAAATATCAAACATATTTTTCTGAATTTTTCAAAGAGGGTTTTATAATTTTTATGTATTTTGTTTTGCAAACAGGGACAAAAGTGATGTTTTTATTTTTTATAAAAAATAAGTAGCTTCTAAATTCAAAATAAAAAATGTGGCGTGAAAGACCAACGCAACAATAAGCTAAACTTATTTTTTGGGGGATTTTTTAGAGTTTTGTAGATGTATAATATAAATAGATAAAATAAAGAGAAACTACACTGCTAGCAAAGGTATAATTGTAAATAGCAAGAAATCCAGGAGCCCAAGTGTAAATTTCACAAAAACTTTATAACACAAAAGTTACTAGACCAATTAGAAAATTCAAAACCCACAAGGGCCTCTCTGGAAAAATTCCAAAATCATGTGTGATCACGTGCGCCACTAGTAGGGGTCTGTTTGTAATAACAAAAAATACAAGTGTTGAACTGCAATTTTTCGAAAAAAAAATATAAAACTTAGATAGTCTACGGACTATTAAGAAATATGAAAAGCCCCAAGGGCCTAGCTGCAAACATTCACCTCACGTGAAGCGTCATGTGAGGTGACGTGGCAAGGACCAGATAGTAAATGCAATGAAGGTTAAGGGCCTATGAGTAAATATTACAAAATTATTTAAACGGTAGAAGGAAGTTTGCGGTTCAAAAATTAAATTACAAAAATGCTTAGGGTTAGTTGCAAAATACCCAGAGCAATGGCGACTCGAATGGTTGATCTGAGTTCACTTATGCTACGTGTGCGTTCTGGACGGCCGATGACGGTTGGCTCCCAACGACCCAGATTAAAACGTGCAGGAACGATCGGACGGCCGTGGGGAGCTTGATCCTATGATAACTGATGTGTTTGGGGTGGGAGCTTGATCCGACGGTCCTGGGCACTCCAACAAAAACGGGGAAGAACAGGGTCGGGCTCAAACTTTGATCTTCAAACTCTCATGATATCTGGCTCCCTTCCGACCATAGATGGTCCACAAAGTCTCTTGGAAGGGTCCTCAACCCGACGACAGTGTAAAAATGGCGCGACGAGCACCGAAGCGCCGCCATGGGGCCAAGGAAGAAAAGCGGCTTTAGGTGGCTATTCTTCTGCAAAAATCAACACTAAATAGCATCCTTCGACCTCCAGACCCTGCAGGCATTAGACTCAACAAGAAAAAAGGAGTCCAAGGGCCTTATCGGTGAGCTTGGGCGGGTGGTGGAGCGTGGCAGTCGTACCTCCGGTGAATGGAGGAGCTTAGGTACGAAAGGCTAGATCGATGATGGATCTAGATGTCTGGAGGTGCTGGGGGCAAGGAGAAACGTGGAGGAAGGAGGTGAGATGGTGATGCAGTAGGGAAGGCATCGAAGATGATCGGAGTTAGTCGGTGAAGCAAGAAGCTCCACCGGATGGAGATCTTGTCATTCTTGTGATGCTTGACAAAATCGATAGTTGAGACTTGCGAATATTGACTACAGGTACACTAAGGAGTTAAAAGAGCACAAAAGAAAGGAGAAAAGCTCACTGATGGGATGCCAATAGCAAGCCCCGATGACGCGACTCCGGCGAGATAAATTGGCTCGATTCAACACCTTCGCGGACTCCTGAAGGATGGAATCGACTCCTGCTGTCACTAGGAGGATTTTCAAGTACCTAGGTCTAGGGTTTGAAGGTGGAAGAGAGATTAAATTCAAATGGAAGTTCGGAGGTATTTTTATACACGTTGACAAGCGGCTCCAAGAATCGATGAAGACCGAGTGAATTCGCGATGCTCAACCCATGAAAACACTAGAGCATTTATCATCAATCTATGCGTAGAAAAAGTCAAGAAGGGTTCATCACGAAAGACTGCAAGGGTTGTCCTCGAGAAATCTGCGAAATCGGACAAAAACTCGGTTTTGACGCAGTGTGGACCTCGGTCAGAAAGTTGACTGAGATCAACCAACGGGGAGATCTGGTTTGTCCACGTGGACCAACTAGAAAAATCCCTAGAAAAAATATTTATAAATTCATTTAAAATTTATAAATGATTTTATTAATTTTAAGTTATAAAATGAAAATTAATAATTATTTTTAAAGTACTTTATTATGATTTTTATTTATTTTTTTAAGCTTTAAAATTACAAGTTACTTTTTGAGGGCTATATATAGGTATATTCATCTATATATTTTAATCTTTTTATTTTGTATTTTTAATTTTATTAATTTAGTTTATTATTTTACATATTTATAGATTAATTTTATACACTTAAATATATTTTTATTTTATTTTTCTGATGTAATATATACAATTAAATAAATAGTTGTATTATCTATATAAGTATAGACATAGGTATTTTACCTATATATTTTCTTTATGTATTTTATTGTAGTGTTTTAATTATATTTTTATCCCTATTTTAATATGCACGTATATTATAAATAATATTTTAAAATATAAAATTATAAAATTATAAAAATAATAAGGGGTCCAAAACCTAACTTTCAAGTCGAAACTCCAAAAAATATGAAACCACCTTCATTAAATAGTTTATTAATTTTATATACAATTAAAGGTGATTTTGATATATTTTAAGTTTTTATTTGAGAGATATGGGTCTGGGAAGTTGGGATTCTGGAATGTTATTTAGACTTTATTTTGTACACTGTATATTATTTTTGTGTGAAATCAATTTTGAATTTTTTTTATATTTTATTACCTACAACTTTCAAGGTCAAAGTTTCTTTATTTGAAGTATAAAAAGTGAAGCCAAAAATAGGTCCTAAAAATGAAGGAAAATGAATAGAATAAAAGGGTATTTTATCGTATTTTGATTCCTTATCTCCCCTACTTTATTCCTGGTCGACCTAGTCATCGAGATGCTTAGGTCTCGGGGTTTCGGGTCAATAAATATCTTCAATATTTTATTCCTTTCTTTTCTTTTCTTTTCTTTATTCCATATATTTTGATTTAAAAATCGTATTTAGACATTATTTACACAAAGATGTATGAATGGTAACGTGCATGAATTAAGCATATTTGCACGTATTTACTAGGATTTTTATGGTCAAAATGATAGAATAAAGATGATGGAGATTCATCGGCGGGTTAGGACGGGTTAAACAGGTAGAGGGTAACCCATTTTTGTATTTTGGTGTTTGGATAGAGGGTTAAATTAGGAGTGGATTTGAGTGGGTTTGTTGTGATATGATTGTATTGAAGTTTGAAAAAGTGTGTAGTTATTATGATGTGATTGTATTGAAATTTGGAAAAGTGAGTAGAAGTAGAGTAGTTTAAATTTTTATATGATATGATGGTATAATATATTTTTTTAATTGAGTGGATGAAAGAGAATTGATTTATTTAATATATTAAAAAAGAGAAAATGTGATGACGACATTAGAAAGAGAAAAACTGGGTTATGGGGGTAAACTCCCCAAAGGAGACTTTACCCCATGAACCGAACTAGGTCTTAGGGAAAATACCTTAGACACTCAGGTGCATCACGTACATGACCTATGTTTGAGATGAGCGGCTAATTAGCGCTTGCAAGGATCTGATCTTGCGATTTTTATGGAGCCACGTTGGAGGCTTCTATGATGTCTGATGGAGAATGATCTTTTTGGGTAACAATAGACTGTATAATATTCACAGAATCAATATTCATTGAATAACATCTAAATTTAAATAATAAATCAAAATTAATCAAATTGTCTTTTTATAAAAGACAATATATCTTAGAGTTATAACTTTATTACATTGAAAATTTAATTATAACTATTTTAACTAAAATTAAACCATGCATAACATTATTCTTGGAATCGAGTATACAATACCCTATGCAAAGTCTACACTAATGCACGGGAGAACCTTATATTGACTTATCCCAAACTTATACCTAGAGTTGTTCTACTTTTAATAGTCTCATTGATGCAGGTATGATAAGAAGATAAAGAGACATAACAATATATATATATATATATATATAGAGAGAGAGAGAGAGAGAGGATGGGGAGCTTGCACCAAGGTGCATGTAATTTACATGCACCGGGGCTTATATCTTCCACATTTTTTTAATTTTTTAAAAATACTACCATGTATACTCATCTATATATCCCTCCAATATGCCATTCGAATTTTGTCAGAAAAAGAGACTCCTATGCCCTCCATCTAGAACAGGTCGATTATATCAATTATTGACATATTGGAGGGATATATAGATGAATATACATGATGATATTTTTCAAAAAAGTAAAAAAATGTGGAAGATATAAGCCCCGGTGCATGTAAAGTTACATGCACCTTGGTGCAAGCTCCCCATCCTCATATATATATATATATATATATATATATATATATATATATATGAGGATGGGGAGTATGTACCCGGGTGCATGTAATTTTACATTCACCTGTCCCTATAAATTCCATATTTTTTCAAAAAATATCACCAAGTATATTCATCTATATATCCCTCCTATATGTCATTCCAATTTCATCAGAAATAGAGACTCCTGCGCCCTCCATCTAGAACATGTAATTTTAACGGTCTTAGAATTGCTGTAATCGACCAGTTCTTGTGGAGGGTGTAGGAGTCTGTATTTCTGACGAAATTGGAGTGACGTATAGAAGGGATATATAGATGAATATACATGACGGTATTTTTCAAAAAAAAATAAAAAACGTGGAAGTTATAGGGCCGGGTGCATGTAAAATTACATGCACCCGGGTGCATACTCCCTATCCTCTCTCTCTCTCTCTCTCTCTCTCTCTCTCTCTCTATATATATATATATATATAGAGAGAGAGAGAGAGAGAGAGATGAGTGATCCTATGAGAGCAAAAAGTTGTGAGAGCATGAGAGGGATGATTTGACCACATGATTCACCCAGGAGAGAGAAGACCACGAGAGAGCAAACAGAATCATGTGGTCCAAAATCAATCCTCTTATGCTCTCACAATTTTTTGCTCTAATAGGATCACTCCTCTCTCTCTCTCTCTCTCTCTCTCTCTATATATATATATATATATATATATATATATATATATATGATTTCTTTCAAATAGCTCTCGTATCCACGATCCACTCATTAGGATCGTGAACAATCAACTTTTAGTATTAAACAACATTAGCTATGCTTAACCCCATCAGTGATCTTATTCATTTGCATGTGCTCTTCTATATGCCTCTAATGGGCTTTCCAGGATAAACAATCCTTTTTCCATCATCCATTCTGATTATAGTGTCAACATGTTTTGTTTTCATTCTTTTTCTAAATCTTTCCTTGCTGTTTAATTCTATTCTTATTGTTGCTGCTCTTTCCTTTTCCTTTTTTCCATTCAAGGTCATGAAGTAGACCATACCCTGAACATCCACAGTAACTACGAGTTACTTCCTTTGTTTCTCTTTAACAGCAGTTGTCACCAAAAAGATGTAAATATATATTTTCTTATGTTTTAGGGTTAAATCGAAGTCTTTCCTAAACTTTAGGAATTTGTGTATGATTTATCCATTGAACTTTCTTTGTATGTTTTTATTTCTCATCTTCCAACTCATGGAGTAGGAGCAGAGTATTATGTGCTTGTGTCTGCAAATGATTTTTACTGCACGGCTAAGTATTTTTCAATATCAAATTTTCAGTATTATACTTCCTATCAAGTTCTTCTCAAAGATCGTTCTTAGACAACATGGATAAACAATATACGTCAAACAACATACTTAGATATAATTAACATGATGCAATGAAGGCATATATGGACGTATTGCAGGGTTGGGCAGGGTTGAGTTGGGTTGGGGTACTATTCACAAGGGTACCCCCTCCTCACAGTTTACTATTCACCAAGCCTAACCCTACCCAACCCTACAACCAAACGATTGTGTTTTTCGGATTTATTGTGTGGGGTTTCTTTTTCCGTAATGGGACAAAGTACTGAAAGCAATCCCATGGTGATTACCCAAATTTTCATGCACTGCTTTCCAACATTGTCACCAAAGGAATAAAACAGTAATCATGTGTGTTAACATGATTCAGGTTTAATAATAATAATATCATTAATCATTCGTATTAACATGATTCATGTTAATAAGAACACTGGTTTTAACAAATATAATCAAAATAATATAAATCTAAATCTGATTATAGATATTTAAATTATCACGCATGAACCGTGATTTTAACATATTATACAGACGAGGCAAAATCCGGAAAAGAGCATTAAAACAAACCAACAACAGCAAACAAAAAAAAAGAAATAGTTTAGAGATAGATCATCGAGTATGTTTGGTTGCTGGGTTGGAGTGGGTTGGGAAACCTGATTGGAATAGTAGTTATTTGTTGGAGAATGTTGAAATAAAGAATGTGATGTTAACATGATTTGTAATAGAATTCCATCTCATAAAAAGAGGAGGGTAAACCGGGATACCCGAAGTAATACAAGGGTAACCTGATTAGCAATGATCATGGAATGATTTTAGAGAAGATAATGCCGATGCAGTACCAATGCATAAGGACTGACAACCCGCTCCTACATGCAACAGCAACACAATCATTGTCGACGCTCTCTAACTGGACCATACTAAGAAGTACCTTAGAAAACTGCAACATCCAAGAGAATAGAGTGGTGGAGAGCACAAAGAGAAAATATGTGAGCATCAGTTAACATAGGTCACGTATGAGGGGTAGAAATAGTGTTAGTCTAATAAAAGGGTGATCATTGGATCCATTGAATCTTGTAGCAAAAGTATCGAGATCTGAGATATCATTTCCGAACACCGAGCAAGTGTGAATTGCATGCAAGTGACGCGCCAACCTTCATCCCTTTTTTTGCTACAAAAACTTAAGGAGAGGAGTCATATATAAATGCATCAATAATAATTTAGGACCAAACAATATGAAACTAAATTTTTACCTCCTTAGCTTTCTTTGTTTCAAATTGAGCATTCCCACCAAACAATTAGTGTCCTAATTGATCCTAATTAATAATGCATCTAACTTATTAGCGTAAGGGAGGAGACAATGACTTTACTCGTATATTTATAGTTCCAATGACTTTACTCATATATTTATAGTTCCAAATATATTATTTCTAGTCCTATGTTTGATGTCGACTTCCCATGGAATATTACTATACACACATCACATCGGGAATAGGACTCCCGATGGTTTATGATGTTGATCAGAAAAGAAAATAATTCATAGTTCATTTAACTCGAAATCTTTCTTACACGTTTCATGAAACTTAAAGTGATGGTTCGACAATATCTTTGCCATATTTCCACAAATTTCACGAAATTGAAGTTCCTTGTCGTTGATGCTTTTGGTCAAAGATCTGATACGGAATAATACCAAAAGATTCACTAAAAGGACAAGTATTTCCCATTGTATGAGATAAGCTTGACTCTGATCAATATTGGCATGTGTGGATTAGTATAAGAAAAGACCTTCTTTTTGTTAAAGTAAATAAAAAATAAAATAATCATTTATGGGAAGGTTCATGCATTATTTATAAAGATTACAACAAAGATCTGGTCTCAAAATAAAAGGAAAAGAATCTTCAAGAGGATGTTTTTTTTTGAACGAGAATGAAATAAAGAAGTAGAATAAAGAACAAAGTGGTTCTACTTACATGTTTGTTTTCTATATTTTTTTAGAAATTAATCTAAGATTACCAGTCTGAAAAAAATGATATACCATGGATAAGTTGGACTACAAAAAAAAGTGTAAAGAGGTTTTAAGCATGTAAAGCATAAGTTGGATTAATAATAATCAAGAGCAAAACAGTTTTTGACTTCTCCATCAGTGTCAAGATTCTCCAATTTGATGGAAGAGAAAGAATATAATGTCCAAGAGTGTTTTTATGTAAAATTAAATGAAGCAACCTCGAACACTCTCCGTCATAGTTACCAACATTATATCACCCACCAGAATAAAAGCAAGGTTTTAAAAATCAGACAGGATGTTGAACCGATTGGTCTTCGATTTGGTTCAATCGGGACGGACTGTCAGTCCAAACTGATTGGATTGGTGATGCCGCATAACATCATCATTCCGGTCAACTCCGAAAAAATCGAATCCGGATTAATTTATTGGTCTGACTAGTCGAACCGATTTTTTGAATGATAAGATCGGATACATATATGTATGTATGTATTTATATATCAATAATATAATCGTTTAAAATGTCAATCTTTCAATAGAACAACATGGTTGTCTATTTTGAGTAAAACTCTACAAAAGTTAGTCACATTTTTTACCATTATATATGAATATAATATTGTAATCATTTATTTTATAGCTGCTTGTAGAAAATTACTCCAAGAAAGCAATGGCACAACTTGTATTCTGAAAAAAGAGTGACATAACTAATATTGCAGAAATTAAGAAGGGCACAAGTTTTAAAAATCTTATTACTTCATTATTTAAACATTTATTTTTTAACAAATTTATCAAACCATCCAAATTGGGTCAATTTGAGTCAACTCGATTTGACTGCCTAGGTCAACCCCGTCCGACGATCGATCGGACCTCATTTTTTATTTTTTTTGAAATCAATTACGTAAAACTAATCAAACTGATCAGATTGGGGCTTGTTCCTGGTCCGACCAGTCCGACAAGCCGATCCGGTTCAGTTTTTTTAGCCCTGAAATTACTACAAGAAGTTGGACCTGAGACAACGAATAATTTGAATATTCGTTGATATATCTTCCGATGTTAAAGATATAACAACGAATATTATTCGTTGTCAAATGATCTTTGTACTTGTAATTAGAAATCAATATCATAATCGTTGTTAAAAGGTCCATATAACGACGATTTTTTCGATAAATTATTCGTTGAAATTCACGACAATCGTTGCCATATTTAGCAACGAGTAGAAGAAGACGGTAACGAATATTTGTTGTTATATAATTCATTGCGAGGAATATAGCAACGAATACCGTTATTCGTTTCGAATTTAAAGAAATAAGCAACGAATAATATCCATTGTTATATATTTAACTACGAAAGATAGGGCAACGAATATTAAATTATTCATTGCCTTAGGTTAAATTTCTTGTAGTGAATAAAATCTAATAAAAAAGTCTCAAAAAAATCTCCCTAATAAACCACCACCGCTGATAAGTGTGCGCTATACTTATAAATAGTCATTACTTATATTTATTCTTTTTTTAATAACATGGAATAAGTAGCCATTATTATGAAATAGGTAGTGCGAACATGAGATAGCAAGGAGAAGCAAAGTGAAATCGAATATTTGCATAATAAGGATGAAAAATATTTACTTTCCAAGAATAAAGAAAACCAAAAAATAAAGAAGAAATCCATCATGATTATGGGTATTTCCAGAGAAAAACATGTCCTTCATATTTACTACTCACCTTCCTCACAAGAAAAATCACACCTTTCTGTTATCTAACAAGGTCATACTAAAAGGTACACCCAATTCGAAGGGACACACACACTAAGCATTCCATATCATAATGCTTGCTCACACAAATGGTGTCTGTCCCATTCTCCACATCCCCTAAACTCCCAATCCATACTTTAATCAGAAAAGGTTAAGCAGAAGAAGGATTAATAAATGGGCGCAGGTAGAGAGGATTAGAATATACAGACAGACAACATTTCCCAACCAACGACGGGTCCACTTTGTTTAAGGAGAGGCGGTGAGAAGAGAAGAAGGGACAAAGTGTAGCCGTTCCATTTTGTGGGGCCGTCGGAATTGCAAGTGGTCGCCATTTCCTTAGTCAATTTCGGCTGATCGAAGACCCCATCGCTTTGACAAAACAGAGCATTGTCGAGAGCGTCGGGAGAAAACAACAATCTTCCACGTGGGACCTGTTCGTAAAAATAACGACGTCAATAAAGCTGGCTGTTGGTTACAAAGCCAAGTCCGGGACCTTTTTGTTGAAAATACACACCAGTTGAGTGGGTGTATCTGAACAATTCATTACACAGGTCATGTGAAATCTCGGATTTTTTATCACGGAGAGGGAGTAGTTGGAATCCACTTTATCCTCGTCTTGCCTTAACACCAGTCCTTCAGGTTTATAATCTAACCCAAAACTTGCATCGATAACAGTGGTGGATGGTGAAAAAGAAGGGTTACAGTTCATCTTTATGAAAATAACGTTCTTCATAAATTTCCTGGTAAGGAGGAGGTTCTTGACCGATGTTTAATTCTCACCAAATTGGCGTTTTCCCCCCTTTTTTCTTGTTACTGTCAAAGTTGTAATAAGGTGATCAAACAACTACATAACGGTCGACATGTTGACAGTCATAACAGATGAACCAGTTGTCGCTTATCAAATTAGTAACAGGTGATCTGTTGAACCACTGTAATCCAGGATTTAGATTAGTGGGCTTGAGAATAGAGAAACATTTTAAATTCCTTTTCGAAAATGTAGAAAGAGGGATATTTTATAGAATTAAATAGAGGGGGAGAGGGTGCAAAGGGACAAGCAAAGGTCCTGGTGCTGTTGTCAAGGCAGGGAGGGGGACAGGGGCAGCTCTCTGTTATACAAACACACGGGAGGGGGGGAGAGGGGAGGGCTTCCCCAAACCCACACGAGGGGTTTCCATTTGAACTTGTGCATTGCTTCAAAACCCAATGTCCACTGTTCCGCACACTGCCATCGGTGTCTCAAAGTGAGAGACTCGCATACAAAGAGAGAGAGAGAGAGAGAGGGGGAGAGGGGCACCCACAAACACATGCACACATCTCTTCACAAACAGAGCAGAGCACCGCAGCCCCCGACCGTGTCTTCATCTTCCTTTGCTTCTTGGTGGGTCTGGACCCCGGAGTTCCTCCTACCCATCAAGGAGATATGCCCAAAATCCTACCTTTCTCGTCTTTGGCGTTTGTTTCTGTTGCCATATCTCGAATCGGTTCCCCACGCATAGATTCTCTCGAGATTGGAAGACGGGAACAGAGTTAACGATTTCGTCCCCCTTTTTTTCTCCTCCCTCTCTTTTAAACACCTCGCCATCAACGTTTTCTTCGCGTTTGAGGTTCTTGCTCCTTTGAACTTTTGTGGGCTGTCACGTACGTAAAGATAATGGAGACCCAGTTCATGAGACACAAAGCTGAGATGGGTTTCCATCCCCCTCCCCTTCCACCTTCGTTTCATGGCTGTTATGGTGGTGAGGAGGGCGGTGCCATGGAAGGAGAGCGAGACCGAGAGAGTGGTCAGACGAAGCTGTGTGCCAGAGGCCACTGGAGGCCCGCGGAGGACGCCAAGCTGAGGGAGCTCATAGCCCAGTATGGACCCCAGAACTGGAACCTCATTGCAGAGAAGCTTGAGGGTAGATCAGGTACCATAGTTTTTTGTGTGATTATTCTCTTTTTTACTTTGTGGTTCGACCTATTGAAAGATGGGATCTTTGCAGGGAAGAGCTGCAGGCTGAGGTGGTTCAACCAGCTGGATCCGAGGATCAACAGGAGGGCCTTCAGCGAGGAAGAAGAGGAGAGGCTATTGGCTGCACACAGGCTCTATGGGAACAAGTGGGCACTGATTGCAAGGCTCTTCCCAGGGAGGACAGACAATGCTGTGAAGAACCACTGGCATGTGATCATGGCAAGGAAGCACAGGGAGCAGTCCAATGCCTATAGGAGGAGGAAGCCCCACACATGCCCCCCTCCCTCCACCTCCCCTCCACTCATGTTCCCGAACCATGCATGCAGTGCCGACTCCACCATCACCGCCACCTTCGATGAATCCCACTCAACTTGCACCGGCAGGGCTGCCTTCTTCACCAGGTTCAGTCCCCCCCAGCAAAGCCGCCGCCTTTTCGACTTCTTGTCAGGTGGGTTGTGATTATAAAGTATCCATATCGGTGTTCTTATTTATTGGCGACGATGATACCATCTTTTTGGTTTGTTTTTGCAGTGGGAGGTGGTGATGAGAGGAAGGCTGGTTTGAGCAATGGCTTCTTCCATATTGATTCGTCTGATTCGAATTCGGATGCCTCTGCGACGGATTCGGCTGGCAACACTTGCGATAATCGCCAGGAAGGGGAAAAGACGGGTGTGCCTTTCTTTGATTTCCTAGGAGTACGAGCAACGTAGAAGTGCTTCCGTCTGTGTGGTAACAGGGAAAAGGAGGGCTTCTTCTTCTACATTGTGGGTTCTACAGAGGACAGTAGAGGCGAGAAAGATAAGGGAGTCAGGGAAGAAAAAAAGAAAGAGATTGAAATGGTGTTCCTCTGTTGTTGCTCTTTTCCTTCTTTTTACTTAGTTGTTGTAAAGGAGAATCGATGTCCTTCCGATCTTTGCTCTGCTTTTCTTCCCCCATCGATTAAATGTTCAACATATTTCAGCTTTTTCTGGTTTCGTCATGAGTTTTTAATGAATCTGGATGATGAGAAGTTCTGTCTACTTTCCCACCAAGGTGCGCTGAACAAAAATTATGACTCTCAAAATCTGCAACTCCATCAGACTAGTCTTCGATGGAAATTAGTTGGAACGTCCAACATGAATGGGTTGAGGAGTGGAGTGGGGGTTACCAAATCAATGTGGTCTGGCTAATATAAAATGGTTAGTAGACGGTAAGCAGGTACTTATTTATGTGGTTAGCTATAACAACAAGGTGGAGCTATGGATGAGATTTGGCACAGACCCCGAAGATGGTTCCCATGGCTGACCCAAATATAGCAAACGTGGAGGGGTGGAAAAGAGGTGAAAAAAAAGCTTATACGAAAGCTGAACGCAGAGGAGCACCAGTGGAGTGGCTGTCAACTCCTACGTTCCATCTATTGTTCGTAGCTGCACTATCACTGCTACTAAACACCCCTTCCCTCCTCCCTTCAATCATGGCAATGTGTTGTCACTGTCAATGGGTGTTACGGTGGAAGATAAGATCGTTTGACAGGACAAAGGATATGCAAAAAGATGCCAAAGCAAAAACCCTTTGATATCCATAAACAATGTGGGTCTTGGGCAATGCGTTCTTTACCTCCTCCCCCTTAGTTGCTTGAAGGACGAAGAGATTTGCAAATATGTTATTAGTGTGCCTCGTGGATACCGTTAGCAGGGAACAATAATGTTATGGTTGTACGAGATTGGACTCCGAAGGGATTCCCGATCATTACAACCTTTTGCAGATTTCAGCTTGTGATGGACAGTGCTTTGAATGACAAGATAATTAGTCACGGAGGCTTAATTCATGTTACTGAACTGCTGAAGAATGTTTAAGGTACATGTTATCTCATTCCAACTTTCACAATAATTTCAATCCAGGTATTTCAGTTTTGAGAGGAAACTATATTACATGTTTGCTTAGCATGTTGACTCCATTTCTTATTAATATTCCGTTGTAGCAGAAGAGTTCAGAGCTAAAACCAGCATTTTAGATGGTGTAATAGTGATTGAAATGTCGATTAGGAGGTGAGACATGTTTACCTGTAAATAGAATCATAATACTTGGGTTTAGCCATGACCCAATATCGAGAATAAGGTGTGATAATTTGTAGGAACGAGATTAGATGTAAGAATATATATCAAAAAATGCTAAAGTCAGTACAACGACTTATTCAAGTACAGTAACTAGTTTGCGTCCATCTTCCTCGAAAGAAAGCAACTGCGGATCTTCCACTCCATATTAACAGTTTCATGCTTTGGTCACTTCAATACAATATTTACTGATATGGGCAAAGATTAGCGTCTATATATTACCACGAAAATCGAGACGACAACTTGTCTTCAATTTTGACCAAATTAAATCCAGAACAGCTATCTAACTCAAATTACATAAATTATTTTTGAAAAAAGCAAACAGAACATATTACAGAGAAATTGTCGGGAGACGGACAACAAGTTGCGTCGTCAATCCCTTTTGGATGACAAATCCAATTCTTCGGAACACAACATCCATAGACCTGGGGACCATGACATTATTATGCATAATTTTTTGGACCCTCTTAAGGAGCTCTACCGCTTCAGACGCCAAGAACCCAAAGGTATCAAACCTGAAAGGGATGAAGATATGTTGATTGTCAATACAAGCCTTCTCATGTTTAGCAACTTTAGCTGAGGCGGCTTTCTTTGCAGCGTATCCCGCGGTAAAATCACTTTTTATCAGACCAACTAATGGAGACACTCCAGTTAGATCAACACATACATGTTTTCCTCCAACCCAACCAAAAATTAAAACATCCATTGGTTTGAATGTGGATCTCCCCTCAAGTGGATCAGACAAAAAATTCACAAGTGCTTCTTTCTTTGACGCAACCCCAGCCTTCTTGAGAACATCATAGAAGACATCTCTGACAAGATCATGTCTATATTTAAAATCCTGAAATTGAAACTGTCAAGCCATAATCATCTGCATTTATAACTCACGCTCGCTTCCTTTAAATTTCCCATGCGTGGCCATTTTTGAAGTTTGTTTTACAGGAGACGATTCCTCCTGGAACTTGAGCACAAGAACCTCTCAGCAATATCGGAAAATCCGTGTGGTATTCCCACACATCTCTTCCCTACGTAGAAATAGATATGGATACACGCACGCATACACATGGATGTGATAGAATGGTTGCTTGTTTGACTGGGTTTTGAAGGCTCGGAATATGGTTGCCACCACGTTTCACTGAGTAGGGAGGGAGAGAGAGACCCATTTATTAAGGTCCCTCCCATGCAGTTGCAGGTGCTCAGAAGTAGAATAGCTGCCAGCAGCTCGATATTGTATGTATTTTTTCCGAGAAGGAAGCAGGAGCTGGAGACTACCTAAAGAAGCCAAGTGTTTAATACCATGCATAATCAACAGGAAGATTTGAGTGGCGTTTGCATCGAGTGCTCACACACAGAGCCACTGACGTACCTGTCGATGCACGCGGACGTTAGCTTAGCACAAACAGTAACGTAGACAGAGCCTTCGTTATCATATCTCCCCATCTATGGCCTCCTTTGTATTTATAGTGATGCATCTTATGTTGGCTTCTGGGACCTGTGTGGTGTTCTCAACAACCGCACATCGGGAAAAAGAGGGGATGCTCCGGATTTGGTACTGTTTCCTCTGTTTAATTCAGGCTTTTGGATGTTGACGTGGGCGAGT
Source organism: Ottelia alismoides (assembly GCA_037367405.1). Lineage (NCBI taxonomy): Eukaryota > Viridiplantae > Streptophyta > Magnoliopsida > Alismatales > Hydrocharitaceae > Ottelia > Ottelia alismoides. The sequence continues at coordinate 92,149 of JAZKJV010002542.1, forward strand.
GGTTGAATTAGGAATCCGTTTCCGGCCAAATCTTGGCTGTGTTTGGTATTAGAACAACGGAATTAGGTTATGGGGGAATCAGCAGTTAATTGGAAAATAAATCTACGACCAAACGAGCCACATGAGCGAGAACTAAACTTCGTAAGCGTAGGCAAATCCCGACCCTAGACTTAATTATGGATGTTGCATGCCTTGCTCACTTGATCCATCAAGTGTCATTGACTAAATTTATATCTTCAAGGTGCATTTGGTACGCGGATTAGGGCGGGTTAAATTGGTAGATGGTAACCCGTTTTTGTGTTTTGGTGTTTGGATAAAGGGTTAAACTGAGGGTGCGTTTGGTATGCAGGTTAAGGTGGGTTAAACGGGTAGCATGTAACCCATTTTTATGTTTTTGATATTTGGATAGAGGGTTAAACTGTGGGTGGGTTTGTTATGATATGATTGTATTAAAGTTTGAAAAAGTGTGTCATTATTGTGATGTGATTGTATTGAAGTTTGGAAAAGTGAGTAGAAGTGGAGTAGTTTATAATTTTATATGATATGATGGTATAATATATTATTTTTTGATGGAATTGATAAAAGAGAATTTATTAATTTAATGTATTAAAAAGGAGAAAAGTGGGATCCACAAAAGAAAGAGAAAATATGGGTTATGAGGGGGTTTACCCCTCAAACCGAACATGACCTGAAGGTACGTTAGAGGTGGGTTTGTTATGATATAATTGTATTGAAGTTTGAAAAAGTGTATAGTTATTGTGATGTGATTCTATTAAAGTTTGGAAAAGTGAGTAGAAATGGAGTAGTTTATAATTTTTATATGATATGACTGTATAATATATTATTTATTGATGGAATTGATGATGGAGAATGCGCTTGTTAAGAATTTTCTCAAAAAAACTCTCATGTTGAGTTTAGCCAACAACAAGGGCATGTTTCAATGGCTTCCTATCGCCATTTTCATCATCTAAATGGTATTACATTGAAAACTTGACATGAAACATATGATGTAGCTTTAGTCTCTTTAGAACATGTAGATGATAAGCAAGCATTGCAATATCTCAAGCTATCTCAAATGGACCATCACAGCAAGAGATGAGATCTTCACATTATGTTTTTCTCAGGATTTTCTTCCAAATATTGAATGTAAGCTTCAGCGGCTCTTGTCCCTAACCTGGAATTCGATTTCTTATAATCTCTTATTAGTTACATGAATTATATGACACAGGCATGCGCGAAACATGTCATATTTTTTTTCCTTTCTCCTCTCATGCCTCTCCCGTGCAAAAGAGTATATAATGGGATATCATCCATAGCTTTTTCCCTTTTCTACCTCATGCGATGTCATGGGTTGCTTTCTCATACAATCTCCAATAGACCCTAGCCTTGCAGGTTGCCAAGAAATTAGGCAGTATAACAAAATCGCCAAGTTGTTGTGATTGGCTGCCACGTAGTGTATCGAGTATTCTTTCAGCGATGTATTATCCTGCTCAGTATGTCCATCTATTTATAAGTCCCAACATCTTAAACAAGGTCATCCAAAGTCAAATCGTGAACCATGCATTGCAATTATTGATGACTTTCATATGCCCGATGGTTCACTGCAATCTACATGAACAACTTCATCGTGTTTTCTATCAAGCACACATGGGATGTTGTTACCAAATTGCATATTCAAAGAAGCATCAACTACCACCATCATTGTATTACTCACATCCACCTTTAGGAATCCAATGATGAAGTCCATTAAGGTTCACTCCCACGGACGAGAGGAAAAGGGGAAGGACTCCAATAGTCTTTTTGTCTTCTTCTTCTCTATCTTTACTAGTTGGCACATAAGACAAGTGTACATGTACACTTTCGTATACTCTTCCATCTTGGACAAGAAGTAGCTTCAAGAGAGGAGTGGGAGCATGCACTCCAATCTTAGTTGTCCATCCCATGGTGCATTATGTACTTCCTTTAGCAATTTCTTGTGTAAAGTATCTCTCAAAGGAACATATGGTCTCTTTCCTTAGCATAGAGGAAGTTTTCCTCTACCTCGAATATGTAGATATCCTTTGCATCACATGTTGCACCAAACGCAAAGTGGCAGGGTAATTTCTCCATGCATGCATGTGATTGAAATAATCACTAAGAGTGATCACCCTTAGGGGGAATCCCTTCTTTGAAAGATCATTAGACGTCTAGTAGGTCCATTCATGTTTATAACAAAGCTTCAAGTCAAACCCAACAATAATTCTCGCCATCATGCTTTTCAGGGGATGAGCTTTTTCTATGTAGTAGATTAACTTGTTGCATATTTTCTATTTACATCACAAGTTGATCCAATGAAATAGTGGCAATACATTCATAGACAATGTACCTCTTATTGTCTTCTTCTCATGCATGGAGCGCCTCCTCTCTGTCATAGTCAACATACAACATTCATAATCCAATGATTCATTTTATACTAAGACATCTTCAAGTGCATAAATGATCAATGTGGAGGTTGTTCAAAGTCTAAAAGTTGTATGATTTGCTCCATCTCTAGTGTTTGGAGGCATTCGGACACCTCATGGAACTCACATGTCCATCTCCATGATTGGGCCTTTTGAAGTAGGTCAGTTAGTGGTGTTGCCTTCTTTAAGTACTGCTTAATGGACTTCATGTAATAGCTTGTCAAGATGTAAAAGGGTCCTAGCTTCATTGTTTTGTGGAGATTTCCCACTCTTCAGTGGTTTATGTCTTCATAGATTTATCATGTCATTGCCCATTACATACCCAAGGAAAGAGATGGTCCTCTACCCCATGGCATGCTTCTCCCATTTCAAGTGTAGCCAATATTTTTCATATCTTCTCAAGCATCATCTATAAATGCATCAAGTGCCTTTGAGTGTCATGTTGTACACCATAACTTCATCCAAATAATCCACCATGAATGAATATGCTCATGAGAAACATAAGCCATTGATATACAAAAGTACTGTTACGGTTTTATTGATCCTAAACAACATGATAAGGAAGTAAAATGATTCATAACAAGCGATGCATGTTATTTTTGGTTCACCCCTCCTTGATACATACATAGTAGTAGCATAATCTGAGATCCATCTTAGAGGAAAACTTTTCCTTACCTAAATGATCAAAACAGATCTTTAATATCTAAGATAGTGTATATTTTCTTCTTCATCGCCTTATTTTGTACATGATAATCCCCATACATATTTAAACTCTAGTCTTTCTTCATAATCAACAACCGAGGCATAACAAACTAGTTTTTTTAAGTTTCTATCGTTTTCTCCTAAACGTTTCAAGATGTGCATGTTGTTGTCTTTAAAATAAGTAAATTAGGTTTTAATTGGAAAATTTATGTAATTACTATGAGTCAATTTGGTTTTAATTGAGAAACCAAATGTCTTGGAGGGAAAGTTGGAAATTCCCAAATTTGAAACATGGAAAAGCCTGGGTAGAAGTTTTGTACCATACCTAGTATGTCTAAACTTCTGGTGGACTTATATATGAGTTCACACCCCAAGCTCTTGTAGCAATAGTAGAGAGAAGGAATGGAGGGCCACACGCGCACGTGCACTCCGTCTCCAGCTCGAGAGAGTCAATTCAGATCTCGATACTTTTACTGCGGGTTTCATTTGGCTGATCGATTAAATTAATCAGACAGATTAATTTTGATTCGATCACATTGGAATCTAACTCGATCCAAATTGCTCGATTTATCCGCGGTTTTGGAATCTGAAGGGATACGATCGTTGAAGGGCATTTTCGGCAATCAAAAGTTACCACGCGGTAGGGCACGCGAGCTCCTCTTGATATACCCCTTTCCCCACGCTGTTTTTCTTCATTCGCAAGAAAAACTCTCTTTCTCACGTTGTCGCTCTTGCTTTCTGTTTTCATGCCTGCGACATGTTTTTCTCGACTACAAGTTCTCGGAGGTGCTTTCGAGGATGGTCTCGTTGGTGTATGCAGACGAAGACCGTGGACCATCGTATGTTCATGTATATCGGAGGTTCTGTCGAATACAGGAAGCAAAAGGTAGATCGAGCAATAAATGCATAAGATTTGTGTTCCTCTTATCTTTGTATTTTAGTGTGGGCTTTAGATTTTATATTTTTATGGGTTTTACTTTTTATATTTTTATTATTTTAATTTTATACTTTTTTATGTTTATATTTTCTGATTTTTATTTTTTTCTTTTTATAAAAGATATATAAGATATATAAGTAATACATAAAGATATATAAAAAATAGGATATTATATATAAACACTAATAAAAATAAACAAAATACAAAAAATAAGTAATTTTGGATTTTAAATAATTTTTTATTATTTTTGTGAATTTTTAGAGAATTTTGCTAATTTTTATGGATTTCTAGGTCAGAAATATCCTAAATCAGGGATTAAATGAATAAGCCTACTTATTTAGGAAATTAAAAATAGAAAGTAAAGTCAACATTTTGAAAATTTATTTTTAATTAATAATATCATAAAAAGAAAAATCAAAGACAAAAATAATTATTTTTTAGATTTTTTTATATTTTTATAAAGGATTTGGGAGCTTTGAAATTTTGAAGTTTTTTATCATTCTATTTTTGGTAATTTTGGGTTCTGGAATTGTAAATAGATAAACAAAATATATATTTTGGGAATTTTTCGAAATTATTTTAATTTTTTATGGGTTTTTTAAAATTTAAATAGGGACTTTTTGTGCTCTTTTTGATTTTTACAAATTAGGAAAAAGTCCTAAATTGCAAATCTAAAAATGTGGCATGAAAGTAGTTGCAAGCAGGAACTTAAACCTATTTTAAAAAAGTTTTGAAGCACGGATGATAGTTTTAATAATTAGAAAACAACCACGAAAATGTATATCCTAGGAAGGGTATTTTTGCAATTAAAATTAAAGATAGGGAACAATATGCAAATTACCTGAAAATATTCAACTTATATGTAAAGATTCTAGACCAAGACGAAATACAAAAAGTTATGAAGACCTAAGTGCAAATGTCACCTCACTTGGGATGGTACATGAGGTGACCTGGCTTTTGGACATGTGAGCCCACGGAGAGCCATTATGCAATAAATGTTATTGCGAATATCATTCCCTGATCTGAAATGAAGAATGATTAATTTACATAATAGGTCCCTTAGTACAATTAGGGTTATGTATCGTGGCCATCTTAATGATCATACAGTTGTTGATTCAATTGTTGAATCATAGAGGTTGGTGCTTAGATGAATATCTAAAGAGTTAGATTGAGGACTCATCAAGCACCGTCAAATAATTGTTAAGAGAGGATCTCCAACCTGAGAAGGAGATGGCAATCCTTTCTCTAAAGGCCGATATCTAACTGAGGTGTTAGATAAGTTAGGTCAAAGAGTTGACTTAACATAATCGAGATAACTAAAGACTTATATCGTATGCTGTCACGATATAGACACGCATCCTCTGACCTGAGACATATGTGTTACTATATGTCTGAGTATGTACATTTGGCAGACCAATAGGTTAATGACCTAACCAAGGTCTATACACTAGCGTACTAGTGTGCATGCAAGGGCATGCGAGTAATACGATCTCTCAAAGGGATCATACATGTTCATTGCTGAACTGAAAGACATAAGTTCACTCATGAGATATCGGAAAGAATCAAATTCCATGCACGGTCGTGTCACTTTGAAAGCTTGACTGAATTTGTAGGTTTGATATATACTTTTGGAAAGTACATGATCGATACTCACAATGATAAAATGGAAAACTTAATGATAAAACCCTAAAGTAGATGGTTTAAAATAGATCTAAAACTTCGGTTTTGTTATTGGTCTTCCAGTATGCATGATGTACATGTATTAGGAATACATGCGAGTAATGTGATTATAAACGATTGTATAACCATGACGCTTCCAGTCCTAAGGAGTAATGAAACGGATTTGGATTTTAGTGACTCCTCTCAATAGAGAAGTAATCTAATCTTGATCCAAATGTCGGACACTGATCTGAATGTGATTCAAATGAAAAAAGAAGATTAGATTTGCCATCTTGATTTAATCAAGCATCTATGAGAGGTCCGCAAGATCTATATTTGAGATGTGATCTCAATATCCAAGTCCTATACGTGGAACAATACAATCACCATGTCCTTATCTCCAAGTATCCACAGAGAAAGTACATTATCCTTGAATGAGTTCAAGAATAATTTCATTGTTGATATATGTATCCGAGCATAGAGAAAATAGATGATGTGAATTGTATTCACATTGGATAATTAATTGAAAATATTTTACATTTTATTTTTGGATGTGAATGTTCACAAAAGATTCATGCTCCAATGCAATTCCATGCATATTTCCATATGTTTCACCAAGTGCTAATGAACAGTTAGCATTATGCCAAAAGGGAACCATGACATTGGCTTTCATGTGATACCAATCCTTAGTCATCTGCAAAGTAAGTTAAGTTATATAGGACCTCTACTATTGTAGACATGGAGCCACATAACTATACATGAATTATCATACACTCATAAAATAGTGATGGAGGGAGGAGGGGGTGAGGTGCCAAATCCCCCCAACCTTTGGTAACCCCATATTTTTTTAGAAATAATGCATTCTTGATTCATGTGAAAAAGGAAAAAATTGGGGAGGCGAAGAAAGAACTATGGTAAATTTAGGGGATTCACTCCTGATCTCCAAAAAAGTAAGGAAATTATGGGGGGCTATAAACAAGGGCATGTATGTCTAACTAAGAGGAGAGAGGAGTAAATGTAATTGAAATAATGATGAATTTGCATTTCATCACCTTTATTCATTCATTTTGACTTTAAATCCTTAGCCAAATACATGTAAAATCATTCATTTGTAGAAAATAACATTCATTATTTAACATGTAAATAATGTATGAATACATGTATCTAAATCCAAAATAAAAGAACAAAGGAAAAGAAAAACAAACGAAATATTAAAAATACTGAATGACCCTAAACCTCAAGACCAGATAAACATTTACTTGGTGGACTAGGAATCAAGTAGGGAGGGATAGGGCCAAAATTGTACAAAGACACACATAGAAACCCTAATTTAATACTCTATAAATGGACTTTATTAAACTATTTATTTTCTATTATACATACTCCTAATAAATATTTTTCAACATGAAACTTGTACATATTAATATAAAAAAATTATAAAAATAATTGCTAAAATAAATCATGCATAGTGTGACTGGTACACTCAGACGTTGTAAACTGAACTTCACATATCAACATCTCCTTCATATGAACTAGAAATGAACCAAACTCACCTTTATTGTTTATAAAATTAAATTATCTATCTAGTGAAGGTTGTTTCATTGAAAATGGATTTAAGATACAAAAGCTGATTTTCTGGGGCAGTATTGTATTGTGTATCTCTATATAATATTCATATATTCTATTCTTTATATTTTTTCATCTATTTTATTTTTAAATAATTATAAATATCATATTATTCATTAAAATACATTACAAAATAATTAATAATTATGAATTTATATGTGTGTATATTGTACCTATAATGTACAATACATGAAATTATTTATGTAGATAAATATATAAAAATCTCACCAAATATGTAAATATGTATTAAATGGTATTATAAGTAAATAAAATAAGTAAATAAAGTATTATGTATAAAAATAATTAGATAAAAATACAAATACATAAAATATATAGAAAGAACTATCTATAATAATAGTATATAAATAATTAAACCTATCATTTAATATTGTAAAAAGAAATAAAAATCATCAAAAATAATTTATTAAATAAGGAGTAACTTTCATATTATGAGTTTTTACTAATAAAATCATTTTCTCCTTTAAATTTACTAAATTTCCTCATTAAGTCATATGTTGTCCTCCATCGGAGGACTTGGGTCAATCAAGAGCCCAAGCGAGTTGACCCCAAGTAAACCTCACCTTTTTCGCACAAGGTCTCCCTTCGGACAGGTTCGACGCCTCCAGCTTCCCTTTTTCTTCATCTATTCCTGCATCATTTGACCTTGCCAACTTCATGAAAGTTATGTGCCCAACATCATTGATTCATGTCGTCACATCACCTCAAAGCAATCTCAATCTATCGGCGTACAAACCCTAGTCAAACATGCCCCATATCATGCTCTTCTATATATTATCTCAGATATCATCAGAGCTCGACAAGCTCGATTGTTCCTCCTAAGCCTTAAACCTCATAGTGAAAGAGATCCCTGGTGACAGTAGGCGTTCCCTCAGGGCATAAGCGACGAGAGAGAGAGAGAGAGGATCAGAGACTCCCTACCATCGGAGAAGTTACTCTCAAGCATGGATGTGCTTCCCTGGCGAAATCCAGGTCAAGACATAGATTAGAATCATGTTTCCGATTCATTTTTAAGTGATTAGCACAGTTTTAGTCTTACTTTCCCAACTAGCGCAATCGTTAACTTGTGTTTCAAAGATTGTAGTATGTTAGAGCTTCAACTCCGGCGACTGTTCTAGCTGAGGATCACCTATTTTCGACAATCCCTATCATATCATCACCCCCCTCTCCCCCTTCTTCATCTAATCCTTTATCTGGTCCACCTCTAATCCTACATAGATCTGGCGATACGATCTCCTTCAATCATCAACTGGAGACTCATTCCCTTAATCATTTGTTTTTATGAATTGATGCCATTTTTTGGTCGAGGTAGTATTCCTCAATCTAAGGTTCATTTTGCATAGGTGCTAACTGATGAATCTCCATTTCACCATCTTTATTCTATCATTTTGACCTTAAAAATCCTAGTAAATACGTGTAAATAGGCTTAATTCATGCATTTTATCATTCATGCATTACTATGTAAAAAGTATATAAAATACGGTTTTTAAAGACAAAATTATAGATTAAATAAAAGAAAATAAAAATAATAAAATATTGAAAATATTTATGACCCAAAACCCTGAGACCGAGGCATCTCAATGGCTAGGTCGACAAGGAATAAAGTAGGGGGAGATAAGGGCCAACATACAATTAAAATTCCTTTTATTTAATTCATTTTTTATTCATTTTTGGGACCTATTTTTTATTCCACTTTTTATACTTCAAATAAAGAAACTTTGAACATAAAAGTTGTAGATAATAAAATATAGAATAATACAAAATTGATTTCATACAAAAATAATATACATTGTACAAAATATGATCAGAATAAGTTTCTAAAATCCTAACTTCCTAGACCCATATCTCTCAGATAAAAACTTAATATATATCAAATCACGTAGTTTATATAAGCTATTTAATGAAGGTGGTTTCATATTTTTTAGAGTTACGGTTTGAAAGTTAGGTTTTGGACCTCTATTGTATACTTATACCCATTAAAATATTCATTTTATTTATTGTTCATTATTTTTATAATTTTATATTTTTATAATTATGTAAATATTATTTATAATATATGTGTATATTAAAAGTGGAATAAAACACTAAAGAAAATATTAAAATAAAATACTTGTATAAAATACATAGATGAATTGCCAATAAGTATACATATATAGATTATACATCTATTTATTTAATTATATATGTTACATCAAAAAAATAAAATAAAAATATATTTAAGTTTATAAAAACAAGTTATAAATATATAAAATAATAAACCTAATTAATAAAATTAAAAATACAAAATAAAAATAAAAGATTAAAATATATAGACAAATATACCTATATAAAGCCCACAAAAAGTAACTTATATTTATAAACCTCAAAAAAAATATGTAAAAATTGTGATAAAATAACTCAAAAAATAATAAATATTTTCCATTTTATAACCAAAATAATAAAATCAATTATTATTTTTAAATGAAGTTTGAATTCTTTTTAAGGAGGTTTTTCCTGGTTCGTCCACGTGGACCAACCAGGGTGGCTTGGAGAATTGACCTCGAGTCAACTGTTTGACCCCCCTCCTGCAAGTTGTCAGACCTTATTTTTCGCCCAATTTTCTCACATTTTTCGAGGCTTGACCTTTCACCAAATCGCCTCGCTTCATGACTTTTTCTCGTAGAATGTTGATTCATGCCCTAGGCTTATCTCGGGGAATGGGTCGTCGATTCGCTCGATCTCCCTCATCCTTTGGAGCCCCTCGTTTCACTCCATCCTAAACTGCACCTCGACTTTCCCCCATTTTTTGAGTCTCTTTTGTCCGCTTTCCTCTCGCCTTTTGTGCTCAAACAAACGTGGATGGTGACAGCATTCACGCCCTGCATCTAGGGTGATCAAGTGGCCTTGAGTGATCTCCGCTACCACCGTCACATGCCAGCATGATGGTCTATCTCCTGGCTTTTTTGCCAGTTGAGTTGTGTTTTTCCTTTGATTTTTTGCCCTTTAGTTAGCTGTGAGTTTCATCTTTTGTTTCGTGTTTTTATTTGGTTGTTTAATTAAGTAACTAGCGTAGATCGAGGGCTCAAACTCCTTACCGGAGCTCCTGAGCTCCGTCCACCACTTCCCACTCCACCACATCTCGATTTATCGCCAATAAAGGCCTGGTCCATGCTCGCCTTGCTGCCGTGTTTTCTACCTTTTTTGCAGGACTGGAAGGGGGATTCTGCACCCCGTTTTTTATCAAGAAACCTCCCCGGATTTGTCGGAGCACCCTCGAGCACCTAAGGCCATCCGATGGTCTTCGGTCCCATTTAAGGCACGTGGGAGGTGCGAAGCATCAGGAGCATCAAGCACCAATCGGAGAGCATCCAGGTGCCTGGAAACTCATGTATTGGCAGATTCAAACTCGTCGAGCACGAGTTCTTCGGGAGTTCTTGCAGGCTATCTCTGCACCGTCGGATAGTCAGGAGTTCTTCCTTCTCTCCAGCCACCGTCCGATCTTTTGAACTAGCATCATTGATCGCCATCGTCATGTGTAATCCGGATCGCTCATCATGAAGGGGTATCGGTAGCTGTCGCACCGACACGTGGCAAGTGGTTGCATATCCGCCGTCGGATTGTACCTAAGGCTGGGGTATTTTGCAGTTAGACCCTACCAATTTTTGTATTTAATTAGTAGTATTAAATCATTCATCTATAGTATTAATATTTTTATTATAATTACATTTAGGCCCTAAACTTTGTGATTATTGCACTTAGGTCCCCGACCGCGTCACCTCACGTGCTTGTACGCATGAGGGGAGTGGCCATTTTGCAAGGGGACCCTTGTGGGTCTTGTTATTTGCATTAGGTCCTAAAACTTTGGTATTCAGTGTTATATTTTTTGTAAAATTTGTGAACAACCCCCTGGATTTTTGGTAATTGTGTTTTAACCCCTACTAGGCTCACATGTTTCTACACGTGTGTTAGCCATTTTGCAAGAAAGGGCCTGGATTTTGGTTATTTCTTATTAGTCCAGAAAGATTTTTATTGCATTATTTATTTTCGATGAAATATGCACTTTGTCCCTGCACTTTATAATATTTACAAAAATATCCCTACTATTGTCGCATTTTCTTTTTGCTTTCCCTCTTTATTTCATACATATATATTGATCGAAAAATCCCCAAAAATTGACTTAAGTTCCTGTTGCAACACTCTTCCATGCCATATTTTTATTTTTCATTTTTGAAGCTATTTATTATTTATAAAAAAATTAAAAACATGCATTTTGTCCCTATTTGCACTAGAAAATACATAAAAGTTATAGAACCTTTTTGAAAAAATCCAAAAAAAATCTATTTCGTATTATTTAATTATTTTACAACTTTCAATAAAAAATTACTAAAAATATAAAAGTAAACTCAAAAATTGAAAAATCCCTAAAATCCTTATAAAAATATAAAAATCCTTAAAAAAACAAAAAATATAATTTTTGTTGAATTTTCTATATATTATTATATTTATATAAAAATTAATTTGGTGAATATTTGACTTTGTTTACTTTTTTATTTCCATTGCAAATCTGGTTATTTATTTTATTCCATGTTTTGAGTATTTGTTTAGTTTAAAAATATACAAAAATCAGCAAAATATCTTAAAAATCACAAAATAGCAAAATATTATATAAAATACAAAAAGATTTCATTACATGTATTTTGACTATTTTTACCCATTTTTATGTATACACTATCTCTCTGTTACCTCTCTTGTATGTGTATATATATATCTTATATATAGCTTTATATTTCTATTTAAAAGAAAAAGGAAATATAAAATATAAAATATAAAAAGGAAATATAAAATCAGATTACAAAAATCAAAATATAAAAATATAAAAATAAAAAATAGAATAAAAATATATAAAACTAAATACCCCAAAAAAATAGCACACATATAGACAAACGCATCGCATTCATCTTTTTGCATTAATTTCCCTGATCTACCTGCTTGTTCCCTATGTTTCACCTCTACATTACTTGTATTATACACATATTTTGTAGAGTTATAATAAATTTTAACTCCACATATGCTTTTCATTGTTTGATCATCTGTTGTGGGTTAGTTGTTGTTTGAAGAGGAGTTTTTACGGGTCGCCACAGCGACTGCGTCTCCACCTTGTGTGAGGCGTATTTTAGACCCGTGAAAAAACCTGTTCAACACTAACCCTAGGCAAGCTAATCAAAGACCTGGAGCTATGTTTCGATTATCTAGAGCTAATCAAAGACCTAGAACCCACTCCCAGGTGGGTTGAGCTTTAAGATACCTAGGTCTCTCTCAGCGAGACATGGATCCATAAGGAGATCTCTAGAAGAGGCAGATGGCTGACATGAATCTTTTGAGCTTGTTCCTGTGCGAAACATCACCAAAGAGCCCACATCTACTCAATTGAAGATCGGGGGAAGACATGTTCTTCCCCGCTCTTCATCCCATCTTCTCCTACATCTAATCAAGCATTCCCGAGGTCATTTTAGAGCCATTAGATCAGGGACGAAATGAAGCCCCCTTCTGTCGTTGGATTAGAGATAAGTGAAGCCATCAGAACCATCCGATCATGCACACATGGAGAGTATTTGGAACACTCCACCCTCCGTATTTTTGCATTTCCATTTGATTCTATAACTGTTAAGTCATGTGTAACATTCTTGGTATTTTAGCATGAAGAGGCCCAACTTTCGAGGATTTTACACTTAGGTCCAGTGCTGAGTCACCTTACGTGACTCTCCACATGAGGCAGCTGCGTATTTTGCACCAAAGCCCTCCAACTATGAGTATTTCTATTTAGTCCCATATTTTGTTATATCGGTGTAATATTTTAGGTAAAAATTGCATGCGTAAACCTGGAGTTTATTATATTTGCATTTAATCCCTTTCAAGTTTATTATATTCGTGATCATTTTTCATGTAGGTCCCTAGATATCTTGGATGTGTTACTAAAGGCATAATATATTTTGAAAAATTTCATCTAGGTCCATGTTTTGTTTTCTATATTATTTTTTCGTATTATATTTTTATTAAATGGTTTTGATATTGCAAAAAATCTAGAAAATTAGGGTAGATGCATGGGTACATGGTTTATCAGATATATTTTTAAATTAGGCATTTAACTTCATTTTCCTATTTATTAAAAATTAGGAACCTTGTACTTTTCCACTATTCAATTATTAAAATCCATAAAAATATAAAGTCATTTCCAAAATTTTCAAAAAATATATTAGATATATAATAATCTTTTCTACCATATTATCCAAAAATCACTAAAAATACAAAACAAAAACCATAAAAATGACAAAACATAGAAAAACTTATAAAAAAACCTAAAAAATCTAAAAAAATATAATAATAGTGATTTAAATTTCTGAATTTTTTAATATAAATGGGAAAAATGGTATGTTATATATTTTTTAGACCCAAAATAATATTAGATTTTTGTACGAAACTTCATAAGCTTTTGACTTAGCTTCGCTTACAGCCTTCTTTGCTTCCTTCTTTCCATGAAGATGTTACATGATAATAATTGCTATACGAATGTAAGTCATGATAATGATATTCACTACGAGTATCAAGTGCCTCAGATAATTTTCCAATAAAAAATGGTGAAGCCTTCTCCCTCTTTAAGTAGAGTCAACTACGTGGATTCTTTCTCAAATCCGTGTTAAAAAATCTGGCTATTTTTTTTACACTGGTTGTTGGCTACCTAACATAACCCCCATAAGAAGTGGTGAACACCTAGAGGAAGATGTGATGGTACCCTATAGAGGTAGGGTGACACCTAGAGGGAGGTGCAACTGCACCCGGTGAGGGAAGAAGGTGCAATGGCACTCGTTGGATGGATGGGGTTGCTGGAGCAGGCACCTGTTGGAAGGGGAAGTGACATCCAAGATCTCCCAAAATATATTTAAAACATATTTTAAATATATTTTGAATTTTTCTATAATATATAGGTATATTATCTATTATATATACATTACTTATATAATATATAGAGGAGACCTTTCGATGAGGTGGGCCTTTCTTGAAACTTTTAAAACAACTAACAAATTTGTAAATTTTGCAACAATTTAGTAAAATACAAACTACACATTGTAAAATAATGATGATCATATTATCTTTTAAAATATAGCATCTATATTGTAACCCACATTTTTAATCCAATATAATAATATTTTCATAAATCTTTCTTCTTATTCATATTATGTTAACATTTATTATTAATTTATGAATTTAGAAAATATAAATTAAATAGAAAAATACCTAAATTAGTGATGCTTTCCATGCATCCAGAAAAGGTCAACCTCATAAGAAGTTTCTATTAATATATATAGTATTTATATTATTATTATTATATATAGGAAAAATGGGGTTGCCCCCTTGGGGGAGCTAACTTGACTCCATCCCATTTTCCTCATATTTTTTTTCAAAAATGAATCCGTGAAAACTCATAACTATATCCCTATATTGCATCATTCAAGTTTCATGAGAAATATATACTCTTACGACCTCCATCTAGACGGTCATGTTTTAACGGTTGTAAAATTGTTGAAATCGGTCACATCTGGATGGAGGTCGTAGGAGTCTCTGTTTCGCGTGAAATTTGAATGACATAATATATGATATAATAATGAAAATACACATAAGTATTTTTCAAAAAATAAAATAAAATATAGGGAAAATGGGGAAAGGGGAGCCAAGTTAGCTCCCCTAAGGGGCTACCCTATTTTACCCTTATATATAATTATATAACTTATTTTAAAAATAAGAAAGAAATTAAAATTTTATTTAAAATAAATCACAAAATTAAAATTAATATCCATAAAAAATAATAAGATATACAACAAATTAAAAATTCTAAAAGATTTTCTATTTTTATCTCTCATATATATATTACATATATTTTAATTAATTATATTTTATTTATAAATGTAAAATTCCAAAAATATTTACAAAATTAAAAATAACATAAAAAATAAATATTAAAAATCCACAAAATAATTAAAAATAAAAGAACAAAAGGAAAATAATTTTAAATGAGTTAAATTAGCAATAATTAAGATTAATTCTCAATCTATACAGTTTGTTATCTGTGTTCGACCTCTACACATTTGTCACTATACATACATTTTGTAGAGTTTATAATAAATTTCCACTCACATTTATTTGCATTGCTTATCGATATTTCGCGGGTTGATTGTTGTCGGTTTACTTGGATTGAGTACTACGCGTCGTGAGAGTGGTCAATACAGCAATTGCTGGATTTGATTTGTCAGACACCGCAGGCCCTCCAAGATTGTACTCTTGGCACCTAGTCCAGCATGATTAACAAATAATCACGCGCTTAATTTGGCTAATTGGAGGACGGAATTGAGATAAGATCCGAATGGAATCCATTTTTACTTTGAACCTATCTAATTATTATGATTAGTCTTCCTAGTTCTATTTTCAGTGATATATGTAATATGTAATAACTTTAATGTCAGAATTGATACATTACCATATTTTTGATATCCTACTTCCAAGATGCCATGCTCGTCAAACCAACTCAGTTGCCCCATGTCATGTAAACTTGGGTAATCTTCACTTATCCGCAAAAAATTTACATATGTATTCACATGAAATTCCTTCTATATTGTGTTTATTTTTGTATTACAGGATTTCAAGAATATAATCTGAATTTCTATAGTATGGTGATACCATCATTATGTGGTTGTATTTGTCATTCAAATATTACTTGTATTGTTATATTTCTCTTTTTTGAATCTAATTAAAAATATTTCTATTTGAAAATAAAAAAAACTACATAATTAAATAAAATCATATCTTGGATAGAATCAATTATTGATGGATTTGGTTTAAAGTTGCGACTCACAAGAGTGCAATTTAAGTAATTTTAGAAATATATACACTCGATGACTTTTTTGTTCAAAATTTAGTTTTTGAGTCAAAATTACTAAAATATATTTTTTCCTATCTTACAAAGTCCAAGTTATTTATTATTCAATAACTTCCTCATACATTTTATAAGACACGTTAAAAAATATATAAAAATAGCATTTGTGTAACATGTATCTGAGTTTAATCTAGTATAAATATAGCCCCTCAATGTATAAAAGTCTGACTTTATCCCTGCATAAAAATTTACTCCAGAGATTAAGGATGATACTGTTTTTTATTGATGTTTGATATAATTGTCATGTTATAACCTATATAGGTCCACGTCGTGTTTTTCAGCTTCCATCCAAGCAATTCCTCTGTGAAACAAACTTAGTTTAAATCTTCCATATTCCCTAATCACTACAACAAAATTGAGCTATAACGATATTTTTTTAAAATATGTCACTATATTTGCCGTTATTAAATATATAACAACGATATTATTCATTACGAAAGGAGTTTTGTACTTGAAATTAGCTACGAATAGTATATCTATCGCTATATCATTAGTAACGGTACATATATTAATGCTTATCCGTTGCTATTTCTCAAAATAGTAACTAATCGTTGCTATTTTTTAATTCAAATCTAGTGACAATTTATATAGAAGTTTAAAATATAACAATGGATAAACGTCACTATGTGTACGGTTTGAATTTTCCAAATATGAATATGGAGAAAAAACATGGGCATGCTCTACTGATTGTCACGGTGAATTATTTCAAGTTAACGAGTACGTAACGATTCAACATATTTTCGTAACGAGCAATTATAAAAAAGAACCAAACTTTTGGTTTATTGTAAATTGTTACAGAACGTTGTTTCAACGTTAAAACTGACCGTTTTTTGCTCATTAATTTATAGAAGGAACAATCGCATCTTCTTTATGGTATTGCAGCCATCATATTCACACGTAGGTGTGCTTCTCTTTGCATTCTCCAATATATAGATTCTTAAAATTGAGAAATAGGCATAAAATCAGAAGAAGGCATTCATCAGTGTCGGACAATATCTCCTTGTGAATACCATCACTTATAATTTTGACAACATATTTTCCAAAACAATATATCATTTTTTAATATACTATATATAATAAAAACGGGCAAAATTCTTACTAATTTACTCATCAAATGTTGTAGTGATTCCATTAACCTCCGTTCAAAGTTTCCGCAAAATTTTCCAAATATCGATATTTTGAAGAATCCATGCTCGCAAATCTAGTCGATAAGTTTCGTAGTTGGTTACAGCCACATTCCGTAAAATGTATCTCGGATGACCCAAGCCGCTCGATCTTAATTTAGTGGTTCGCAAAAAATCGGTGTTTATGTGGACCCTTACATTAGAAATTCATGAGAACCGCTTGATCAAGATCGAACGATTTGAGCAGATCAAGCGGATGATTTTACAGCAGGCTTCTCTAGTACTGCAGAGGATCTGCACTCTAATAACGACTTTCAACCATGCAGTAAATTAAAGTGACGATTCAAATGAAAATTAAAGTGCCATGGCTCCCACCAAATATGCATGCCTGCTAAATCTGGCAACCAAAGAAAAAAAATAATCGCCATGCAGTTTCGTTTAATAAATGGGACGCAGAAGCGTGGAAAGTGAGACTGCAACGTCTCAAGTTTGTTACTGCTCAACAACTTCCATGCTTCACAATATACGCATGAACGAGGCGTCCAGGAAAATTTCATATATTACAATCAGAACGACACCATGGATCTTAAATATGCTGCACGGATTATTAAAATTGGCCGATTCCGCAATCAAAATTGTCTGCCGTCGTCGTCTCACCAGATACGGTCGGTCCATCGTTCCATGGTTGCGGAGAGACGTCAAAACAAGCTCGCTAATCACCACTAAATTTCAACTAATTAAATCAGATGAGCAGAGCTGCATGCAATCAAAGCAAGTCGGCATGTGAACCGAACCCAACAGCCAGACGCAGCTCCAGCCTCTCAACAGCAGCCATTGTTGACTTGCAACCACAGGAGAGATCTAATATATGTTCATTAGGAGGGAGACAAGGAACAACCCACAACGTTGACCAGCATCATAAAGGCAACAGGATAAAACCACATGCACGTGAAATCAAAAGCCTCATGGCGATCCAATGGGGTCTCCCTTTCATCTTTTTCCTGTCCCTTTGGGCCACGATGATGGCTCGCTCGATCCCTCCTTTCTACTGCTTGGTACAGATGATGAAAGCCTATGCAACTGGGCATTATCATATGCCGTGGGAAGAGCTTAGGTTGGTTGCACCCTACTCAAGTACTTAACATATTAAAATGGATGGATCACTTTGTATATATCTATAGTATATGTTCTGGTGGCAGCTTGCACCTTCCTTAATTGTACAGATGAAATCGGAAAGTGGGGATTAAACAAATATGATGCTGCTGTTATGGAAGGAAGTCCACATCTGGTGGTTGGGGGCCTCTGATCGAATGGCCCGCAGATCGTCCCCACCGTGGAGTTCAGAGAGAACATCCGTTCCATCCCTTGATGTGCAAGTTGACAAACAGATGCGGCAAGAGAAGGGTGCACATGATATCACTGTTTTGGTAATAGAGAATGCGTGCATGGTTTGGTCACCATCGTTTAATATTCTTAAGCTGTGTCTGTTTAATTACGTTATGGGTTCTTCCGTTGCCGTTATTTTTTTTCATCGTGACAATAACTTTTAACTACAAAATCAAAACAAGATTACAAAGAAACTGTTGGGAGACATGCAACAAGCTGCGCCGTCAATCCTTTTTAGATGGTAAATCCAATTCTCCGGAACACAACATCCGTTGATTGGAAGAGAAAATTGCTGTGATAGGCTTACGACGACGGGTGGTTCTTTTTGAGTTCTTAGTCCCGAAAAATGATGCAAAAAGTAAGAAAGATTTTTTGTTTGGAAGCTTTAGATGTTGTAATCCTATAAATATAAATGATTCTATATACAATCTCTGAATTCCTACTTACCTCGTGCTTTTCCGATTTCCAGTGACTAAAAGTGAGAAATCGAAATAAGATATTAGAGTTGAAGATGATTAGAAATGAAAAGGTAGTTAAGCTACTTTTCCTGTTTGGATCGATGAAAGCCCAACTTCGTAAGATCTTGGAAAGAAATGGACCTTCGGCCTTTGATCTCGTGTTTGGAAGGCCTAGTTGGATCCTCTGGATTTAATTTTTTTATTCCAAACAGTAAAACGCATTATATGGGCTGCATGTTAGATAAAGGGATTAATCTCCTTTTGGAAGTTAAATGTGTATTGAATGTAATGAACGTATAACAACAAAATTGGCTTGTGGTAGTGAATTCGTTGTCTTGTGTTGGGTAACTAAATGTATAACAACGAATACCATCCATTTCTTAATTCTTTAAAGTCACAGCAAAAACTATGTTGCTATGTCGTTAACAACGGATCATGTAGCAATGATTATTCTTTAACTTTTTATTCTAATCATTGCTACGCCAACAACGATTAATAAAAGTTTTTGACAAAAATGTCAATGGATAATCGTTTTTTATATGAATTTTAGTAATGAATATGACATTCATTGTGAATTGTAAGATTAAAAGATAAATTTGCAATGAAAAATATATGTTGTTAAATATTCAACATCAGAAAATATGACAACAAATATTAATTAAGTCATTCGTTACCTTAGTAAGCCAATTTTACTTTCGGGTACCAATTAGCTCCATCTAAAGTAATTCCCATTTCATCATAATAAATCATTTCATGTCAATGGAACATCATACCAGTAATTTCATGAGATGGATAGCTCTAGAAACAACTTAGTAAAAACTCAAGACCTAAAACATGTTTCCAGTGTGAATATATACCAAGATTACACCCCAAAATAGTAATTTGCTTCATGAATGTTTCTCGAAAGAAATTCATTCCAAAATTGCACTTGTAATTACAATTCATATTCACAATCTTAGGGTTCGTTTGGTTGCAAGGTTGGGCAGGGTTGGGTTGAGTTGAGGTACCCTTGTGAATAGTAACCTGTGAGGAGGATTGGGATGTTTGGAAGGAGGGGTACCTCTGCTTGGGCCAACCCAATCCTGTCCAACCCTGCAACCAAACGAACCCTTAATGTCAATTATAATATCAATTAGTTAATCCCCTTACTTTGCTTAAAATAGAAGAGAATTATAAGAAATTACGATGCTAAGTTGATCCTTGATTCATTCTTTCATTTAATATTTTTCATAAATCAATTTCTTTAAAATACAAAAATAGATTCAAATATCACCTAAAATAATAATTTGGTAAAAATTAAAAAATATGTAATAGATGAAAATATCATAAAAATATTATATATATATGCACTTTAAAATCACAAAAAACATCGACATTTGTAAATGTTAGATAAAGATCGACAAATAATAGAAAAATAAAAAAGATTATATTTATTGATATTTCACTAATATATCCTAAAAATATTCACATAATAGTTAGTTATTATTTCCTAATTATTAAAGTGATAAAAAAACTTGTATGAGCTTCATTTTCAAAAACACAATTATTAAAAAATAGTAAAGCATGGAAATCACTAAAAAAACTATAAAATATCATGAATGCAAAATACTTTTAAACTTAATTTTTGTGAATACTATACTTATATTTGATAATAGGAAATAACTTTTGTGAATTAATCTTTGTATTGTTTTTCAACTTAAAATTTTCAAATAAATAATTTAAAAATAAATTAAAATTAAAATTAAATAGAAAACATATTATATAGAAATATTAAATTTAAGGTAAGTTACAAAAAGAGCATCAAGTATGCCTCGATTCCCAATTAGGGGTCTCATTTTTCAATTGTAACAAAGAGGGCATGATCTTATGTTTTTGTTTCAAATGCAGGCCTCCATGAGATTCAATAACCCTTATATGTCGATCTTAAATCCTTAAGTTGAAAGTGTGGGAGAACCCAAGGAGTTATCAGGTGGTAGTGCAGTGTGCCTACACCTTAAAGGACTCAGGTTTGAATCCTAAGGGGGGACACTCCAGATCCTCAAAATTACTACTAGGCCTACTATTAAAAAAAGGTTGAAAGTCCAAGCCACTATTTGTTACAATTGAAAAATGAGGCTCCTAATTGGGAATCGAGGTATAGTTGGGACCATTTTTATAATTTACCCTTAAATTTATAAAATATATATAACCATGTAGTTATACTCATATACAGTATACTAAAATCATTAAAAACAACATAAATATTAAATATTAAATACAAGATTTACATAATTACTCCTAAAATCCACAAAAGAACATAAGAAAACATATCCAATACTTTCTCTGTCCATGAATCCTAACATGATGACTACCCCTTGAGTTATTGAAAATAACTCTTTAACTTTG
The DNA here is from genome assembly GCA_037367405.1 of Ottelia alismoides. Lineage (NCBI taxonomy): Eukaryota > Viridiplantae > Streptophyta > Magnoliopsida > Alismatales > Hydrocharitaceae > Ottelia > Ottelia alismoides. The sequence goes on from JAZKJV010002542.1 coordinate 113,850, forward strand.
ATAACTTTGTTCAATTGTTGTAGTATATTGATTGAAAGATAAGTTGTGATACAAAATCACATAATGATTTGGAGTAAAATACGGGATTTGTTTGCTTTCCTTAGGCAAGGCTTAAGGTCGATCGTAAGGAAATTATGAAGTTTCTAGCTAAGTTTCAATTCTATAGAGATTGTTGAGAATTAAAATAGCACATGCTATTCCAGAGGTTTAGGGATTCTTGTATAGAGAGAAACCTTAAAGAGCTCAAAAGGGAAAATTACGTAAAGACCCCAAGTAGTTACAAGAATCAAGAAAATTATAAACAAATAACACAACAAATAATTAATTCTATCACTCCCCCTTGAGTCGGAGCATATCTATCAATCATGCTTAACATGGAAATCAACAAAGAGATGCATTTCTTCGGTTGTGCCTTCGTAAACATGTCTGCAAGCTGAAGATCTGTAGACATATGAGGAATATTGATCTTCAATCCCTGAACAACATCTCGAACAAAATGACAATCAACTTCATTATGCTTGGTTTTCTCATGGAACATGAGATGCTGACAATGTATGTAGCCAACTTGTTGTCACGGTACAATGACAAGGGAATAGTAGTAAGAAGTCCAAGATCCCGTAGAAATGAGATCAGTCATGTAATATCGCAAGTGGCTTGATCCATCACCATGTATTCAACCTCTGCACTAAATATAAAAGGCATAGTTTTCTTCTTTCTTTACAGTGTATCCTGGTTGTCGCCAACAAACATAACATAACATGTAATCAATCATATGTCCTCGTGACAAATCGACAATTCATCATATTTATTCATTCATTTTGTCTTAAAATCCCTTATAAAATACATATAAATATCATTAATTATCATCTCTTGATAACTAACAAAAACTGTTAATATTGTATAATTATCACATGTTTTAATTCAAAATAAAGGAATAAGAAGAAAAAAAGAATAGAAGGTTGCATACATGTACATAGATACAAACTCATCCTAGCCCTAAGAGTAAGTCAACTATTGGCCTAATCGACAAGGAATAAAGTAGGAGGGATAGTGTCATTAGCTTATAAAAATCTCAAAAAAAACAAATTCGCATTATGCATAATCATATCGTTCATTACGTAAATATATTTTACTATTTTATTTATCATTAAATTTCCCTCAAATAAAATATTTTATTCAAGAAACTTGTACATAAAATTGTTCTTTAATATAAAAATATTTCTAAAAATAAATCATGTACAAAATAAACGGTGCAACACTTAGAACAAGGCTGTACAATAAGAATTCAAAGCTCATTATCAACCTCATGTGAACTCAGAATGAGCCAAACTTACCTTGGTTGTGTTTATAATAAAATAATTTTTTAAATGAAGGTGATTTCATAAAAAAATAGAGTAAAGATATAAAAGTCAGCTTTTGGGGGTGTTTTTATACATATACAAATGTATATTCATTTTATTCTTGATATTCTTGCACATATTGTATTTTAAAAATATTGTACATATTTTATAATAAGTATATAAAAGACAAATAAAATTAACAAAAGCAAAAATAAATAAAAATAAATGAATATATTTAGTGTAGAAGTAAATAATATATATCTTGTAAATAGCCCTTTTTATTTACCCATGTAAATACTTTTGTAAAAAATCAAAAATGTATTTAAACCTATAAAAATATGTTGTAAATAAATAAAATATAAAATAACAAATATGTATAAATATCCAATAAAAAATATTTATACCTTGTATATAGATAAATTAAACCTATATTGTACATACTTATAATCATTTGTACCATTAAATTAAGGGAAAGGGAGTATGCTCCCACCCTTTTTTCCTCATATTTTTTTATTTTTCTGAAATAAAGCCAAGTGGAATTTAAATCACAATATATCACCATGGTGTCATTCAAAATTTGACTTAATTCGAAATTTTTATCCCCCCCATCAAGACTGTCAAATTTTAACGATCTCAAAATTGCTGAAATTTGTTGAAAATATAGTTTATAATTTGCCCATGAAGTATTAATGGGCTATTATACACATGGACCTACAATACTCCATCATATGAGAAGATGTGGGCCTATATCCTCTACTCATATAAGGAGAAGTTTTTTATGAAGATATTTACTTTGAAGAAGTTTCTAGAAAAGAGAGAGGTGGAGAAAATATCTAGATATTTCTCCACCTCCCACCAAAATATCTAGATATTTCCTCTTAAAAGATAAGCATAGAAGAGGATTCTAGATCCCTCTTGGAGGCCTATAAATACCACCCAAGAGCTCCTCATTTGACACACAACAACAACAAGAAGTCCTCTAACAAAACAAGAGTCTCTCAAAGTGTCCTCCTCCTTCCAAGTGTTGTAAGTCCCTCTTCTTTTATTGTGAGCATTATAAGTCCTCTTCTTGTAAAGTTCAAGATTTGTATGCAAGTTCAAGTTTTAATGAAAAGAAGTTCTTAAGTTTACATATTCCTTGTGCATTGATCCATACTCTCTCCCTCTAATTTGCTTCTTATACACCACCAATCTTCCGCTGCTCCAACAAGTTTGGTATTAGAGCCATAACCATCCTTACGTCCTTGTTGAAGCCTTTTTCTTGTTTCTCAACACCATGGCATCCACCTCCAACATACCTTTATTCAACTACACCCAAAACTCCATTCCAATATTTGATGGAGAAAGTTATGATTATTGAAGTCTTCAAATGAAGACCCTCTTCATCTCACAAGACTTGTGGGATCTTGTCATATAAGGTTATGAAGAGGTTAAAGATGCAGATGCAATTCCTTCACTAAGTGAAGTAAAGAAGAAAGAGTTTAAGGAGAACAAGAAGAAAGATGCAAAGACCATTCTCTTCATCCAGCAAGGAGTAAGTAAATCTATCTTTCCTCGTATTTCTGGAACAACTACTTCTAAATAAGCATGGGAGATTTTAAAGAAAGAATTTCAAAGATCTGCTAAGGTAATTTCTATCAAGCTTCAATCTTTATGGAGGGATTTTGATAATCTCTTAATGAAAGATGGTGAAAATATTCAAGGATTCTTTTCAAGAGCTTCTATTATTATAAATCAAATTCGAACTTATGTTGATACCATTACTGATAAGAAGATTGTTGAAAAGATTTTAAGAACTTTACCTGCTAAATTTGATCATGTTGTTGTTGCTATTGCTATTGAAGAATCAAAAGATTTATCTTCTCTTTCTATATATGAATTAATGGGCTCACTTGAAACACATTAGCAAAGAATTAGCAGGTTTACTACTCAACCCTTGGAGCAAGCATTTCAAACAAAAATAAGCATCTCCAAAGCTAAAAATGGAGATCATGCCAAGCAAAGAATGGGATAATATGTAAGGAGACAAGAGAATAATGAAAGACATGTATCTTACAGAAGTCAAGACAATGGAAGATCTAAAGGAGGATATAATCAAAGAGCTCCAAGTATAAGAAAATCTTCTTCTCATTGCATTATTTGCAAGAAAGATAATCATGAATTCAAAGATTGTAGATTCCGCTGTACAAGGTGCAAAATTGCAAATCATTCTCAAAGGGACTGTTGGTTCCAAAAGAATGAGTCTAATTATATTGCACAAGATGATGATTTCAATCCATTACTTTATTCTTGCATGAATACTAAAGAAATATCTAAAGACATTTGGTATGTCGATAGTGGTTGTAATAACCACATGACAGGGAATAAAGATGCACTTGTGAGATTTGAGAAAGGGCATAGTTCTCAAGTTAAGCTTGGAGATGGAAAGCTGCAAAATGTAGAAGGCAAAGGAGTTATTGCAGTACAAACAAAGAAAGATACTTCTAAACTCATTCATGATGTTCTCTATGTTCCAGGCTTAACTGAGAATCTTCTAAGTGTTGGCCAACTTATTAATAATGGTCATTCTCTAAGATTTGATAATGGAGTATGCAAAATCTATGATAAAAGAAGAAAGCTACTGATTGCAAATATTAAAATGGCTCCAAGTAAAGTCTTTCCATTATCAATGCCTTTAAAAGAAGGTTATGCTCTAAAAGCTGTAAATGAAGATGATTCTTTATTATGGCATTTAAGATTTGGACACTTAAATTTTAGAAGCCTCATATTATTAAAGCAGAAGAACTTAGTTGTCGGGCTTCCCTCCATCAAAAAAGATGAAAGCATATGTAAAGGATGCATATATGGAAAGATGCATAGATTGTCATTCACAAAGACATCATGGAGAGAAAAAGCTCCTTTTGAGTTGATACACTCAGACGTATGTGGACCAACTCAAACTCCTTCTACCAATGGAGCCATGTACTTTCTATTATTTGTTAATGATTACCGTAGAATGATGTGAGTTTACTTCTTGAAAGAAAAGTTAGAAGTCTTTTCTACTTTTATCAAGTTTAAAGCTTTTTGTTGAAAAGCAAAGTGGAAGAAAAATTAAAGTCTTCCGATCAGATCATGGAGGAGAATTTACATCCAAAGAATTTCAAGACTTCTGCATAACTCACGGAATCAAGAAGGAGCTAACGACAAGATATACTCCTCAACAGAATAGAGTAGCTGAAAGAAGAAATCGAACAATTGTTGAGATGGCAAGAAGCATGTTAAAAGGTAAGGGTCTTCCTAATAAACTTTGGGCAGAAGCAGTAAATACTGCGGTTTATATATTGAATAGATCTCCTACCAAAGCTGTATTGGATAGAACACCTTATGAAGCATGGTATGAAAGGAAGGCCAAGGTTAGTCATTTCAAAATCTTTGGTTCTATAGCATATGCTCATATTCCATCTCAAGTTAGACAAGAAAAGTTTGATGAAAAAGGAGAAAAATTTATCTTCATTGGATATTGTGATGAATCTAAAGCTTACAGATTATATGAGCCTGAAGAAGGAAAATTGATTATATCAAGAGATGTCATCTTTGATGAACAGTCTTCTTGGAAATGGGAAGACTCTCCAACTTTACAAAAGCATGTTGTTGGTGAAGAAGTCAACCCAAATGATAAGGATGTATTTCCTTCAATTCAAAGACCAGCCTGGCCAAATATTTCTGATGCAGAACATCCACAACAAAAGGTACGGTCTCTTCAAGAAATTTACGCATCATCTTCTGCTATTGCTTTATTTGCTTGTGAGCCTCAAAAATTCGAAGAAGCGGCTAAAGAAGAAGTGTGGATTCAAGCAATGAATGAAGAGATTGCAGCTATTAATAAAAATCACACTTGGGAGCTTGTGAACCGTCCTAAGGATAAAGATGTCATTGGTCTTAAATGGATTTATAAAGTCAAATATAATGAAGATTGCTCCATTCACAAGCATAAAGCTTGATTGGTTGCTAAAGGCTATTCGCAACAACCAGGTATTGATTATAATGAAACTTTTGTACCTGTTGCTCGTATGGAGACAATTAGAACTTTGCTTGCACTTGCTGCTCAAAAGAAGTTACCAGTTTTTCAATTCAATGTTAAATCTGCATTTCTTAATGGAGATCTTGAAGAAGAGGTTTATGTTGAACAACCTCAAGGATATATCTCCAAAGATAATGAAGAAAGGGTTTATCGTCTCCGCAAGGCCTTATATGGCTTAAAGCAAGCACTGAGAGTTTGGAATAATAAAATTGATGGATATTTTTGGATAATGGATTTCTAAGAAGTCCTAATAAGTCATCTCTTTATGTGAAGAAAGAAGGTACGCAGAATTTCCTTATTGTATGTCTTTATGTTGATGATCTTATATATACAAGCAATTCCTTCAAGATGATTGAGGAATTCAAGAAAGCAATGATGAAAGAGTATGAAATGACAGATCTCGATCTTATGAGATATTTTCTTAGTATTCAAGTTCAATAGAAAGAAGGTGAAATATTTATCTCTCAAGAAAAATATGTTTATGATATTCTCAAGAAATTTCATATATTAAATTGTAAGCCAGAAGCAACTCCTATGGCTAATAATACAAAACTTTCTGCAAATGATGGAGCTCAAGAAGCCGATGGTTCTCTTTATAGGAGTCTTGTAGGCTCCTTTTATATTTAAGTAATACAAGACCAGATATAGTATATGCAGTTAGTGCTGTATCAAGATTTATGAGAAAGCCTAGCAAGCTTCACTACGCAGCCGCAAAAAGGACTTTTCGTTATGTTCAAGGTACTAAGAATTTTGAAATCAAATATACTTCAGAAGAAGATAATTCTCTCAAAGGCTACTCAGATAGTGATTGGGCTGGATCCATATATGATAGAAAAAGTACATCCATTTATTTATTCTGCATGGGATCTAAAGCCATATCTTGGAGTTCTAAGAAGCAAAAGACAATAGCCCTTTCCTCTGCTGAAGCGAAATATATTTCTGTTACAAGTGCATCATGTGAAGATGTATGGCTGAGAAGACTTCTTCATGATATTCAAGAAGAGAATATTCTTCCAACAACTATATTATGCGATAACATGTCAGCCATTGCTATGACAAAGAATCGAGTCTTTCATGGAAGAACAAAGCATATTGAACTTCGTCATCACTATGTACGAGAGCTAGTGGAGAATGGAGACATCAAGCTGGAGTTCAACAACATAGAGGACCAACTTGCAGATATTTTTACAAAGCCACTTCCAACAGAAAAATTCCAACACTTCAGACGAATAATGCACATTACAAATTAAGAGGGGGTGTTGAAAATATAATTTGTAATTTGCCCATAAAGTATTAATGGGCTATTATACATATGGGCCTACAATACTCCACCATATGAGACGATGTGGGCCTATATCCTCTACTTATATAAGGAGAAGTTTTATGAAGATATTTACTTGGAAGAAGTTTCTAGAAAAGAGAGAGGTGGAGAAAATATCTAGATATTTCTCCACCTCCCACCAAAATATCTAGATATTTCCTCTTAAAAGATAAGCATAGAAGAGGATTCTAGATCCCTCTTGGGGGCCTATAAATACCACCCAAGAGGTCCTCATTTGACACACAACAACAAGAAGTCCTCTACCAAAACAAGAGTCTCTCAAAGTGTCCTCCTCCTTCCAAGTGTTGTAAGTCCCTCTTCTTTTATTGTGAGTATTGTAAGTCCTCTTCTTGTAAAGTTCAAGATTTGTATGCAAGTTCAAGTTTTAATGAAAAGAAGTTCTTATATTTACATCTTCCTTGTGCATTGATCCATACTCTCTCCCTCTAATTTGCTTCTTATACACCATCAATCTTCCGCTGCTCCAACAAAATTGACCCCCTCTAGATGGAAGTGTTATGATTGTCTATTTTACACAAATTTCAGACACGTATTCCACTTATTATTCTAAGTAAATCATCCTGATTTCATTTCAAAATAGAAAATATGGAGAAACAGGTGGGAGCATACTCATATGCTCCAAAGGAGCATGCTCATTTAACACTTAAATTAATTTATAAAATTAAAATAAAAATATATTCATATCTCTTAAGTTATTCCTTAAAAATAAATATAAAAAATAATGTGTATACTTGTAAAAATAAATCATCAAAAATATGTAAAGTTTATATATATATATGTGTATGTAATTTATACATGTAAATACATGTATTTTAATTATTTAACTATTTAGATTAACTTATTTAATTTATTAAAAACATAATAAACTATTTTATTAAATTATATGCATTTTTATTTTCCATTTTTAATTTAAATTTGTTTTCTATCTATTTTCTAATTATTTATCATTTATTGTAATATTTTGTCTTATATGATTCCACCTCCCATTGGTCCATATCCTTTTGTTGACCCGGGTCAACTCCCCCCCCCTCCCGACCTGACACCACCGACCTTGACCAGCATGCTTCTCCAAAAGTACTCACCCCATTCCTAACTCCATATAAGTATATTCTTTCTCCCTTTTATCCACGTCTTACCAGTCATTTTCGCCTGATTATTTTCACTCCCAATCCCTTTTGTTTCGTGCCATTATTTTGACTCATTCCAGAGCCTTCACGTGCACCTTTAAATATCTATCCACTAGAAGAGAATTTAGTGGCATAGGATGCTCTCTCCGATTCAGAGTGCATGAATTAGCGGAGGCGCGATCCATGTCACCGACATCGAGTACCTTTGGGCACTGTCATGCTGAGCTTGTGCAACACATTTTAGAGTTGCATCGAGGTGAAGATTTGCCCAATTCCATCCCATTTCCTTCATAGGTAATTGTACTTGTAATTTCTCTTTTATTTCATTCAATTTCATTTCAAATTTCCTTCATTTTTAGATATGTAGCATTCAAGACATATTCACCTCCGATCATCACGATTAAAGGACCTTAGACTCTGATTTGACTCCCTCTAATCGATTATTTCCTCATCACGAACACCTGATTCTTCGTAGTATTCTTTCATAATTTAATCGTCTTGGATTTGTGGATCCAAGTTCGATCTACTTCCTTTGACATTAGCTGGATATCCCCATCCATACCCTTGTTTCTATGCTTAATAACATCCAGTAGAGGTCCACCAAGCTTCGAGCATGTTCAAATAACTTGTAGGTCTTGTAGAGGTGTGCTGGAGTTAGATAGAGGCTTCATCTACGTTCCACATCATGCACAGGAGTCTCTCCATCCAGACCTATAAGCAGTGAGATCTGGATAATGGTACCACATTAGGTCAGAATGGAATCACATTTATCACTAATGTAGCCCCTTACAGCTCTCATCCATCATCGATCGATTGAGATCTGGGCGATTGAAGGAAGAAGGAGATCACATTTGTCCTTGTTCTTCCAGGCCTTCTAGGAGACGTCCGATCAAGCAGGAGTTGTCCCAGATCAGATCAGGACCACCCATTTGTGCCCAAAGTTGAGTTGTTCGATCAGATCCAAGGTTTTGATCTTGGACGCTCGCCGCCCCAACCATCTTCACGTGACCCGCAAGCCTCTCTCGGTGAAACTACATGTTTTTTTCACTTTTTTTATAATTTGCACAAAACTCCTACATTTATTATTGAATAATTACATCTCAATCATTCTCATTTGTTTTAATTACATCTAAGTCCATCTGAATTGTGCTCATATGAAGCATTCGCATGCTTTGTAGGTTATTTTCATCTTTCATCTTTTTTCATTTACAAATACATGATAATTTGGTTTTTATTACATCCTAGTCCCTGAATACAACAGATCATGTGTATATACATGTGCTTTATTTGTTATTTTGCAAGCTTTGTCCTAGAAAGTTTATCTTTGTTAATGAATGTCTAGATATTTTATTTTAATTGCATACTGATGAATATCCATTTCATCACCTTTATTCTATCATTTTGACCATAAAAATCCTAGCTAATGCATGAAAATAGCATTATTTTGTACAAATAAACAATCATTATTTATTCCACTTATTATGTATAAAATACTATTTTAATGTCAAAATTATAGAATAAAGGAAAGAAAAGAAAAGGAATAAAATACAAAGGTATTTATGACCCTAAACCATGAGACCAAGTCAAGAATTGATTTGGTCGACAAGAAATAAAGTAGGGCGAGATAAGGACCAAAAATACAATAAAAATTGCATTCTTTTATTCATCAATAATGCATTTTGGGGACCCATTTTATTATATATTATTTATTCATCAAATCAACAAACATTGTACATTAAAGTTTTATTTAATATATATATACAAAATTGAGTTTGCACAAAAATAATACACAGTTTACATTTTATACTCAGAATAAAAAGCCAAAACACAAATTTTCCAGACTCATATCTCCTCAATAAAAACTTAATGTAGCAAAATCAACTTTAATTGTATATAAGCTATTTAATGAATGTGGTTTTATTTAATTTTTTGTTAAGGTGTGAAAGTTAGGTTTTAGACCCCTATTGTATAGTATACCCGAATAAAATATCCATTTTATTCATTCTTTATCATTTTTACAATTTTATATGTTTATAATTTTGTAAATATTATTCATCATATATATATAATATAGAATAAAATCATAAAGAAAATATAAAATAAAATACCCTATAGAAATACATATATAAAATACATATACTTATACCTATATAATGCATACCCCTATTTATTTAAGTGTATATAATACATCAAAAAATACAATAAAATTACTTTTATATAAAAAAATAAGTTATACATATATATAATATGAGAATAAAATAATAAAATCAAAAATATAAAGTAAAAATAAATTATACAAAACATAGATGAATATATCTATAAATACACTTGCAAAAAGTAACTTACAATAAATTGATCCATAAAAATTAATAAAAATAATATTAAAATACTACATAATATAATAAACATTTTTATACCCAAAATTTAATAAAATTATTTATTATTTTTTAATCATTTATTTCTAAATAAAAATTTTATTTTGTCGTGACTTAGGCTGACATGGCCCAATCTTGTGGCTTGGACTATTGATTCATAGTTAGCCGCCCATCTTTCATTCTGACTTCTATTAGAACCTCAAGCGACCTATCTTCTCCACCTCTGCTCGAGCTCTCTGTTCTTCCTTTCACCTCGAGTCCTTCATGGATTCGGTTCCCATCACGTACGTGATCCACGTGCACTCATTAGATTCACTCGATTTGCATCAAGTCATTCAATAATCTTACTCTAAAAATCATCAAAACCTCTATTCATAAATAAGGATCCAACTCAAGTATTTAAGTCTTTGATCCCTCTTGGAGCTCTGGATCGTGTCCCTGTATGAGTGTGAAGGTCAGGTAACAACGAGTCCTTCCAAATCCACGACGAGCTCCGGTCGAACTGCTCGTTGTCCACCATAACAGGTATAATAGATGTGTATTTTTACATTTCTAGGTAGTTTACATTCCGCATTTTTTATCATGTACTTAGTTTTGTATTTAATTCAATAGGGTAGCTTAGTTTCCAATTACATCGTTCATCGGAGCTGCTAGGGCTCCAGCCATTTCACCATGTTATCGATTGTTTCCAATCGCCACAATAATCCCTTTTCATTTCTCGACGCGTTCTTCATCTGACCGACCCATCCGGACCCCTTGATCCTCACTAGATTGGTGAATCGAGCCACCCCCCTTTCACCAGAGCGTCTCTTCCCACCTCATCTATTATGTGATTCAGCTTCAATCTAGGTCGAGGAACATCGCCTCAAGCCCTAGCATCTTTCCGTACAGGTTCCAAGCTCAATGAACCCCTCCTATGTCAGAACAAAGCCTGTCGAAGATCCTTCAGGTGCTCGTATTTCTTTGACCTACCAGGACCCCATCATTGGGTCCTGGACCTTATTGTGAGCACCATCAACTACAGAATGCCCTCTCAAACATGTAGGGAATTGGAGCATCACAAGAGACGCTAGGAGGAGTGAGATATCATCGATTAAAGGATGAGGGAGATGGAGTTCTTTCCTGTTCTTCGTAAAGAGCAACTGTCGTTCGATTAGATGGAGCACCATAGTTCTAATACAAGACGTCCGATCGAGGGGCAAAGTGTTGCACGCCTCCACCGTTGGAAGCGGTTAAGTGAAGTGATCTGGACGGCTCTTTAGCGCGCAAAAAAGGGGTAAATTACTGATTACTCGCCTGGCTAACTAGGGTTAAGTTGATCAATAACAATGTTGTTATTATCCAAATCAACTTGATCAGATATATAGAAAACTATTTAACCACTAAACAGATCAAGGAAAACAAGCATGTGGTATAACTATTTTCATTAACCTGGTATTGCAACTGATAAGCGCGGAATCGTCTCTTTAATTGTTGATAGTTGTAGTATAGGAGACGATCTTCGATTCAGCAAAAACCACAATACTTGAATGTTGTGGAATAATTTTTACTTGGCAAATCTACCAAGGTCAAACACAAGGAATAATGATTTTTAGTTGTGTGATTTTAAATTTAATTAAATAATTAAATAAATGCTAGGTTAATTCCTACGTCAGGAAATACAATAAAAATGTGATGACGTAATGCGAAAAATAACAGAGAGAATAATTTAGCACAGGATATGTGATTTCATATTATTTTAATCCAAACGATAATGATCAATACCCTTAAAGTTAATCATAGATTAAAGAAATTAACAAGATACTTAGTCAATTTGAATCCCCAAATTGCAGGTGAGAAGATTAATTGAACAATTTAAACTCCTACAAATTAGATTGATGAGAATTTTCAATAGGATTATATATCCCCTAAATTCCTGTGATTTAATCCTTAAAGAGTATTTTAATAATGTCAAGGGACTAAATCAAATTAAATCTCCTCAAATGGGTCCCTACCGATTAGATTAACTTTTCTCAATAAATTAGCATACATATATCAATTATCAAGCTTGCACAAATTAAGATGTTCAAATAATATTAATCATCAATAATCAGCCTCAAATTAGTCCACAAATATATAAAAGGATAACACATGGAATAAGCTTCAAAACAACATATTGTGCATATAAATCTGAGATCAAATAAAAAATATATACTCAAATGAAGTTCAAGGACTAAAATATAAAAAGTTAATTTTTTATCTCAAAGAATTCCCTGAAGGGACTTATCTATAAAATTCAAAACTATTGGAGTCTGTTCTGCAATTTACTCGTGTGCGTACGTGCACGGCACGTGATTCTGGGTTGGAAGGACCTATATGCAATTTCAGGAACATACAGGGGCCTTTCTGCAATTTACCACTGGCTCATGTGTTTAGCACGTAATGTTGAAATCATGTGAGGTAGGAGGTCCCTCGCATATATGGCTGGAAGTCAGGGGTCTGGATGAAATATGCCCCCACCCCCAGGTGTTGGACACACGATGAAGGAGGCTCGAGGGCTGGTCGGGCACCAAAGATGCAACTCCGTTACACATGGTGATCAGGAGGCGGTGGCAGTTGTCAGCCGGTGGAGAAGGCGTTAAGGAGTGGCTGGCGGTCGATAGCAGTGTGTGAGGGCAGTCACTGGCATCAACCTGCGGTGGTGAAGGCGATGGAGCAATTGCGATGGTGGAATGAAGGAGCTCTCCATGGTGGGAGGAACGAGGTGAGGTAGAATGCTGCTCCAGGTGTTGGGGTGGACGGTGATGGAGTCGTGGCTCGAGAGTGAGCGGTAGAGGGTGCGATTTAGGACCTACTATTGGAGCAACAATGTGAGGCGACGTACGTGACGATGGGTGCTCGGTTATGGCTAGGCGATTGAACGTGGAAGGGAGGAAAGCTATGGCAACTGATGGTGATGAGGTGTACGGCGATGGACGATGTCCAAAGCTGCAGACGAAAGTGGTAAAGAATAAAGGAAAGAAAAGGTTCGAAGGTGGGGGATCGAGTTTTCCTGGATTGGGAGGAGTGATTGCCCGCTTCTGATGATCTTCTCGATGGCACCGATGAGCTCCAGAAGCCTGTGTAGCGACTGAAAGCGGCTGTTACAAGGTTGGTCACCTCGAATCGCGATGGCGAGGTTTGGACACTATCACCGCCTCAGATGAATGGTGGATGAACAAGACCACTAGTGTGGGGGGTTTTATAGGAGGGCTAGATGGGTAATGGTTGGGGGATTTACGCGGTGATGGTCATAACGACCAGAGGTGGAAGGGCGCTTAACGGTCGTGCAGGGCGGCGGAGTAGGAGCATTGCTAGAGGCGAAGGAAGAAGGGAGGAAGGGGAGGGGGTGGCTCACATGCCTCACATATGATCTGGGGAGAGATTGAGGTCACGTGCGTGGAACATGCCTAGGGGGTGGTAGGAGATAGATGAAAAGGGGGTGAGAGAGAGGGGCTGCCACATGGCACGCTCAGGGGATACCACGTGTCACCCAAAAAAATCAAAATTAAAAGAAGAAGAAAAATATAAACAAAATAGAAGGAGAATCAGATCAAAAAAATTTCTTCATGAATGTTGTTTGTATTGACAAAATATACAACTTTTATGAAGGAATCAAGAGTAGAAGAGGTCATCTGTACAAAGTGATATTTTTGCTAGTCTCCATGTGTATAGAAAACCAACCCTTTGTGGTGTTAATATTTTTTTAGTGGTTTTAGAAGGGGATAAAAAATCTATAAAAATATGATTAAATATAAGGCACTTAATTACAAATTAATAAGAAGAAATTTGTGATCCCCAAGTTAGATCTAAGGGTGGCCGAATGTCTAGGTTGTTAGGGGAGTCAAATCAATGGATTGGATCGTCAGGAAGGGTTATGAGGTGCGCTGGAGAAATGGTTGAAGAAGGCTAGTCAGAACAAACTGCAATACTGTCTTCTTGAGGAAGATGAACCAGGTGCTGACACGTGTCAGCACCTGGTTGGCCAGATGTGCAAAATTCTTTATAAATTCAATATTAAATAATAAATAATGTTACTTTAAATAGGTATAAAAACAAGAAATGTAGATAACTAAATTATCTAATTTATAGAATAATTACTTTTTATAAATAATAAACATTATTCGAAATATAAATATTATATTAATAAATATATATAGATAAATAGGTTTTGGATTTTTAATTTAATAAATAAATAATTAAAAATTAATTTTATATTTTCTTAATTATTAGAATAACAAATAAGGGTTGTGTAAATTATTAGGGATTTTAATAAATTAATTTACATATATTAATAAATATAGGTATAAGTTATCCAGTTCATTTTCTTCTATAATTTAGGATTTTGATTTTATTAAAGTAATAAATAAACTCCAAAAATTCTGAAATAATTAGGGTGAAAATACAATATCATGAAAATAATTAGAAATTATAAAATTAATAAAACTATAAATAAAGTGTTCTACATAAAATAAATAGCCCAGAAACCCCGTTGTCATTTGGTCCCAAAACCGACTATTTGCAAACGAACTCCGAATTCAATGAAACCACCTTTATTAATTAGAGAATATTATTTTATGAACTTTAAAGGTGAGTAGAGTGAAATTGGAGTTTGTACGAAGAAGTTATGATGCTCGAAAGTTGAGATTTTGATAATTCATAAGTTGGATTTCTTGGCATATATACATGGTAATATTTTTAACTTATTTTTATATTTTTATGTACATTTTGAGAAATAATTAGGAAAAGAGTTTGGTTAAAAATATATACATATGAATTAATTAAAAATCTTTGAATTTTTGTATTTATTTGATAAATAGTGAGAAGTATATGAAGTGTGTCTTAATTTATTTTTAGGGTTTTCTTTCCTTATCTCCTCCTACATATTGGTTTGTCGACAAATCCATGCTGACTTGGTCTCGGGGGTTAGGCTATAAATATACCTTGCAGTTATATTTATATTTATAAGTCATATTATACATATATACATATCTCCAATCTGCCTTCTTTTCTTTTTCTTTGTTCTTTATTTATTTACATGATGTTGATGCTTAAAAGTGAATTTTTATTCATGAATGAAGTTCTTATAAAAGATGGGAATTAATGAGTATTTATATGCATTTGTTAAGGGTTTTAAGACAAAATGCAACATAAAAGTTAATGAATCATGGATTCATCAACCGCTGCGGTGGAGCTGGCGGCGCCACACGGAATGGGGTGAGTGGGAGGAGTCCAAGAGGCAAAGGGGGCTCGCGGAGCGGCTGCTGTCGCCTCGTTGAGGCAGTTCTTTGCGGAAGCTTCGGGCGGCGCCGCTGGGTCGGCGGTGATGGCGCTGGCAGAGGCCGGAGGGAGTCGCGGCCTTGGCTTGGACGGAGGAGGGGGGCCGCTGGGCGGCCGACCTGTCTTCTTTTTTTATTTTTTATGTTATGGAAACAGTTAACAAAAGGCTGTAAATTTTTTTTAATTTTTTAATTTTTTTTATATTTTCCTGCAAAACAAATGTTAAAGGTAGAAGAAATAATTTTTTTTATTATTTTTTTCTTCTGCAAAACAAAGATTAGAGAGAAAATAAAAACAAAAAATTTATTTCTTTTTTTTAATTTTTTCCTGCAAAAACAAATGTGAGATAAATAGGAAAAATAGTTTTACATTTTTTATTTATACACAAAAAATGGAATGTGTGAATGGGTGGATCTCGGTGAACATGTAAGGAATGGATCCGAGTCTCCGACCACCGTACGTGGTCGAAGGTGTATGGTTGCGTGAGATAGACGTGAAATGGAGAGATCGAGAAGATGAGAGGAAAAATCAACGTCAATCGTGAAAATATTTGGTGACAAATTTTTGTGATTTTTTAGGGATCTAAAAAACTACTAAAATGGGAGCAAAAATTATACCTACGGTTTATCCTAGAGAAAAATGACAGGAAATAAAATGGATCTCACCTCGGGGTTCGGAAATGCCATGATAGCCTCGACAAGGACCGACGCGCTGTCACCGGATGGCTCGGAGGCTAGGCACCCTTCTTCAACAAGAACGCACTCGGAGATCGGGCTCCTCTCCACCAAAGATCGATCAAAGAGTGAATGAGGAGGAGGAGCCCATTAAAAAGAGAAGATAAATGAAAAAGGAAGGTATATACACTTAAGAAATATTTTTATTAGTGAAATTAGTAAAATAAATAAATAAATTACGAAATTCAGAATTAAATAAATTAAATAATTGATAGAAATCAATTAGCTACCTTAATGGTGGCCATTAAAGGTATAAAATCAAATCTAATATACATGGTATGTTATAAAATCAATTAATTCAAATAAATTCAATAAATCAAGTAATTAAATACAAATTTCGTAATTCAATTAAATTAATTAAATAATGTTAGATAATTAAAATTTTTGGTGATTTTTATTTAAGAAAGTTAGTTGTATACACATATTATATACATAAAATACACTATATATATACACATAGGGAAATAATTTATAAACACATGTTTAAAAAAATTATTGTTTATATTTATATTTTTATTTTTAATGAAAATAATATTTACAATTATATACATTATATATAAAAAATAAATATGAATAAATATGTATAATAAATAATGGTGAAACTGCACAAAACACCCCAGAAAACCGACTTTTCAACCGTAACTCCAAAATTTATGAAATCATAGCCTTTTGAAAGACAATTTAATTTAGAGTATAATGGAAGTGAGTTTGGTTCAATTTGAGTTCGTATGGAACCGGAATTGGTATTTTAATGATCGCATTGTGGCTTTTTCTGAGGGTGATTAATTATAATATATACATTTTTTTGTTTGCAATTATTTTTATTATTAACAACACATTTTTGTTTACAACTTTTATTTATAAAAAATAATTACTTTGAGGTCAAACTATGTACTAATAAAATAGTACAAGTTTTATACAAATATATATGGAATTTATGTACAAATTATTTTTGGATTTTTGACAGAAGACCCTATCTCCCCCTACTTTATTCCTAGTCGATCAGGTCAAGTCTTGACCTTCTCTCGAGGTTCGGGTCAGTCTGTATTTATTGCATAAACACATCCTTTATTTTTATTTTCTTTTATTTTCTTCTTTATTCTTTTATTTTGTATATAAAAAGTGTTAAAAATGCATATTTAACAAATGCATGCAAAATGGCAAAATTATAAAATTAAAGGGTATTTACGGGTGTTTGACTAAGAAAATGGAGCTAAGATAAAAGAATAAAGGCGATGAATCGTGGATTCATCACGCTACTATCAAGAGCTTCAATGAGCGTGATCGTATTCTCTCTTAGCGATCGATTGTTGTTGATCCTTCATCATTTGGAGATCCATCGTGCATTATTCAAGTACTACAATCAATCTTCTTAGAGCAACAAAGTGTCGCACCTAATCTGGAATCTCGATATCAAGCGAGAACAGATCGAGAGCACTTAGACCTTAAGGTTGCAACACATCTCTTGAAGCTCCTTTTGACTTGGGGAAGAATAGTGGACATCTTCCAGAATGAACAATAGTTGTCCGATTGTTAAGGAAATTCAATCATCAGGCAGACAATGATGGTGACCACCTCATGATTTTTACGGTGGTGGCTGAGGGATGGGTACTACTTGGGGCAGCTTTTCCCATAAAGTTCCAGTTTCTATGGGACTGGAGTCCCTCGGGTAACCACATACCACCGTGAAGAAGTCCCCCATATGCAGACTGATGATGTAGAAAGAGGCTTGTGTGAAGGGTCGGGTCGGTGATGACAATCACACATGACCTTGGATGGAGTCACGCTTAGCCTAGAGAGGTTAGGGGTGGCGGTGGTCGTTAGGATACGAGCCCAGGACTAGGACTGATCATTTGATACCATGTAGAGATTATTGGGAATAAAAAGTAGCATATGTTATTTAAGAGGTCTAGGGTTCTTATATAGCATGGAACCCTAAAGAGCTCAAAAAGGAAAAATTACATAAGGACCTTGATGAATCTCTGATTTATCACCACATTCCTTATTTATTATCCTTCTTTCTTAAACTTTTCAATAAAATCCATTATTAATTAACCCTAAGTAATTAACTAACCCTAATTATTGTATATATTTAACATTATTTTATTTCCTTTATTTCTTTTATGTTCTTGAGTATAAAAAATCCCTAAAAATTATATAAATCGTGTACATATTTGTTTTATCATTATACTTAAATTTAAAATGCAAAAAATCTCAAAATAAAAATAAAAGAAGGATTTTTTAATCTTTAAAAAATACTTACAAAATATTTCTATGTATATATAATCTATTTTGACTTTTAGTCAACATGAAATTATGTTTTGCACTTTTCTAATTCAGCTTGTATATATTTCTTTTTGAATTTTCTTTGTTTTTTCTTATTTTATTTTTTATTAGGCTACGTGGTGCTCTCTGGATCAACCATGTTGCCCTATCCTTTCATCCCATGCACCTCGCTTCCCCACCATCCATCTCCTTCTCATGGATCACATCAAAGCCATTCACTCCTACCTGCTCCTCCACCATTCGATCGCAACACCATATGTGATCAGAGCCCTACGCCCGTACCTCACTCCTAACCTCTCGATCTGATCTCATCTGGTGCATCTGAGCCCTCTGCTTGCACCATGTCCTTAGCCATTGGATCGTTAGATCCAACGATCATGACCCATCGTCTACCTCCAGCTCCTTTCTCTCGCGTGCGCGATTTCCCTTCTCAACTACCCTCCATCTCCACGATCCCTCAACCACCTCACCGTTGCTTCCCACCTCACTCCACCTCCTCAATGTTGACCGCATCACACCCTTCCATGCCTAAGCCATAATTCCTTATCTCACCCCACATCGCATGAGGGATTAGTAGTTGAACCCACGATTCCCACCATATGGAGTCGATTCCCTCTTCTTCAAAATCTCTCCCCTCCAGCTCCATTTTGACGCATCCACCTTTACGAGGGGGCTCCGCCCTAGCCTTCTTTACCTCCCCATGATAGGGGGAGGTGGAATTGAAGAGTAAGGATTGGTAGAATCCTAGTGATCATCCATGCACGATGGGCCATGCTAGGGCCGCCTCTACGACCATCTGAGTTGCTCCCCATGGCTAGGTGTGTGTGTGTGGGGGGGGGTCAGCAAAGACCGGAGCACCCTCAAGCTCTCAGCCCAATCTAACTCCCTTCCGCCTCATGTTTTCTTTAGATCTCCAGGTAAGTTAGGTATCGTTTTTATTCTATTTTATTGCATGTTTCTTGCATTGTACCGCCACATTTACCTTCACCTTATATGCCCCAGAGCTTCGCAATGTGTTGGTGACCCATACTGACGCCTATGAGCCTCTCCCAGCTCAGTCAGAACCTTCCCCCACTCCAGGCTTTCTTTTCTGACGAGGTCAGAACTATTGTGGCGGTCATCTTCTTCGCTCCACTTCCTTCTGCTTCACCTCAACTTGCACCCATGCATGCCTCGACTATTTTTTAACCCATTTTTATGTATTTTCTTCAATGATCAGAAGCCTTGGAGGAGATCTATTCTAGAGCTCCACCTCCGGCGAGGCTTCATCTCCCCGTTTCACTAGCCATCGCCAGAACCTCCTCGACCAACTACCTCCTTTACGCGATCTTCAGGAAACTTCATCGACCTTTAGGTTGCATAATGGAGCGAGGTGGAGGAGGATGGCTCTCGTTGGAGACCCATTCGCACTGCCAGCTGTGGAGGAGGAGGGGATGATCTCAAGAAGCAGTTACTGTCTGATCACACGATAGGACGACCCCTTGTTCCTCCCATGGCTTGGACCAGACCTCCCATGCTCGGTGGGATTGAGCCAATCTGAGGCCCCTCAAGCCGCTCACGTGTCCCGAGGAACCTACTACCGACCCAGACCTAGACCCAATCCTCTTCCACACATGACATGCACGTGCGCGTGCTAGGTAAATTGCAATTATACACCACACTTTCTATGAAATTACAAACAACCCCTTGCATGCAAGGAAATTTTCTAGGGATGCCCATCTGGCTTTATTTTATTGCAAAAATACCCCTCCAGGGACCCGAATGTGATGCTTTTATATTTTTTTATGTTTTTCTTATGTTTATGCCATTAGAATCTTCGCTTCATATCTCAAGCATATGGACTCATTATTCAATGATTTCAATTTTATTAAAAGACTATTTTATACTTATATATTGTCATAAAATTAATTGCTGAATGGATTCATTGAACATATATATTGTATCATTTCACTCATCATTTAGTTGTGAATTGTATAACACATGGATTTATTTTGATGCACTAATGAACCATGAAAGTGCTCATATTTGTATAGTATATTTTTTATCTTGCATTGCATTCTGTCACATTATGTCGCTTTATTAACTTGCTGAAATGTTTAAAAATACATTTTTTTCATTCATCTTATTTTACATTGTGTTTGTCTATTTCATTGTTGACCTAAGCAGAAGAAATAATCGCTTAACTTGAATTTTATTACATGATTGATCAAGTTGATAGCTTGTGTCCCTGTATTCGAGCATGGTACGCTTACCAAGTAAAAAATATTCCACATAAACAAAAGTGTGTTTGGTAATAGATCCGATTTCATCTCCTGTACTACGATAATTCTCCATTCTCAAAGAGGTGAAAATGTGGTTCATCATATGGTGTCGTTGCCAGGAATACGACTCATCTTCATGATTGACTAGGTTTTAATATTTAATTGAGTTGACAATTTTGACTCTTTATATCAACTTGTTTGCATTGTTTAGTTTTGTGGTCATGTTGATTATCTGTCTTGATGTATATGTAATGCTCATCTTTTATGGTAGGGCCCGTGGAGATCGAGGATGCTTGGTAGACATGGACGCATGGAGCCTGGAGCTCCCATTGCGAGGAGTTGCAGAAGCATCTTCTAAAGGATCAAGAGATTTAATTAACATTCTTGTGTTGTATATAAGTCTATAATAATTATTTTATAGAAGTCCTCGTTTGAAGGTTCACATGTGTATTTAGAGACCCAAACCATCATGTGGTGTGTGGAGCATATTTCACCCCTAATCCGAGTGGGGCTTCACTTGAGTGTTCGACCTAGGGTTAGGCACTCGGTCTTTGAGCTAGATTCATTTTTATCATTCTGTGCTTGATCGTAGGTAGGTCACACTGAATAAGAATCTATGACATTCACTTCATCTCATATGATTCAATAATACACATTATAGACTCGCTCTACTTAGCCAAAAATCAAACCACATTCTTCACCACTAATAGTAGCATGTTTTAGGTGCGACTTTTTATCGACTTGCATGCATATAGTGATAAATTTAATTCAGTCTTGCACTTGTATGAAAAATGGTGGAGGCACTTTAAGTTTTCTTTTAAGCATGCATCATGGTTTTATCGTATGTGTCGGGTCTTTCTCGATTTCTCTACATTGATTCATCACTGGGGATTTAAATAGAATTGGGACTGGATATTAGATGATGGATGCTTGATTTGTGCTCACATTAACATTCAGTTACATACTAAGCTAAAATCAGGACTGATAATGCAAGTTGACCTGAATAAAATGGAGTAAAAGTTGTACTTGTATTATGGGAAAGCGTTACCCACATTGTACGCAATATGTGTTTGCATGTTGAGAGATGAGGATGTGTCCCCAGGATAGTGCTCAAAACCTATCATTAAACCATATGTAACAAACTGAAATTTTGGATGATCACCAATAAAACGACGAGATAAAATGACTGCCATTTTTTTGTCTTCATGCGTGAGTTGGTGAATTATGGATGTTTGCCTGAATAGTTGAGCGTTGATTGTGTATTCTTCCCAACCCTCCCATTACTCTAGACATTCCATTATCCCATCTCCTAGATTCATTCATCTTCGAAGATTCAAACATCTTATAGATCCATTCCACTCTAACCTTAACTGGTGTCTCGGTTCCCCATTATTAGTTCCATATTCATCATACTTAGGCTACTCTTTAGCCTAAGTATGGGGAGAACCATGTCCATCTCTGAGTGTTCACCTCCGCCCGTCCATCTTCATTGCATATTTCTATCCTTAGACTTTTTTAAGACTAAGTATAGGGAGACCCGAGTCCATGACATCTTCTACTCATCACTCATTTGCTCCCTCTTTTTAATCCTCTTCTTGTATTAAAGTTATAACCTAAGTATAGAGGGGAAACCTGAGTTAGTTCTTGTATATCACCTTGTAATTTAGCATGAGCTATGGCTTTATATCACTTTGTGCTATGAGTTAACCTAAGTATAGAGGGGAAACCTGAGTCAGTTCTTGTATATCACCTTGTAATTTAGCATGAGCTATGGCTTTATATCACTTTGTGCTATGAATACACAACAAAAACTATAAGTATAGGGGGTGTCACACATATAAATTCTTATATACTTTAGTCATAGCTTATATTTTAAATTTCTTTAAAATTTTTGGGCTAGGGTGCAATGTTTTTGAACTGATTTGTGTCAAAATGCTTGCAAAATGGTTTGAACAATTATCTGACTATGCGGCATTGTTTTGAAAAATGTTTGACATTGGTTTGAAAAATGAGGATTTTACTTATTTTGAAAATCATTTGAAAATAAATTTGAAAATCTATTTATATTATGTGACATGATTTGGAAAAAGTTTTTTTTTTCAAAAATCTTTTCAAAATTAAGGGTGAAAATGAGACAAACTTTGTGTTTGTAAATACTCCCAATCCCACCTCCTCCATTTATCTTTCCATAAAATTTACACAGAGGCTTCGTTTCTTAACTATCGACAACAATTGTGTATTTCCAACCAAGATCTCTTCTAAATTCACCCGTTTGGTATCAATATTGGAAAGCCACGATCTTGGCCCTCAACGTGAATGGGATGACATCACAAATGCAACAATAGAAAATCCATCAGATTTGGTAAAAAAAATTAAGATTTGGCATAGAAAGATTCACTTTCATACCAAACTTTAAAAATGTATTTTATTTTCAAATTGATTTGACATGCCAAAGTTAATTTTAACATATGGATGACGATATGTATGATATTAGTAAATCTATCCAAATCTTCATCTAGTTGGAAAGATAAAAATACTTTTAAACATTAGGATTTAGCGCACAATTTGTAGAGAACAAATAAGTAAATATTAAAGAGACTAAATGATGGTTCGTTTGACAAAAAAAATCAAAAATTGGAATTGACATATCATTGATTGATGGCCCATCTGTACCTCCAAAATCTCAAATAATCTATTAACCTTCAAAAGACTTCATAAGTGTTCTCGAGCAGATTGTAATCGAAATGGAATGGGGAAATGCAGGGGTGGATATTAGTGATTTGGAGGTGAAATGTAAATAAAAAACTAAAAGAATCTTATTGTTTTCACACATTAGTGATACACTAACAATATACATATACATGCACTATATCCTCGACACTTGAGAAAACTACAATCACCCCCTTACATATATCGCAACTCGACGATATTGACATACATTGATATGACACGATATTTTGAGCCATGTTCTATGCTTTACCTTTGATCATAATTCACCATTCATCCCTTGATGCAGAAGTGATTGTGAGCATGGAGTTGGTTCCATCTCGTATCGAAGCTATATTCTCCATGGTCTTGATTACACGTGAGTTGTTTCATTTTTATTTTGTGATCTTCTGTTAGCAGCTAACGAAAAAGGTTGTCCACTATTTGTCAATGTATTTTGTCAATAATTCAGCGGGGAGTGTTGTATTTTCAAGTTTCCTAATTATTATTCTCTTCATTTTTCGTATACATCTATTTACCATGAATTTATCTTCTGATTTTTCACTTTCATGAATGAAATTCAATGAAAAATTTTGAAAACAAACTGGAGATTCCGTTCAACAAATAAACCTTAATCCCAGCTCGGGCGTGGCCTTCTTCAGTCCACTCATTCCCGCTAAGCTTTTCTCCGGCAGTGCGCTAGGGTTTTATATCCAGCCGGCCATCGGCCCCCCACCGATGGGCGCAACTTCGAGGCTCCTGATGCTCCTCTCCACCTCCTTCCCTCGCCCTTCCTCCCCCCTCCGCCTCGCCCTCCGCCACTTCTCCGCCCTCCCTTCCCTACCCACCCTCAAGCCCCGCCGCCGCCTCCTCCTTCTCCCCTCCATCCGAGCCTCCCACGACTTCCATTCCCATCCCGCTGTCCATAACCACGACGCCAGCCGCGCGTGGCCGGAATGGTCGAGATTCCTGGAGCACGTTACCTCCGGAGGCTACGCCCATAGTGGGGATGGTGGAGATGGCGTCGACGCGTTCGACGAGTCGCTCGAGGTGCAGGACGAATTCGCGAGGGGCGTTCGGGCGTGCCTCTCGTTCGCCTATAACCGGCCGACGCTTCTGAAGTAAGCGGAGAGCTGTCTGTTGCAAGTGATCGCGGAAATTCGTAGTGTAGTTTTTTTATGTGAAGTTTTTGATCGAGGATGTGATGGGGTTGGGAGATTTTCATGTCCTTGATAAAACAAGACTTGTTTTTTCCAGCATCAGGATCAAAGAGTGGATACTTGGAAGTGATATAAGGACATATAATAATTTAGAAGTTGAATATTTTAGCTGTCTGTTGCATGTGATCGTGGAAATAGTTAAGATTTTTTCTGTGAAGTCTTTGATTGAGGATGTGATGGGTTTGGGAGATTTTCATGTCTTTGATAAAACATGGCTTGTTTTTTCCAGCACCAGGATCAAAACTTGGATGACTTGGAAGGTGATATAAAGGATATATAATATTTTAGAAGTTGACAATTTTATCAGTGCTAGACGCAGTTGCATGTTATTCTCATCTTCGTTTGTGTTGCAACTTGGATCAGGTTGCTTCCGGAAAAGGATATCAGAGTTGTTGTAAATAATGCATCTCCTTTCTTGTTCAAGAATTGTTCCGAGACTGTGCAGCGGATGAGCTTCTTTCTGAATCCTGTAGGAGGCAGCGTAAGTTTACACTTCACTGTGCTCGGAGTTAATTTTAATTCATTTTCTTCATCATCTTTTCTTCAACTTTCCACGAATTAAATTAGTTGCATATTTTTGGATGTTCTTATGACAGTATTTTTCTTCTTTTTTAAGAGGAAAAAAACGACGATCACACGAGTTTCATTGGTAAATCACCGTACAATAAAAAATACTTTCAAATAATTGCAGAACTTAACTCTGTGTTTCAGTGTCCCATCAACCTTAGGAAATGTTGGCCTAACTGTTGTGTCTTGATGTTTTTTTACAAAATGAATTATGGGTGCTGGTGTACCAGCTTCTACCTATGATTAGCAACGAATATAATCGGGGATTCTGTGCATCAAAAAGCAAACATCTAAGTCTAAAAAAAATCTGGTGCTGGCATTTGGGAAATGTTGTTGAATGCTCAGAATAGTCTGATCCTCAATGGTCTGAAAAATAATGCATGCCAAACTTTCGAAACTATCTCTGGGCGAGAACTGCTAATTCATTTTGAAAGTGTCAACCAACTGTAATAATCACCCATGGATTGGAAGCCTTAGAATAGCCACGCGACTTACTAAAATCAACATGTTGCAAAGATCTCATTTTTGGGACTAAAATGTACATGTTTTGAGAGGAGGAGATATGGGACATATTTATATAAATTTCTGTATGAAGATGGTGGAGCCGCTCTTGTATAGGAGCCAATTGGATTGGGGTGGTGAGAGAGGGGGACATAGGGGTTTAACACTCATGGCCTTAAATTTCGCCGAAATTCGGCCGAATTTCGGTCGAATTTCGGTTTCGGTGGGTGACCGAAATTCAACCGAAATGCCTATATCGGTCGAAATTTAGGGGGGGCTAGTTCAAAAAACAACCGAAATGACCGAAATTTCGGTCGAATTTCGACCGAAATTCGGCCGAAATTTCGTTTCGGTCACTTAACGAAACGAAACCGAAATCCGACTTTTAAGGCCTTATTAACACTCTGTTCACCTAGTTGACTGAATCAGGATATTGATGAAGAGTCAGGCTCCGACTGAAACATAAAAAAATAGGTCAGATAGCTGCCGAGTTGGATTCTTCTACTGCTAGACCCTGGCATTTCAGTTCACTAAGTTGAGGGAGAAATCTGACTCCGATTGAAGGAATATTTTTCCAGGATGGAGAAATCACAGGTCTGCACTTTTTGTCACAGGCCCACAAAAGGATTTGCCATTTTAGAAGGATATACTTGACAGATTGGTCAACAGCACGGAATTCGAATCAGGGTGAAATTAGGACCTTTCGTCCGTTCAAATTTATTTTTAAAATTAACTTTTTATTTTCCATCTATTTATTTAACTCAGCCATGGCCTGTCCCAAGTCCTAGTAAATCGAGGAGAGTTGCACGTTCGGTAGCCGGTAGCCAGTGGAAGAGAGACATCCAAATAGTGTTCTTGAACACTATTTAAGAATTTGTTTCAAAACAGTTCGGATCTTTTCAACATGGATTTAAGCAAACATTTAGATTTCGTTGGGGCATTCCCTACTAGCGACACATTGCATCGCCTGAATTCTATGAGAAATTGGCAAGGGCCGCTGCATCGATGTTCGGATGTAGTTCAAAATTTGTAAGGGTTCTCACATGAGGAATACATGTGAGTAAATAAGCTAGTTCCGATGCATCACCACATGGATGCAGCCCATAATTTGCAAGGGTTCTCGCATGATGGATGCATACGAGGAAAGAAATTAGTCCGAAAGATGTTTCAAAAGAAGTTGTAGATTTGTAGTTGGAATATTGGCATTTTGACTGGCAAATCGATAGAGATTGTAGATACGATGGAAAGAAGAAAGATTTAGATACTATGTCTTCAAGAGATAAATTGAGTTGGAGAGAAAGCAATAGAGATTGAGAAGACATTCTTTAAACTTTGGTATTCATGTAAAGATAATGGTAGAAATGGTGTTGGAGTGATTGTTCATAAGGATTTGAAGGTTTGTATGGTTGAGGTATAAAGATTTGGAGATCAGATTATTTTGCCAAAATTGGTGTTCGAAGAAGAAATTATGAATATCATCTCAGTTTATGCACTCCAAATTGGTTTAGACGAAATGATTAAACAAGCTTTTTGGGAGGATTTGGATAAGATTATGCAAGGAATCCCACAAAGGGAGATGGTTTGCCTAGGTGGAGACCTTAATGGACATGTGGGAAAGAATGCTTCAGGGTATGCTAGTGTTCATGAATGTCATGGCTTCAGAGATTGAAATAAAGAGGGAAAAGTCATTATGGATTTTGGCATTTTGCAACGGCTTATGATCTTTTCATAGCGAACACCTTCTTCAAGAAGAGGGAGGAGCATTTAATTACTTATAAGAGTGGTTCGAATAGAACACATATAGATTACTTTGAGTTGAGAAGAAGAGATCAGTTGTGTTGCAAAGACTGCAAAGTAATTAATAATTAAGTTGTATGAGGTACCTAGCAGTCGATCTTGGAGGGCCTGTGGTGTCCGACAAGTCGGATCCAACAATCGCTAGATTGACACCTCTCTCGGCTCTCGGTACTCACACAACCAAATAGATCAACAAGCAACTCACAATATATAATAATTCAATGCAATTATGTGAGTCAAAAATTATTTTTATTTTAGCTCTACAAAATATATGTGTATAGTGTATAAGTATGTAGAGTTTCGATCCACAAAGAGCAACGGGGATAGGATAATTATTGTCTATTAATAAAAATAAACAATTATTTTTGTCTGTTTTGGCCTTTTGAATTTTTTATTGGTTTTAAATTATATTTAATTTTTATGGATATTCAATGTTTTATATTTTTTTTCTAATATATTTTTACAATTTTATTTTCTTTTTAATTTTACTTTTTAATTTTTTAATTTTAAATATATTAATATGCATATATGTATATATATCTATATATACAACAAGATGTATATTATAAATACTATATATGATAGACATAATAAAAATGCAAAAATATAGGAAATATAAACAAGAATAGTCTTTTTTATTTTTTAGGGGTTTTAAATATATATTAAGAATTTATAATTAATAATAATAATGATTATATAAGTATTATATGGTATAAATAGTCTATATAGGGTTCTATATTTTTAATTATAGCTATATATAGTGAACAATTATAAAATATTTTTTTAATAATTTTTCTCTATTTTTGTAATTTTTCTTGTAATTTTTGCTAATTTTTAGGTATTTTTAAAGTATTAAAACATGAACTATAATAAATAGATCTAATTATTTTGGGTTTTAAAAATAGATAAATAGTTCATTATTTTCCAAAACTATTTTTAATATATGTTATATACTATAAAGAAAAATAAGAAAATAAAACTATTTTTTGGAATTTTCTAGATTTTATACTGATTTTTATAGAGTTTTTAGGGGTTTTCAATTTTTAATATTTTCCTTCTGTTTTTTTGTGATTTTTGGTCTGGAGTTATAGTATATAGTAATATGTATACTCTATTTTTTTGGAATTTTTAAGATATATTTTATATTTTCTTTTGCATTTTTATAGCTAGACATGGAATATTTAACTCCTAAATGATTTTTAATAAATGAGAAAATACAATAAAATGCTAAATAAAAATAATGGTGTGAACACGCATCATATAAAGCATCTACTACATTTTCCCAAAATTAATGAGACACTCGAGCTATTTAATAAAAATAGAAAAGCTAAGAAATAAAAAATAGTGCAAATAACCCTAAAATATTACACTTATTTACAAATTTTATATACTTAAAGCAATATAGAGACCGGGGGCTCCCTTTGTAATTTGCCTGCCTCACATGGGTAGCCACGTGAGGTGAGCTGGCGTGGACCCCGATGTAAAATAAATCCAATTTTTACACAATTTTACACTCAACTTAATACTTATAGGACTGACTTGCGAATACAAAAGGGACGTGGCGTAATATGCAATTACCCGTAAGTGGCTCTGGATCGGGCGTTCCTTTGTGCGCCACATGGCTGATCTGACGGTCGGGTAGGAGTACCGCTTCGGCTGAAATGGAGGGTCCAGATTAGATCTGGGCCCGGCTCTTAATCGGATGTCAGGGAGACGTTTGGAAGAACATGGAAGAATGCCTTCTTTTTTGAGCTTTGGATCGCAACCTCTCCTTGCTTCGGCGTCCTCTGTCCACCCATACCAGCTCCACGGCTTCCTGGAAGCCTTCCGCAATATCATATGCAGTCAAGACGATCCATGCCTCGCTGAGAAGAGCCTGAGGGTTAATGAAGCTCATACGACCTGGGAGCCATTCGATTATTCGATTTACGCTCAAGGGAGACTCCCAGGTGCTAACTCCTATACAAACGATTTATAGGCTCGTGGGCTTGCTCCTCGACCAAAAAATTGAAACTGATAGCATACGAGCAAGCAGGGTAGTGGAGCTCTGGTGAACGACGGAGGAAGGAGCTCGGGAGCTCTGATTCTTGTAGAATTAGAGGTGGGAAGATGGGGGAAATGCAGAGAACGTGATGAGGTTCGAAGGTGGGATGGAGATGAGTCGAAAAACGGAGGATTCGATGATGGACTTGGGATGGAGCGTAAGCTCCAGCAAACAAAGGATCTGGAAATTCCTTAAACCTATTGCATAATCGATAAAACTAATTAGTAATATGCACTCCTAGAATGAAAATGCATCAAAATACGAAAGAAATACAACTCTTACATGAATATTTCAGGGAGCAGAAGAGCACCGTCAGAGCTACCCTCCGACGAGCTGGATTTCACCTTTCACACCCCTCTTGTCCTCGCCAACACCTCTGCTGGACTCATGTTGTCACCAGGCTTCTCGAGCAATCGAAGGGGTTATGAGTGGGTGACTGGGGATCCAAACGAGATAGGGGGTGGAGGACCTTTATTTATAGACAGAATTGAGGGGCCTTATTGACCTAGAGTTCAGGATCGATCGGAGCCATGCACACATGGTAGAAGGATTATGCATGTATTAGGGACGATCAAAGATGTGTTTGCATGAAAAATCAGGTCGCGAGGAGTGATTTGACGCCCGTGGAAAAGGGAAGAAGATGAGGGTTCCATCACTCTGTTAGGTTAGGTGATCTGAGAAGAATAGTTGATTGATGCCTACACTCCAGCGGTGCTGATTGGTCCACGTAGGTCCACGTCAGCCCGCTAGAGGACAAAAATAAGAGAAAAAATGAGAAATAAATAAATAATAGAAAAATAAAACTAGGGAAAACTTAAAACATAAAAAATATTCCTTATTTTACGTACTATTAAATTATGATTTTTATTTTATTTTACAATATTATTTATTAGGGCTTAATATTTGCATGTATATATACATAGGTATATTCACCAATATATTTTGGGTCTTTTATTTTTATTTTGAAAATGGTCCTTTATTAGGGTATTTACATATTTTATATATTTTCAACTTATTTAATTACATATTTATATATTTTTATTGTATTTTTTCGATTTAATTTATATACGTAAATAAATAGGGATGTGTATTTATATGTATAGTTTACCTATATATTAGGATACACTGTTTATTTTTAATAAGTAATGAATATTGAATATTATATACATGCATATAGTATAATAGGGACCCAAAAGCCAACTTTTGCATCTCAACTCCAAAGTAAATGAAACCATCTTCATTAAATAGATAATTTAATTTAATGAACAACAAAGATAAGTTTGGTCAATTTTGAGTTTATATGGAGGGGATACATGTCCGTGAATTTTTCTTTCTGCCTTTTTAATCTGAGTGTCCCAATCACATTGTGCATTATTTTTGAGTAAACTTAATTTTATATTATTCTTTGTATTTTTATGTACAACTTTCATGTTGAGGTTTATTTTATTTGAGGTCTAAATAATAAAGAATAAAATATGGCTCAAAATGAGTTTATTGATGAACGAAAATTAGGATTTTAATAATGTTTTGTCGACCTAGTCATCATGATGAGTAGGTCTTGGGGTCTAGTGTCACTCAGTGTCTTTGACACTTCATTCCTTTTCTTTTCTTTCCTTTATTCGTTTATTTTGGTATTAAATATATTTTTTATACAATATTTATTGATCAATTATCGAGTGTTATTTTGTACAAATTAATGCTATGTACATGCATTTAGCTAGAGATTTGGAATGGGGATTCATCAGTAATCCCAGAAGTAAGTTTAACAACCCAATAATCCTTGTTAGTCATGGATGTGCAAATAAAAGGGCTGGTGAAGGAAAGGATGGCTTCCAAGATTACTAGAACTAGATGGTGGAATCTTTAATTGAAACAATCAAGCGTCAATGTTTTAGAAAACTTATCTTGGGATTATAATGGAAGTGAGAACGAGATATGGGAGGTGGTGGCATCTTGTATTCGAAGGATAGTCAAAGAGATGTGAGGCGAGTCAAAGAGAGGAGCTGCAGATCGAAAGGAGGCTTGGTGGTGGAGTGGAGGGGTATAAGAGAATCTCAAAATTAAAAGAGCATTATTTAAAGTTATGTCTAAGGATAGAACAAAGGAAACTATCACAAACTACAAAATAGAGAAAAAGGAAGTAAAGAAGGCTGTAAGCGAAACTAAGCCAAAAGCTTATGAAGTTCTGGATAAAAATCTCGATTCCAAGGAGGGCCAAAAGGACATATTCAGGTTGACCAAGGCAAGAGAAAGAAAGACTAAAGACCTTTCTCAAGTGAGATGCATTAAGGATGAGGAAGATCACGTGTTTTTACTCAGAAGGATATATATACTAGATGGAAGCAGCATTTCCATAAGCTTTTCATTAGGGAAGGAAAGAGAGAGGTCACTTTGGAAGATCTAGTTAATAGTGAAAGCTACTTGAATTGTGCAAGGTATAGACGAATAAAAAAGGAAGGAAGTAGAGGAGGCTTTGAAGGTTATGAGACCTGGAAAGGTACATGATCTGACGACATTCCTATAGAAGTATTGCAAGTTTTAGGTGATCGTTATTTGTCTTGGCTTACAAATTTATTCAATGTTATTTGGTAAAGTAAGAAAATGCTTGAAGATTGGAGAAGCATTGTGATGCCTCTTTATAAGAATAAATGATGCATTCAAAATTATGCAAATTACATACGTATCAAGCCGATGAGTCACACTATGAAAATTTGGGACTGTGTGATCGAAAGAAGTTTGAGACAAGTTTCTAAAGTAAAAGAAAATCAATTTAGATTCATGCCATGTTGCTCAACTATTGAAGCCATCTACTCGCTGAGGAGAACGATGGAGATTTATAGAGCTAAAAGGAAGAACATCCATATGATTTTTATTTATTTGGATAAAGATGATGATTCTGTCCCACGAGCGATATTGTGGAGAGCTTTGGAGAAGAGACAAGTACTTGTCTTACTATACATTAACTTCATAAATGATATGTATGATAGGTCTTTATCTTGTGTAAGGATCCAGTCTGGAAAGATTGAATATTTTGACATCAACATTGGTCTGCATCAATGTTCAACTTTGAGTCATTCCTTTTTACTTGATTATAGATGAGTTAACAAGTCACATTTAAGATGAGACACCTTTATGTATGTTATTCGCTGATGATATTGTGTTGATGGATGAGACTAGAGATGAAGTAAATGAGAAGCTTGAGATCTGGAGACATGCATTTGAGACTAAAGGATTTTTTTATAAGTAGGGTTAAGACTGAATATATGGATTGTACTTTTAATGGAAGTAATGGTGAAGGAATCGAGGTGAAGATTGGCGACGATAACATTTATAAGAGAGATTTTGTTAGATACTTGGGATTTATTTTGCAACAGGATGGGGAAATTGATGGATATGTTACTAATAGAATAAATGCAGGTTGACTAAAGTGAAGAAGAGCCTCTATTATTCTCTGTGATAAGAAAATTTCTTTGAAAATCGAAGGAAAGTTTTACAAAGCAGCCATGATGCCTGTTATGCTCTATGAATCTGAATGTTGGCCTGCGAACCATAGACATGTGCAGAGAATGGCTGTAGTAGAAATGAAAATGCTAAGGTGGACGTGTGGACGCACGCGTAAAGATCGGATGCAGAATGATACAATTAGAAGGAAAGTTGGTGTAGCTCCGATCTAGGATAAGATACGAGAAAACCTCTTAAGGTGGTTTGCCCATTTACAAAGGAGGCCGGCTGATGCACCAATTCGGAGATGCGAGTTTTGGTATGTTGAGCTGGCTAAGAGAAGACGAGGAATGCCCATGAAGTGTTAGAATGAGACTATATGAAGGGATCTTAGTTTTTTGGATTAAGTCCGAAATTGACCCAAGATAGATCTGAATGAAGGTAAAGAATACATGTTGCCGACCCTACTTAATGTGGGAAATGGCTTTAGAGTCTAGTTAAATTATGATTATGTTAACTTATTATTAATTGAGTCCGTTGCAAATTTTATTTCTAAAATAACGATATCGCAAGTGATCTCGAATCAATCAATTAGTCAGTTATATATTAATTAGTTAATGAGATAAATTAGAGTCCAAATTAGGATTTTAGTTGATTTGATTTTATCTTCTTTCTATATTGGTAACTCCACTCCTCCTATATAAAATTTCAACAGTGAAAAATATTTTTTTTGAGGATGGAAATATTATTTGGTGGAAGAAATTGGTGGGAGGATGAAGAGAAAACACGTCGGATGCACGTGATTTGGGGAAAAATAACCGCAAAGATCAGGTGGAGGGAGAGTGGAGAGAATGGAGAAAGATAAATGGAGAAACTCCAAATTTGATTCTACTTGAACTGAATTGAACACTAGACTACCACCCCCTTCATATAGGAAGGGTGGAATTAAAAAAATTGAAAGATGATAAAATCAGATCAAATAAAATTCTACTTTGGGTTCTAATTTATTCAACTAACTCATTGATCTAACCGACTAATTGATTGATTCGAGATTACTTGCGCGATCTTGTTATTTAATTAGAAATAAAATTTGCAATGGATTGAATTGACCGTAAGTAAGCTTAACATGACTGTAATTTAACAAGAATAATTATAAAGGATGGAAAATAAAAACCTAATTTAAAAAATCAAATTTGAACGGAAGAGAAGCTGTAAATTCTCCCTAGTTCGAATTTAGTGCTGCATCACACAATAGCTTCAATAATGATCTTGACGTTGTTTGCTAATGGTTCCTTGCTTCTTTAGCAGAGCCATGATGTAGAGAGCCATATTGAAAGGAGGGTGTTGAACAAGGAAGTTGGCCAGGAGGAGAAAGAAGATTAAATTCATGGTCTTTTACCTCATACTTTTTTATTTCAAGAAACTGTAATCTTATAGTATCTTTGGGCACATAGGTAAGACGGCACAATTTTTGGAAGTATATAAATAAATATGAGCATCTGTTGGATTATGTCCCATATTCAAATATTATAGGAG
The DNA here is from genome assembly GCA_037367405.1 of Ottelia alismoides. Classification (NCBI taxonomy): domain Eukaryota; kingdom Viridiplantae; phylum Streptophyta; class Magnoliopsida; order Alismatales; family Hydrocharitaceae; genus Ottelia; species Ottelia alismoides. The sequence continues at coordinate 148,485 of JAZKJV010002542.1, forward strand.
CATCCGTCTATAAAATTGAGTTAATACATAAATTATTTGATGATAAGCATCCACCTGCATCATTAATGCAAATATGGTGTACCTTTCATTTGCAAAAACTCCTAATATATGAAGAATGGTGTTTTCAGGCGATTTTAGATTATTCTATCATGACCAATGTCGAGAGGTTAAGTTTGATAAAATACTCTTGCAATCTTCATGTTTTCATTATTATATTTGGGACAATATAACCTTTCATTTTTTCTCATCTGGCAACTACGCATTTATGAATGCACATTATTGAATGCATCTTTTTGTTTTGAACAATGCATATTTTTTAAATCAATGGCATTTAGTTGAATAACCATAATGATAGACTTTGCTGCATTCCCTGTTTAGAGCATTTCTGCGAAGTTCTAATATGTATTTGGAATATAAAAAGGGGAAAAAGGTATATGCTCTCTGGGAGCGTGTAACTTACATGCTCCCACCCTTTTTTCCCTCATTTTTTTTCAGAAGTGAAACCTAGTGGAGTTTAGACCACCATTTATCACCATGGTGTCATTCAAAATTCAACTTAATTGGAGACTTCTATCTCCTCCATCGAGACTGTCAAATTTTAACGGTCTCAGAATTGCTGAAATTGACCCCCTTGAGATGGAAGTGTTAGGAACGCCTATTTTGCACGAAATTTGAATCACATATTCCACTTACTATTCTAAGTAAATCATCCCATGATTTCATTTCAAAAATACAAAAAATGGTAGAAAAAAGCAGGAGCATACTCATTTAACCCTATGAAAAATTATATACTTGGAATATATGTATTTTTTTACTTATTTAAAAATTCCAGACTAGCTGCTATTTTGGGTTTCATCTTGGTTGAAAGATGCTTGCTTGTTACATTATTAATTAGAAAGCTCTGTTAGCATGGCATTTATTGACGACCATTAACTTCGAATGATTATCTTTTTGCTTCTACATGAAATTCTGACATGTGTTACCGATATGTAATTTGAACTGCTTTCAGGTAGATAAGGGTCAAACTGCTGACTTAGTGCGGTATTTGACAAGCTATGCTTACAGTCAGCTCTTCTTCTCTCGAGAAATCGGTGCTAATGCTACTGGATTTGTTGAAGCATCTGTTTGTAATTTACTAAACGAGATGGTCAGTTTAAGTGGACCAGTTCAGAAATCATACTTTCGTGAGTCAAATAGTAGGAAGAACTTCTCAACCTTTGAAAACTCACCAAGATCTAGATCGAATATTGAAAAAAAGAGAGGGGATTGGATATGCCCAAAGTAAGTGTTTTTTTCATTGCAAGGTTGGTTGTTCTTTAAACTAGTTATGTTTTTTGCGGACACAGAAAATATGGATGTCTGAAGAAAGCCACATCATGCTTAGCATTGTTGCCTTCTAACTTAGCAAAGTGAAATAGTACATCGTTCGCTATCTATTGATGGTCTTTTTTGGTTTTTTTTACAGTACACATTTTCTACTACATATATATTTAGGCTAGAGGGGTTGTTGAGTCAATAAAAATGAGTTCGGATTTAGTATTTGATGTAGACACGTTGTTGGGATTTGAAAGATGTTTATCAAATTTCCATAAAAAGGTGTCCATTTGCAAATTTTGTATAGTCAGGATTTCCTGCTTAGATTAAATGTGGAAATGCTTTTGCAAATCTTCATAAGGAATCGTTATGCATGTTGGGATTTGAAAGATGTTTATCAAATTTCCATAAAAAGGTGTCCATTTGCAAATTTTGTATAGTCAGGATTTCCTGCTTAGATTAAATGTGGAAATGCTTTTGCAAATCTTCATAAGGAATCGTTATGCATGATACCAGATTGATATTGAATTTCTTATCGTAAGCATTCTTTTACAAATTTTGAATCCTTTGAACTTTGGTTGAATCATATCTTCTTTCTTGTACTTCTTATAGATAATAATGAGAGAATAATACATTCGGAATGCACTTTAGCCCTCTATATATAAGTAGATGCTAATGTTATCGTCACCAATCTTCACCTCGATTCCTTCACGATTACTTCCATCAGAATTGCATTCCATATATCCAGTATGAACCCTACTTATATGAAATCCTTTAGTCTTCAATGCATGTCTCCGAACCTTAAGATTCTAATTTACTCCATCTCTAGTCTCATCAATCAACACAATATCATCAATGATTAACATACATCAAGGTATCTCATCCTGAATGAGACTAGTCAACTCTTCAATACTCAAAGTAAAAAGGAATGGACTTATAGTCAACTTGTCTTGACTGTTTAATGTGATGTCCGATAGATGCATCCTGTGTGAGAATGACATCAAGATGCTAGAGCACCTCTTCTTCCGTTGCCCGGTTTCTTCACCCATATGGGGCGAGATTGTCCCCTCTTGGGTTAACACTCAAGACATTGAAACTTTCTGGCCTTATTTGTTGTATGCGAGGCAGCGACTTAGGGAGGACCTACTTGGACCTGTGGCTATATTATGAGCGGTCTGGTTTGCTAGAAATGCTGTCCTCTTTTCCTCTCAACGGTTCTATCGTGAGAATGTTCGCATTCATGCCAAGATCCTTGTTGAATTCTAGCTCCTGTAAGGTCTTATGACCATTTTATTCTTCCTTTAATATATTTGGACGGGCACCTTAAGCATGTTATCCTTTTCTTTGACTTAAAAAAAGTTGAACCTAGATGCAGACCAATGTTGATGTCAAAATAAACAGTCTTCCCAGATTGTATCCTTACACAAGTTGAAACCCTATCATACATATCTTTTCTGAGGTTAATGCATATGGCATGTAATTGTCTCTTTTCCAAAACTCTCCACAATATCTCCCGTAGTATTGTCTTATGAATTGTGAGAAAAAAGAATAATATAAAATTGATATGAGATTTCAATATATCATAATTATAGTTCTAAAGCTTGGTCTTAACCCAATTTATCAGCTCAAACCCATAACTCGAATTATTTCACCCAATTTTATTTGACTGGGGCAGGAGTGGCCATTTTTTAAACCTAAATGAAATCCACATGAATTATATTTGACCCAAACCACCCAAACTAATTGAATGCCCTCCCCTAGATGTTGTAGAGAAGCTAAAGTACTAGAAGACCATTGAGCAATCACAAACACGACGTACAAAGAATAAAGAAGACGGTACACCCCTTTTCTTCATGGTCCTTTCCTATCTTCTTCTTTGTCATAATATCAATGCATAGACTTGCAAAATTGCATGGAGTAACAACCTAACATGAAGTCTGGAACCAACAACACAAAAACTATCAAGACTGGGGACAACCATAACCGCCCCTTGTTTTACAATCAATGATAGGCAACCTTCGTCAATTTGAATAGTTCTCTTGGGGGGATTTGTTTAACCTAGGGATGTCAGGAGGGTCGAGCTTGAGACAGATATCAATATCTTTAAACACATACCTATTTATAGATCACTGCCAAATATGGCTATTTATTAAATAATCAATTCCTAGTGGTATCCATATAATTGGTGGATACTCGTGCACCAAATGCACAACACTGTAGTATGTCTTTGCAGCAGCTACACATGGCTACTTGCAACAAACAACATATATAGCAACAACATGACCATCAACGAAAATTTTTAGGTTATACGCCTTATAAGAATCCATGTAGCCGACCCTACTTACAGTGGGAGAAGGCTTAGCACATTTTTATACGCCTTATACACCTATGGCACATCTTGAAGCATAACAAACAACTAGTGATAAACTTGATCATTTGATTGTATGCCCAATACTGAAGCAATAGTCATAATACTATCTATCCCTATTTTAAATACATTTGAAGCATTGTTTGGTGTCAACGAAGAAGAAAAAGACAAGGATGACTTTGATTCTAAGGAAGGTATTAGTGAACCCTTCCTCAAAAGCAAAAGTCCGCTTACCTATAGCTCGGATTTAACTTGTAGATACTTATACAAGATGTGGCATATTAAAAAGCGGACTCCAAGGTACCAGAAAGCAAATGAGAAAGCTTTGCATTAAGATAAAAATGGATCTCCATGCAAAAATCGGTCGATTAGTCGGCCTAGTTGGTCAATTAGTCATCAACCACTCCACCGACTCGACTAGTCAGACCGACTAGTCAGGCTAGTCGACTGACTTTTACAAATATGACAAGGTCATGCTGGCTAAATACACATGTAAGGACCATAGGGCTATATGAGCTTCATGCGTATCTTTCTTTTTTTTTTGAAGTCTAAAACTTCGGGGGATACACGTCGCGGTGCTCGCCCCTTTTCATTAACAAAAACGGAAAAGCATAAAAGGTATATACAAGGGGGGAAACAAGAAAAGAAAGAAAAAAAGAGGTCCAAGAAGACCCCACACCACAAACGACGTATCTTTCTTGATGAAATAAAAATGGTCACCCGAACCCCATAAATATTCGGGCTTATGATTAATAGTACAACAACAACAAAGTCTTTTCCCTCATTTAGTTGGGTTGGCTACATGGATTTTTTGCTTCCATTCAAATCTATCTTAGGTCATTTTCAGGCTTAGATACAAACAACTAAGAGACCTTTGGATAATGTCATTCCAACACTTCTTGGACCTTCCTTGCTTTCTCACCGTCGGTTCAATATTCCAAATCTCAATCTCCAAACTAATGCATCAACTTCCTTTCCAAATGACCAAACCATTTAAGCGATTTTCTCTCATCTTATCCTCTATCGAAGCTACACTAACTTTCGTTCTGATTGCATCGTTCCCGAATCCAATCTTTTCGTGTATGACCACACATCTACCTTAGCATTTTCATTCGGCTACTGTTATTCTCTGCACATGTCTATGCTTCACATGCAAACACAACAACAATTACAACAACAACAAAGCCTTTTCCCACAATTAAGTAGGGTCGACGACATGGATTCTTCGCCTCCATTCAGATCTATCTTGGGCCAATCCCGGGCTTATATCCACAAAACTAAGATCCCTTCGTATGGTCTCTTCCAACACTTTTTGGGCCGTCCTCGCCCTCTCTTAGCCGACTCAACATCCCAACACTTGCATCTCCTAACTGGTGCATCGGTTGATCTTCTTTGCAAATGTCCAAACCATCTTAAGCGGTTTTCTCGCATCTTATCCTCGATCGAAGCTACACTAACTTTCTTTCTGATTGCATCATTTCGAATCTCGGAAATAATGCTTGAGTATAGCAGGTCTTACAACTGCTTTGTCGTACTTTTTTTTTATTTTCAAAGGAATTTTTTCATCATATAAAACAACAGAGGCTTCTCTCCACTTTAACCAACTCACATTTATTCTATAACTAACATCTCCATCGATTTCCCCTTCATGTTGCAAAATAAATCCCCAAGTATCTCAAGGAATCTTTCTTCTGAATGTGATCGTCTCCAATCTTCACCTCGATTCTTTCACCACTAATTTCATAACAGGTACACTCTATATATCCAGTCTTACTCCTAAGTCCTACTTTTATGAAATCCTTTAGTCTATAAGGCATGTCTCCAAACCTCAAGCTTTTCATTTACTCCATCTCCAGTCTCATCAATCAATACAATATCATTGACGAACAATATATACCAAGATATTTCATCCTAAATGTTACTAGTCTAATCGTCCACAATCAAAGTAAAAAAGAATGGACTTAAAGCTGAACTTGAACTTTGATGCAAATCGATGTTGATGTCAAAATAGGTAGTCTTTTGAGACTGAATCCTTACACAATATGAAGCCGCCATCATACATATCCTTTATAAGGTTAATGTATTGTAAATGATATGTACTTTTCTCTTCTCCAAAATTCTCCGCAATATTTCCCACATGATTGAATCACAAGTCTTCTTCAAATCAATAAAAATCATATGGGAGCAGAAATGCATCGCGAATAGTTCCCTTCCCATACCAAAACTAGCACCTTCGCTACTATATATGCCGCAGTCCAATAGATAATTGTCAGGGCTTCCACCCCCAATACACGTTAGAGGTCGAAGGGCCGCTAATAGTCCTTGATTGCCACACACACTCTCAATGGGTCCCAGTTCAAAGAGAAAGACGAAGCTCCTTCTAGCTCCCTCCCTCCTCAATTGGAACCGGTATCCGTGGTTGGTTGTTCGGTTCTTCCTTTTAGCTCTATAAATCTTCATTGTTCTCCTCAACCAGTGGATGGATTCAATAATTGCGCAACCTAACATGAATCCAAATTGGTTTTCTGTTACTTTAGAAACTTGCCTCAACCTTTTTTTTATAAAATGTTCCCAAATTTTCATAGCACGAGTCGTCAATTTAATATCCTTGTAATTCAATTAATTTTGAGTGTCAACTTTATTCTTATAAAGATGTAGCACGATGCTTCCCCTCCATTCTTCAGGTATTTTCTTGCTTCACCTAATAACATTGAATAAATTTGTGAGTCAAATCAAATCACATTTACCTAGAACTCTCAATACTTCTATATGAATTTCATCAGGTCATACACCTTTTCTAGGTTTCATAACTTTTAAAGCATCATCTACTTCCTTCCTTTGTATTTATTTATAGCTTGTAGTACGATTCATGTAGCTTTCACTACTAGCTAGATCCGCCAAAGTGATCTCTTCATTCTCTTCCTCTATGGAAAGCTTATGGAAATAGTGCTTCCCTCAGTCTCTATATCCTTCCAAGTAACAAGCACATGTCCTTCATCCTTAATGCATCTCACTTGAGAAAGATATTTGGTCTTTCTTTCTCTTGCTTTGTCCAATCTGAATATATCATTGTGGCCCTCCTTAGAGTCAAGATTCTTGTACAAAGCTTCATAAGCTTTTAACCTAGCTTCGCTTACAACCTTCTTTGCTTCTTGCTTCACTATTTTATTGTTTGTAGCAATTTCCTATTCCTCGTGCATAGCTTTAAAGCTAACTCTTTTAATTTTAAGCTTCTCTTGCACCCTTTCACTTCACCACCAAACTTCCTTTTGGCTTGGAACTCCTCAATAACTCACATAGTATCTCTTTAGCTACACTTTGGGCCAGTTCGGTAGGAGAATAAGCAGGAATAAGGATGGGGAATAAGGGGAATAAGGGTCTATTCTCCGTTCGGCTAGAGGATAAGAATAAGGAAAATAAGGTGAAATAAAGGTAGGTAAGGTGGGATAAAGATAGGAATAAGAGTGAAATAAGATGAAATAATGGGGAATAGTCGTACCACGGGGAAGCGTGTTGGGGGCTTATTCCCCTTATTCCATTCCCCCTTATCCTCCAAACGAACACCCCCTTTGGATACAAGATGATATCGCCTTCCACAATGCATTCACACTTTCATTGCCATCCCAAGATAAGTCTTCTAAAACCTTCCCTTTGAAGCTTGATTGCTTCAATTGAAGATTCTTCCATCTAGTGTTTTAGTCAGGCCACTGATAAATCCATGATTTATCATCATATTATTAATTTATTATCCCTCTATCTTAAACTTTTCAATATGATTCATCATTAATTAACTAACATTAACAAATAATCCATTGTATATAATTAACCCTAATTATTGTACATAAATAAATCGATTATTGTGCCTTTATTTTATTTGTTTTCTTATTATTAAAAATCCCATAAAAATAGAGTAATATTGTATATATTTGTTTTAACATTATTTATAAATCAAAAAAATATACCAAGCCTTCTCCCATTATAAGTAGGGTCGGCTACATGGATTCTTGCTCAAATCCATGTTGAAAGATTCGACTATTTTTTACGCTGGCCGTCGATTACCTAACGCAACCACTGCAAGAGTGGGATTTGAACCCTGGTCTTTTGTGTGGTAGACACACTGTACTACCACTAGACCATTAAGTGGGTACAAAAATAAAAAAATCACAAAAGAAGTTAAAAAAATACTTAATACTTGCCCAAAATATATCCATATACAAATGATGTATTTTGATTTGAGTTCTCATGAAACTTGTAGAGCTGAAGAGATTTACAACTTTCATGTTGAACACTTTTTCATTTGACACTTGCAATTATTTTATTTTAATTTTCTTTATTTTCTTCCTTTTCTATTTTTTTTCTATTGGGCCACACGACTTCACCTCATCAACCCACGTGTCCTGGCCCTTTACATACTCCCGTCTCCATCCAACACTGCCTAATCATTTTGATCAAACGATCACACTCTTTCCATCAATGCCCGCTTAACAGCCCTCTGATCGGCCACCATTAAAAGTAATTAAATGCCCCTCCCTCTTTTTAAAGAGAATGTGTTTGCTAAGAAAAGGTTATACACCGTTACAAAATTCAGAATGACTTTTCCCTCTTCATTTCTATCACCAAAGACATGACCTCTATGAACAATAGTAAGCCCTAAAGCATCCTTTTCCACATGTCCATTAAGATCTTCATCTAGGTATATCATCTCTCTTTATGGGATTCCTTCTATAATTTATCCAAATTCTCTCAAGAAGCTTGTTTAATCCTTTCCTCTAAACCAGTTTGCGGTGCGTAAATCGAGATGATATTCGGAATTCATTCTTCAAGCGCCAAATTTTTAGCAAAATAATCCGATCCCTAAATCTTTACACTTGAACCACACTATCCTTCAAATCCTTATGAATAACTACTCCAACACTATTTCTACCCTTCTCTTTACATAAATTTCTTTATATAAATCTTGTCTTCTCGATATGTCTTTCTCTCAATTAGTTCAGCAATTTGAGCATTTCTTCAATGTCACAACAGTTGATCATATATATTTGCACGGATGACATATCTCTTTAGGGTTCCACATATTTCAAGTGTTGTCATAGGTTTTAAGTAGTATACACATATACAAACATGATATGTGTAATTGTATGTATTTGCATGCACATTAACGTAGACACACGTCGTTTGCGCATACGTACTTGCTTGCTTTCTTATTGCATAAGTGCACTCATATGAAAGCACCAAGACAACACTCATTTGGAAGTACAATAAGTGTTAAAAACTTATTGATAATAACGAATGGAGTATAGTTTATATATTCTCAAATCAATAAACTAGCATTTCAGACAGACAAAGAAAGGACCAATTTGAAGTGAAACTTATTAACCAGATGAACCAATGGATAATGAAAGATTCATTTGCAATCATGTACATTTAGAGAACCAATTCTCAAATTCAAATACGTTGAATGATCAAAGTTCAACGCAATTTTGTAAGGCTTTTCTGAAGCTCACTAATCTTGTATTTTTTGAAATGTTGTAGAAGAGACAAAAATATATTAAACATCAATTCTGTAGAAAATTCGGTCTCATAAATTTTCAAGACCAACCGATTAGTTAATCGCCTAAATCCTCAATGATCGACTTGGAACTGCTCCTTAACCATTTAAATCAACCGTTCACACCGCAACCACCCAATTGCTAGTTGCCAGACCTTTTCTGTGAGTTCATTCAAATTATAGCATCTAAATTGATTTCCCCAGGATTAGGTTTTTACCAGAAAATACTAACTCATCATCCTTAATCGAGTCATGTCTTTTTCAGTTGATTGCTTTGAATTTTATTCGAGTAATAGTTTTTCTCCAGTCAACTATAACATGTTTCACCTTAAAAAAACTATAACATGTTTCCAACAATTATTTTCTTGTCACCTTCAACCAACTCATGCCCAACTTCAGTTAATTACTTGACAAGTCGGCTAATACCTCTAATACCTCGCTCAGTTGACTAATCTATTTATCACTTTCATTTTTCAAAGTACCACTGTTCATTTGACTGAATATTTAAGTTGACTAATAAATTGCTTAGTCGACTATTCTAGACATCACTTGATGATTTTATGAACATTTTCTCTTGTAAAGATTCAACCTATGACTCATGTTAAGGTTTTTCAAAGATCTTTATTGATAGTTTGAATCCTATAAAAGGATCCATGTGCCTATCTACTCAACTCAATGCTCTAACATCCAATATTTGTAGTGTATTATGGACACTTACCTTCATCATTCTCTTGAGTAGCCTTGCTTCCATCTCGCCTTGTCGCGCTCAAACTCCAAGGAAGCTGCACACGTACTGGGGGGGAGAGTGCTTTGTGGAAATACACAACAACAAAGTAAAGACTTTTCACATAGTAAGCAGGGTCGCAACATGGATTCTTTGCCTCCATTCAGATCTATCTTGGGTCATTCTCGGATATAGATATAAAAAATTAAGATCCCTTTGGATAGTCTCAATCCAACACTTCTTGGGCCTTCCTTGTCCTCTTTTACACTTCCCCAAACTCGCATCTCGTAACTGGTGCATCGACAGGCCTCCTTTGTAAATGGCCAAACCTCCTTAAGTGGTTTTCTCGCATCTTATCCTTGATCGGAGCTACACCAACCAAGGATGCAAAACACGGTTCAAACGGCCGTTTAAACGGCTGTTTACACGTATTCGGCCACTGACCGCACCGAGTACCCATAATCGGGTTGATAAACGGTGAGGCCGTTTAAACGGTCATAAAAGGCCGTGTAAATGCCGCTTAAATGCCCGCTTTTTAATTAGGTTTTTTTTAAAATAGACCCCTTCCTAACTCCAGGCGCACTTAACCCTAATCCCCACGAATCGATGCCAAGCCTTCACGCGAAGCCTCGAGGCCCGACTCCTTCCATCGCAAGCCTCCTTCGATCGCCAAGTCTCCTTCGATCGGCCCAGCCTCGCCGCCTCCACGCGACGTGCCTCGACTCCTTCGATCGCCAGCATCGCCGCCTTCAACTTCATTCGCCAAGCGGCTTCAACCTCGCCGCCTTCAACCTCGATCGCCAATCCTTGCGCTGCCGCTGTTGTGCGTGAGCCCTCTATCATTTCTAGCTTTTTTTCTTGTGCAATCTATGGATTCTATGCGTGAACCCTCGCCGCATCTATCAAAGCATACATACAATGAAATGCGTGAACCCTCGATCGCCAATTCCTCTTTTTTTTTTGAAAATACATATATATGCCTGGTGAAATGAATGTCAATTGAATGCATATTAAGTTATTAACAGAAGATATAGATGAAAAGTCATTTGGTCAGTATAGCATTTGGTCAATTGAATGCATATTAAGTTTTTGTCGAAATCATCTACCAGTATAGCATTGAGCATGATTTCATTTGATCATTGATAATTTTCATGCAGTTATGTCTTCTTTGCTACATTATTATGTCGTTGTTGACGTGGATATGTAATATGATTATGTACTATTGGTGAATAGGTGTGAACAGTGTGGTCTTTGAGTAAGGGATGGACACTCCCTCTTCTGATCCTGTGACAAGTAGTGGAACGAGGATGGATGACATAAGTTTTATTGCACAAGGATCTACAGATCCAGGATGGAAGTTCGGTTACATGCTTACAAAGGATGATCAAAATATAATTGTTTGTAAACTTTGTAGCAAAACAATCAAAGGTGGAATTTATAGATTCAAGCAGCATTTGGCCCAGATTCGTGGACAAGTCTCTTCATGTCCCAAGGTTGATGAAGAGATCAAAAAAGAAATGAAGGAATATTTGGATGGAATATCGAAGAAGAAGGCTAAAAAGATGAAAGAAATCGATGATCTGCGGAATGAAGTTAATGTCATGGGAGGTGATGTACCTACGATGGGCTCAGCAAAAAGGCCTCGCATTGAGTCAATCAATGACAATGAGATAGTGGCTCAACGACAGACGACAATCAAAGATGCATTTTGCAAGGATCAAAGGGAGAAGGCCATCGCATATGTATGCCGTTGGGCTTACAAAGCAAACATTCCATTTAGTGTTTTTTCAAATGAAGGATTGCCACAAAGCATTTGAAGCAATTGGACAATATGGTCCAGGGCTCAAACCTCCCACTCGTTATGAGATGTCCATTCCACAGTTGAATAAAGTGGTTAAAGATGTCAATGATGCCTTAGCACCAAATAGAGAAATGTGGACAACTATGGGATGTTCTATCATGACTGATTCATGGACTGATATTCGTGGTAGAAGTATTATGAACTTGTGTGTGAATTGTTCACTAGGTACAAGTTTTTTGAGGTCCGTAGACTCTTCTGATGAGCCTCATACTGCTGAATACATTTTCAACTTGGTAGATGAATGTATCCAAGAGGTTGGAATTGAAAATGTTGTCCAAGTTGTCACAGATAATGCATCTGCAAATATGGCTGCAGGGAGGATGATGGAGGTAAAGTATCCCAAAATTTTTTGGAGCTCATGTGCTGCTCATTGTCTTGATTTGGTGTTGGAGGAGACGGGGAAAGAACCAAAGGTAAAAAGCGCGATATCTAAGGCAAGGAATCTTACAGTCTTTATCTATAGCCACACAAAGACTTTAAGCATGATGCGTAGATTTACACAAAAAAAGACATCGTCAGACCTGGGCAAACTAGATTTGCTACTGCATTTCTTACGTTGCAAAGTGTTCTTGAGAAGAAAGAAAAGTTGAGGCTCATGTTTTCTTCAGATGAGTGGAGAGATTGCAGATGGTCGAAGACTACGAAAGGAGAGGCGGCGACATCCATTGTCTTGAGTCCAACATTTTGGAATCAAGTTAATCTAGCATTGAGAGTTTTTTCTCCACTGGTTCATCTTCTACGCGTTGTTGATTCCGATGTGAAACCATCTATGGGATTTGTCTATGGAGGATTATGGAGGATTACTGGGAGTAAAGAAAGAAATAATTGACTCCTTCAATGGAAACGAATTGTCCTATAAGCATTTCATTGATGCCATTAATTTGAAGACAAAAGGACGACTTGATTCCCCCCTTCATCTTGCAGCATATAATTTGAACCCCTACTTCTGTTACAAAGATCATGTCGAGAAAGATGTTGTTGTGAAAAAAGGTCTTCTTGATTGCATTGAGAAGTTATATCCAGATTTAGATCAACAAGACCTCATTACAAGAATGGAATTGGTGATTTACAAACTTGGTCAAGGGCCATTTGGGAAGCCATTAGCAATAAAGCAAATATCAATAAATGATGACCATTTTGATCCAGGTGAATCCCTATCACGTTTTTCAATATGATTTTATAGTTCATATTGATGACATCTAATTAATGTTCAACATGAAACAACTCATTGGTGGTCGTTACATGGAGGTGAAACCCCTAATTTGCAAGCAATGGCAATGAGAATTCTGAGTTTGACCTCGTCATCATCTGGATGCGAGAGAAACTGGAGTGCTTTTGGAGCGGTAATGGATTTTATCTTTGTAAATTAACATCTATTATACATTGACTTTTTAGTGTCTAACGTATATATAATATGCGTATATTTTAGGTTCATACACAGAATAGAGCTAAATTGAATCCCAAGAGGGTGAATGATTTAGTATTTGTTAGATTCAATTCATTGATTAAGGATCGCAGTGAAAGTAAGAGGAGGGATCCACTTTCTTCAAAGGATCGCCATTTTGCAAGGGCATGGATTTCAAATGTACCTAGTGAAGAAGATGAAGTATTTCCTGGCACAGGATTTACATGGGGTTCAGTTGCCGAGGCATGCGGAGCAGAAAACATACTTGAGCCAAGGAGAAGTGAACGTGTACATTTGAGAGCTTCAAGTTCATCTGGGCAAACTTTGCATGAGGAAGCTGATAATGAGGGAATATTCAACGATGAGGATGAGGATGAGGGTGACGACGAAGATGAAGAGCCAATGTTCCTTGATGACGAGTCTGATGAAGAATGAATGACATTGGTTTCATGATATTTTTGGATGAATGAATGCCATGCCTTTTTGTGTTATCCATGACTTTTCTGGAACCATCATATGAATTGTAGTTTGTTATTATGTATTGGGATATTTACACCCATAACCCTGAGTAATATGGTAATTACCCCAGGAACCCTCGGTAATAACGAATTACATCCAGAACCTCGAATAACCGCTCCGTTTTACACCTATAACCTTCCGTCAATTTAGTCCATCTGGTTGAGTTAATCTAACCAAGCAGTGATCTAATGGTAGAGATTAATCCAAAGAATGAGGAAGAGGTCCAGGAGGGAATAAAATGAAGAGGTCCAGTAGGAGGGGACTAGACCTGGGCTCAAGCTAAACGGTGGCTGGCCGCGGCAGATCGCGGGAGGCTTCGACCATGGCAGTCGGGTGGGGGGAAGAGGGTGGACTGCAGACAGGGAAAGGGGTGGGGCTCTGGGGAGGGGGCTTCATCGATGGCGGGAGGGCTCCGGGGGAGGGGAGGGCTCGGGGCTCCGGGGGAGGGGAGGGCTCGGAGGGGAGGGGAGGGAGCTGGGCGCGGGGCTCCGGGGAGGGGGCTTCGTCGATGGCCGGAGGGCTCCGGGGGAGGGGAGGGCACGCGGCTCCGGGGGAGGGCAGGGCTCGGAGGGGAGGGGGTGGAGCTGGGCACGGGGCTCCGGGGAGGGGACTTCATCGATGACAGGAGGGCTCCGGGGGAGTGGAGGGCTCGGGGCTCCGAGGGAGGGCAGGGCTCGGGGGGAGGCGGTGGAGCTGGGCGCCATCGTTGGGCGCCATCCTGCAGCAAAGAAGGGTAGGATGTAGAGGGAGGTCGGAGCCTTTTGCTGGAGATGCCGAGGGGGTAGGAGGGCACGGGGGTCGGGTCTGGAGGGAGCGCAGCGCACGGGGGGGGGGGGGGGGAGGGGGGGAGGGAGGAAGGGGCGTCGCAGGGGGGAGGGAGGAAGGTGCTTCGCAGGGGCGGCTGGGGGGTTACTGGATGGGGGGGGGGTTGTTGGATGGCGACCAACCTGGGGGGCGGATTTGCAGGAGGAGGCGGGGGGGTGCGATCGACCTAGGGGGGCGGAGGCGCGACCTGCAGGAGGAGGAGGCGCGGGAAGGGGGTGCGACCAACCTAGGGGGCGGATTTGCAGGAGGAGGCGCGGGGGGGGTGCGATCGACCTGGAGGGCGGAGGCGCGACCTGCAGGCGGAGGAGGCGTGGGGCGGGGGTTGCCTGGAGCTCGATCCCAGGAGGCGGCTGGAGGGAGCACAACGGAGAGGGGGGGACACAGGGAGGCCTTTGCTGGAGGAGGGCACGAGCGACAGGTGGGGGAGACGGAGACGAGGACGGAGGTGGGGAGGTTTGCTGGAGAGCGGCACGCGATCGGGACGAGGTCTTTACCGGGATGCATGGGGGTGACAGGGGCATTTCTTGAGAATGTGATTTTGTTATAAGGGTTAAATTGTCATTAATGGATGGAATCTGTTAAAGTTAACGGCTTAAATGGATGGGAGTTGACACAGGGTTATGTAATGTAAGGGTTAAACATTATTCGGGGTTGTGGGTGTAATTCGTGATTGTGCAGGGTTCCTGGGGTAATTACCATATTACTCAGGGTTATGGGTGTAAATAACCCTTATGTATTTGTCTATTTGGAACTGTTATCTAGAACTTTCTATGTATTGTTATCTAGGACTTTTTGGAACAATGGTATGGCTTGTAATTTGTAATTGTTTATGTTGCATGTTTTGGCATTTACTTGTGAATTCTACTTGATTATGCTATCTACTTTGACACGTCACATTTGGATGAAGACATTGAAATTGACAATATCTGATCAATGTTGTGAATATGTGGATTATATTTTTATAGTTCATTTATACTTTTATATTAATTATATTTATGTACTATTTTTTATTAATTTAAAATGTAAAACTGCATAGACCGTTTAATTTCCGTTTAAACTCCCGCATACCGTTTAAACAATAATCAGTGACCCTACCGACTGTATACCGCATACCGTTTTTTGCAACCTTGACACCAACTTTCCTTCTAAATGCATCATTCTGAATCCTATCTTTACTTGTATGTCCACACATCCACCTTGACATTTTCATTTATGCTACTGCGATTCTCATACATTTATATGTTTCATAGGCCAACATTCAGATCCATAGAGCATAGTAGATCTCATAGTTGCTTTGTAAAACTTTCCTTTGATTTTCAAAAGATTTTTTTATCATATAGAACAGTAGAGATTCCTCTCCATTTTAGCCAACCTGCATTTATCATATGAGTAACATCTCCATCAATTTCCCCATCACATTGCAAAATAGATCCCAAATATCTAA
Source organism: Ottelia alismoides (assembly GCA_037367405.1). NCBI lineage: Eukaryota > Viridiplantae > Streptophyta > Magnoliopsida > Alismatales > Hydrocharitaceae > Ottelia > Ottelia alismoides. The sequence continues at coordinate 164,493 of JAZKJV010002542.1, forward strand.
AAGGATATTTCTTCTAAATATTATCATCACCAATCTTCACCTCGATTCATTCACAATTATTTCCATCAAAAGTGCACTCCATATATTCAGTCTTAGCTCTACTTGTACGAAATTCTTTAGTCGCTAATGCATATATGCAGATTTCCAGCTTCTCATTTACTCCATCTCTAGTCTCATCAATCAACACAATATCATCAATGAATAACATACACCTAGGCATCTCATCCTGAATGCGACTAGTCAACTCGTTCATAATCAAAGTAAAAAGGAATGGATTCAAAGCTGAACCTTGATGCAGACCAATGTTGATGTCAAAATAGTCAGTCTTATTTACTTTTCGTTTCTTTTTAATAGATTAGGGTGAACACCGCTGAGTGTCTCCCCCTTTTTGGAGCCTAAAAAAAGTCAGTCTTCACAAACTGGATCCTTACACAAGATGAAGCCCTATCATACATATCATTTATGATGTTAATGTATATGACATGTACTTGTCTCTTCTCCAAAACTCTCCACAATATCTCTCGTGGGACAGAGTCATAAACATTCTCCAAATCAATAAAAATCATACGGAGATTCTTCCTTTTAGCTCTATAAATCTCCATTGTTCTCCTTAGCAAGCGGATGGCTCCAATAATTGAGCAACCTAGTATGAATCCGAATTAGTTTTCTTTTACTTTGAAAACTTGCTTCAACCTTCTTTCGATTACACATTCCCAAATTTGCATAGTATGACTCATCAACTTGATACCTTTGTAATTCTCACAATTTTTGAATGTCTCCTTTGTTCTTATAAAGAGGTACCACGATGCATCTTCCCCAATGTTTAGGCATTTTCGTGCTTTGCCAATTAACATCGAATAAATTTGTAAGCCAAGCTCGGGTAAATGAGGAGGGTTGCACGTTAGGTAGCCGACAATCAGCGCAAAAGAGACAAATTCCTAATAGTGTTCTTTTTTAAAAGCACTATTTATGAATTTGTCTCAAAACAATTCGATCTTTTCAACATGGATTTAAGCACACATTTAACTTTGTGAAATACATGCCAATAAAATAAAACTTGTTATATTAACAAACACAAAGATAAGCACTAATTAAAACAACCAGATGCAATCCATGATACATAAATTTTAAAAAGTTCACTACACATGAAGCCTATGTCTTGTTCTTGAGCTAGACCTACCAAGACCTGCAGTTTACAATCTCCCACTAATCGGAACTAGTTTTGATGTAGTCCGAATCGTAGTACAAGCACACAACTTACAAGATTTATCTTCTAGAGAAGAAGAAAAGCTTTCACACTGAACATCTCAAGATACACAACCTCATGAAAAGAGCTCATCTTGACTTAAAAGACATGCCTTCACATGGAAAGAATGCAAACAAAATATAATATCTATTTAAAGCCTTTTAAAACATAAACAAGAATTGAATCATAAATTGAACAAATCAGAGTGGAAGGCTTGAGAGCAAAGCGTAAAACTTCAGAACACATAGATTATATAACATCTTCTTTAAAATTTAAAATGCTCTTTGGCTAGTAGAACTTGCTATTGAATAGTTTGAATGGTGTATATAGGGTCTTTATATAGGATAGCGAAGGGCTTCACACAGTAAGAACTCCAAATAACGCAACCATAAACAACTAGGTTTTCTAAGACAACATGCATTGGTTTATTTTGTGTATGGTGGTTTATATCAATGCACTTATGTTTCCCAAATTTACTAAAGGTCGAACAACTATATTTTCTAACATGCGATTAAATATAAAACTGGTGTAAAATTGGTTATATCCGTACAATGATAGTTCAAAGTTAGGCTTCATAAGGATGAAAGTATACTGGTGTAAGAGCAAGTGAACCAGTGCAACTTGAGCAAAGGTTGCACCATGCAAGATGGCCATTTAGCATTGCAACATCGTGAAATTTTAACTTATGAGTTTTTATATACGTGGAGTTTACATTACAAGGCTTTGTGCACTGGTAGACTGGGCTATATTATTACAAATCGACTCAGTAAATAATATAAAACTCCGTGCCTTTAGTTCTTTACGTATTGCTTTTGAACTAGCAGTGTCTCTTGAGTAACCGTTTATCAATTCTGAATAGATCATGTGCTATTGATCGCATCTGTTTGTTTGATGTTGTTAGTGTTATACTTAGCTTTATGTAAGGCCTATATAAAAACCCCTATATGCCCTGAATAAAGTATCTCATTCAATTTGTTTCTTTCTTCTCACATGGTATCAGATCATATGCCCTAGACCAATGTTCTGACCAACTTCTCCACACGGTATTCCTCCAGCTTCTCCACATGGTATTTTGGACCTGAGCCTACCGGGCTAGGTTTCAGGTCGAGTTCGTGGATCAGATTTGTGGGCTGGATCGGTAGTCCGACTCAACCCAATCTCATCCATACCTATGTCATTATAATCTCCAAATATGCTGAAATTGCCTAGCTAATTTGTAGGCACATACTAAAAGGAATTGTGGTAGACATGCACCCAAATTGATTCCAATTTCAGAAGGCATACATTTTCCTACTCTTTACCCTCTCTTGCATGAAGCATGTCGGGAGGCGTTAGTTCAAGGGGTGAGCACAGTCGTGCATCCCCACCTCCATGCCCTTGGATCATCCCACCTATCAAATCCAACAACTATGCAAACATTTTTACACGGGCCTCACCAAGTCCATCCTCCAGAATCCCTACCGTCCAGAAACCCCATGAAGTGGTGTATATAGCACCATGAACCCACATCATGCGATGTTCCTTGAAAATACATGAAGGAATAGAGCAGAATAAGGGGGTAGAGACGGATGAATAAGGGAAGAGATGAATAAGGGCTTACTTCGATCTCTAATCCCCTATCAAGTAGGCCCCAGAAGTCCACGCCACACACCCATTGCCGGCATGCACTGATAGGATGAAGCTTGGTAACAATGCTCTGATTGTGGTTCCTACATCTAGACCCTTCCCGTCAAATTGCGGACGAATAGCCTTTTGTTGTCTTGTAAGCAGTACACAAACTCTAGCATTTCTTTTAGTTGTCCCATGGAGGTTGATTACCAGTTGTACTAAGTATTATTGGCCATCCATGAGCTTTTTGTCGTTGTAATTTCTCTTGGTTTTTTGTACTGTGTGGATCGACTTTATGGGGGAAACTTGTTTATCTTTTTGATGAATGAACTTGGTCGTTTGTGGGAAAAAAAGGCACAAGCATGCCTATCCACCATAAGAAAATGATGTAATCTAAGCTCTTTCGCCCCCTCTGATGTTCAAAGGTTATAATCCCATTGCCAAGCACTGCTTCGTAGCAAAGTATATGCCTTCGGATCTTACACCCAACGAAGTAAGCAATCCAATTAAGCACATCAACTCTTGGTACTTTCATCTAATCTTATTTTTACCCTTAATTTATAGTCCCATCAAGTACATCTTTGTATTTTTCTTTTATTATTTTGGAAATTTTACAACTTTACCTTACAACTTTATCCCTCATCTTTTATCAATTGCGCTTTTGTTCTTTTAATTTATTAATCAATCACGAGACTTTATTTAATTGCAAACAAATGCTTGTGAATTTATTCATGCCCATGAATTTTTAAATTATTTTTATTTTACATAAAATTTATGAATTTTCCATAGTCTTAGATAATTATTTATGTATTTTTTATTAACTTTTAGGTGAAAAATTTAAAGGTTCTTGGCTTAGTTTTTTAACATGGGGTCATTAATACATTGGGTCCTTTTTTTCGTTTAGTTTAGTAGGTATAAAATTGCACAAAAATGCTACTCAGTTCTCCTTTCTACGACAACTTATTTTATTTTCATCAATTCATATAATTATAATCATAAACACATTACTGACAACTCGAAATAATCCATAAAAATGAATAAAATACATGATAAGGAAAATACATAATCGATAAATTTGTTTGAATTATATATACTTAATATTTGCTTAATTGATGCAGATTGTATGCCATGTCCCAACTTTAGATTCTGACAAGGTCAGCCAATTTTCTTTTGAGTTACCAAATTTAAGCTACTTGGTGATCGTCTTTTTTTATGGATGTCAAGTCATCAAAGAATTAGAGTGGCTGATTTACATATTATTATAATCAAAATAATTTGTATAAGTTTTCTTTCATAAATTCTATCCAATGTTTGATATATTTTTCATTTATATTTCAAAAAAAAAACTTTTATTTTATTTACTTACGTATCAAAAACAATTTTTGTGTCAGATGCATCCCAAGGGAACGTGGGACCTTGTACCGTGTCCGATGGAGATTAGGCACGTGGCTTGTAGAATCAGTCTTCACGACCAAACAATCGCTTGATGGGTCCATTGATCGATTGAAAACATGATTGATTGCCAGAGGATTTACACAGACTTATGGAGTTGACTACTTTGAGACTTTCTCTCCAGTGGCGATGATGTGCTCTATTCACACTGGGATGACCTATCTTTCAGCTTGATATGAAGCATGGCCTCAAATTTCAAGGAAATTCCATCGAATTTCTTTGAGATTTCCATTTCTCTTGGTCATCCAAATCGAAATGCTTACATTTTTTTATTGGATTTCAACGAAATATCAACAGAATTTCATCGAAGTTACATATCGTTTCGGTAAAACAACAAAAATAAGAGAATATTCCCTTCGCTTTCATCAAAAATTACATATATTAATGAATTTTCACTTTTTTATATGTTGATGTGTTGAGTTGTTAGAGTGTTTACGTTGTTTGCAGAAGTTTCTTTAGTTGGTTTCTAAATTTTAGATCTAAATCTAAACCGAATCAGTTATATCACTAAGAGTTAAATTCAAGTTTTAACTGAAGAGCTTCATACTTTTTTGTTCTTCTTTATATATATATATGTGTGTGTGTGTGTGTTTTGATGCCTGGTGACATTGGGTTCAATGGAATCCCTGATCGGCGATGCTGGATGGCGCCTAGAGGCCCTGGGCGGCGCTCCTGCACGGAAGAGAAAATGGGGGGGGGGGTGCGGGTGGAGGGCTAGGGTTACGTACGAGAACTTCAGCCTAAGGCCACTGCTCTGATACTATGTTAGGGAAAATAAGAGATATGTTTATTCTATGGGACCCTAGGCTCTCTTGTATAGGGAGAGTCCTATGGATAAATTACATAAGAGTGATAGTAAATATAAAGAGATGGAAACCAATATAATAATGTAGAAATATCTCTACATTATCAATATTATGTTTATGCAAATGTCACTTTCTTAGCACATTCTAGTTTATTTTATGTGCCTGACAGTGACATTCTCTCGGAGTTTTCTCCTCTACTACAGGCCTATCAAAGGAGGCACTTTAAACAGTTACCCTTGCACGTTATGAGCTTCTTTCAGATCTCCCTTCCCTTGTCAGACTCGGGTGGTCCTCCTTCCTCTAAGAACCTCGGATTGCTCTGTGGAAACATATCATGCACTGTACTCTATACCATATATCACAATATACTTCTACTGATGGTTTATCAAGGAATGACATACAGTCATCTATACCTTCTATTTTATTACCTAGATCCACATTGCTGTTCATCTCGACCTGGGCTCCAACTTACAAATTATAAGGCTTACTCTTAGCACGTGATTTGTATGTAGCTTTTTTGTGTAAATCTAGTCCCCTCAACTCAATATATACAGGGAGGAGGTCTCTGTAAGGGCTATTCTTTGCTGTAGAAAATATGTATCTGGCAGTACAATCCTCATTACAAATAGCTCACGTAGTGCATTGGAGTGTCAACCTCCTTTGGACTAGGAACTTTCTTGCCCAAACAAGTTACCATTGTTGTTTTTTTTTGTATTTGGGCCTTTCTTCTTTTCTCATTTCCTACATCTTCTTAGCTACAGCTCAAGGGCGTTACCCACATGCCATATCTACTCCTTGAAGGAACTTGAGTACACATAAGGTCTTATAAACAATAAACTCGTGGGATCTTTTTTGTCGGTGATTCTCTTATGCAGAACCCGGCAAATAATCACATCTATTTTCTATCTGTCCAGGGTATCCTTCTAAAAATCTGCTTACTTTAGGATGTATATACAACTCAGGTATGTTGTTGTAGTTAAATCCACCATCAACTTTAGATAATCGACCCAATTATCTATGCTGACTTTATATTAGCGCCGGCCTTTTAAATCTACTATGGCATCCATTTGCTTTTAATATACTTACAGTGAGATTTGTTATGCACACAATCTGTAGGCTCATCCCATGGATGTAAATAACTGCCGATTTATTTGCATCCATTCTGCTATTATCCCATTTTGCATAGACATGGATATCCATATATTAATCCATTTTAAGGCGAATATGGATATTATCTTAATGCAAGCATCCTTAATCAAAATTGACACTTGTGCACATGCTTCTGTTTTATTGGGAATGAGCAAGGGTTGGATACTTTCACTCTATTGGACACGACCTTGCATCCTCTATGTCTTACCACATTTGAGGTCGCATGGTTTGTTGTCTTACCACAAGGCTTTCTTGCTTTCGTATCCTTAATTTGTTTTTACAATTTTCATTTGGGTACAATTACATTCATAATTATATTCATCAATATTTTATTGTGTTGACTTTTTGTAAAAAATTCTTGTCTTAGTTACCCTTACCCATAGTTATGATAATCCAGGTTTCAGTAAATATTTCTATGGTTCTATCCACTTATCCAGTTTTGGAAGTAGACTTTAAAACCTGTGTCAATTCATAAAAACACCCTTCTGTTCTTTGTTATCGTGCTGCATTGCTGAGTTGGCCATTAAAATATTGCTATAACGTATTACATTTAACCTTTTAATCTCAGGTGCAGTTTTTTGAACTTTGCGAGGAATATGAATTGCCTTGAATGCAATGAACTTCGCCCAAAGAGGCAGCTGACAGGTGGAGAATGGGAATGCCCAAAGTATGCAATGATATTTCTTTTTTACTAAAAGTTTTGGTTGTGCTATAATGCTATTATAGCTATTTATATGTTCGATCTTTATGCACACAGATGTTATTTCTACAACTACGGACGTAATATGGCATGCTTAAAATGTGATTGTGAGCGCCCCGGCGATAGTTTCTCTCCTGACACTGCTTCAGAGTCCAGATCCGAGAACACAATTTTTTCTGCTGGACAAGCTGTTGGTGCAAACAACTCAATCACTAGAAATTTGGATAGGATACTAGGCAAAACATCCAATGTTTCAGTTGCAGATAACAATGGCTCCCGGCAAGTGTATGTTGGGAGAAGAGGTGAGAGCACTCCATCTGAGGGGAGAAATTCAGATTATGTTCCTTTTGTTCCGTTACCGGCTGATATGTTCAAGGCACCTAATGTTTCAAACTTAGAAGATCAGCCATGTTCTCCATCTGTAGTCTCTCAGACAGAGGTACTTGCAGACATTGGTTATCAGGAATCTTCTGATCCGTACAAGAGAACTTCAGCGGTTAATGATGTTGGGATGCCTGCCACTTCAATTTCAGATGATTTTCCTGATATCATGCCTCTGCGGAAAGGAGAGAATAGATTTGTGGTTAGCAAGAAAAAAGATCGTTCCTTAACATCACCACAATACAAGAGACGTTTAGCCATGGAGCAAGCAAATGACTCTAATTTTGTTCCATTTGTTCCTTTTCCACCTGGTTATTTTGCGAAGAAGGACAATCTGATTGAAACTGGTTCACCAGCTATGAAGGCAGACCCACTGAGTACTGATACTGCATTTTCTGCAAATCCAAAAAATGGTCCAGAGCAATCTGATGAGATCAGGTCTTCTAAATGGATGCCTTCTGAAAATCCTCAAAGTAGTCAGCAGAATGGAAACACAGAATCCTCTACAAGGAATTGGTATGTGGATAAATTGGATCCCCGTAACAGCGGTGAGTATGCTGGAAGCTCAGATAACAGTGATTCTCAGAAGAATGCAGCTCAGCAGAACTGGGAGAACAGATTTTCACAAGGTGCTGCTCCAAGCAGGACGGATGTTTCTTGGAACTCAAAGCAACCATCTTATGATAATCCTAAACAGAACCAGGGTAATGATCAGAACTCCAATTTTTTCGAGAATTCTCGAGGCAGTCACTACAAAGGAATGGATCTCTCTCCTAGTAATAAGACCAATAGATCCTTAGGGGATAGAAAAATTGATGGACAAAATAGTGGGTACTCATCGTGGGGTGACTACAATGAGACCGATCGAGGTGGAAGCTCAGCTTCTCAATCTGTAACAAACCTTGGGACAGGTGAGAGCTCAGGTTGGAAGAGCTTGGAAGGCTCTGCTGTCACCGAGCCGGATCCCCTGGATATGTCAGAGGAAGCAAAAGCTCAGAGATGGTTCCGGCGTGTTGCCCAGATCACTGACATTTCGGAGCTTGCCAATATTCCTGATGAAGATTTCCCGCAGATCATGCCGATGCGAAAAGGCGTGAACCGGTTTGTAGTGAGCAAGAGAAAGACACCTCTAGAGCGGAGGCTGACATCTCCTCAGTACAGGCGGAATCTTCCTATCGTGAGTTCTGAACCTGAGAATGACTCTTCTAACCAAACCAAAACTTGAAATTCCATCTTTTACCTTGTCTTCGTTAGTTCTAAAACGGACAAGTTGATTTAAGCGACTAGACTGTTACTATCATCCTGGAATGTGCAGCAGATTGTAACTTTGACATGTATCAAACATAGGTGTTATTGACATGCATTGAATGCCATTAAGCTATACGCATGTAAATGCTGTTATTTATCATGTCCTTTTTATTCTTTGCATGCATGATGTCAATTGCACCGGACCTATTCCCTTCTCATTTTTTAATAAAATTGCTTAGTTTGAATACTTCAATTATAGTAGACATTCATGGAACCTATGCAATGGAGACGTGGTCCTATGCAGGGTTTGACATGTCAAGCGATGTATATTTAGATTAGTATTATGCTGATAAATGTTGTGTTCGTTGTTCATTCATTAAAATTCTACAAATCGTCTTTGCCTTTATGCATGTGTTGGTCATTTGTGCGACAAAGCACATGAGTGGATCATTATCAGATGCACATAGGGAACTTTTAGAGTTCTCCTAGAGCCATAGAAAAAATTGAATGACTATTGGTGTGAAACATCCCTGTAAGGGGTTTGACATCTCTGTTCTCTTGTTTGATGAAACAAATGCAAATATCTATAAAGTTTTGAATCTAAATTTGACTAAAGTCATCGGAACTCTCAGTCCTATCTTAGCTCTCTAAGTTAATAGGAAGGTGTCGGCACATTTACTTGATAAAGGAAGTACAAAATCACTAAAATCGGTGTCCATGGGATGGTTTACCAAGCAAGAGGGAATCACAGGTCTCGTTAGTCATAATGCACACTTCTTCGCCCTAGGGAAGCACAATCTATCGATAACGTGCCTTTCATTTTATTTAACTACAAAAAATATAAGCGATGCTTTCTGCTGACTTTGTGTTAAAATTACGAGGAGTCAACTTAGAATGTCCTACCTTTAAGACTCTTCTTGGAATTCCTACTAGTTTTCTGGGGGTTGAGTGAAAAGGAAGCAATCACTCTTGTGGAGTGCACACGAAGATGTATTAATTACTCATGAACTGAAATCGAGAAGGAAGCAGATTGTAGACTCACTGGATCACCTAAATGATATCATTGATAGGAGGAAACTTCTTGTTTGCAGGGAAAGGATTCCTGCTTCTAAATGCTAGAAGCGTGATAACTGCTACCGTGCCAGTTAGTTTTCAATGCGCATATGAATGATTTGATAACCATAGTGGGTCTATTGTCTTGTAAGTGAAGTAGACATTAATAAGTTTCTACCCATTCTCTTCTAGTTTTTGAAAAAGTTATAATGATTCGCTTGACGGACTGGTACATGGATAACAACAATTGAGACCAGCTTACTGTTTTGCCGAAGCATGTTATGGGGAAAAATGGCCCTTATGGTCAGTCATACTTTGCTCCTTTTGATGATCTAATATACGGGTGATTTAGGATCATCTTAGAGGATCTCTCTGACTTGAATTGTAAGGATATATGTGTGTGTGTATGTATGCATGCATGTATGCATGCATGCTTGTATATCGTATAGCTCTAATGATACGAGAACGGAGTCCATTTAGCCCATCCAGTCGATCTGCATTGCATGCTAGAGCATTTAACCCAGAAAGTTGTTAATTTGGGAATGAAAGCCTCAAATAGTTGAAGTATAATAAATCTGCAAACCATCTTCAATGTATGTGGGTGTATGTACAACGGGTTTAATACCTCTGCTTGCCATTTTGGAATTTTCTGTAACTGCTGATTTGTCTGTTCCAAACAAGTAAGAAGTACCTCTCATGTGTTGTCTTTTTATACATCCTATTTATTTTGAAAAACTTCTCCCTCTCTGTTATCTCTTTAGTGGAATAAGAAAATCAAATTTGATGTGATTAGCCTACCAAACTTCACTGCGTAATCAGAAAGGCCAACTTGGTTTCCATTGTCTATTTTTTTACACGGATTCCTTGGCCATCATGTGAGCTGTCTGTGATCCTTGTTGTACGGCTCTTTGATTTCTTGTTATTGCCAACTTTCCAAGGTCCCCTTATTTTTCTGGAATAGTATATTTTTTTGTCAAAGCAAATTAGAAACAATGCATTTCCAAGTAGATCATAACTCGAAAAGAACAACGTCCTTCATTGATACAGTTCAAAATGATACAGCATTTTCAACTTTACACTTAATATAATGACCACATAAGGTCCTCCAAAGCCTCACACTTTTTCCTGTAGCCATATAAATTTATAATCACCATTACACTATGATTTCACTGTGGAAAAGCAGCAGCAGCAGCAAGACACTGACTTCCCTATGGAAGCTTTTACATTAATAATCTTCTATATAGAATGGCGGTGTTGCTGTTGGGCGGGTGAAGACCCTGCTCACCTCTGCCAATAGACCTCACCGTCGTCACACACACACACATAACTCATACACACACAAACACGAAAGGCATGCGCCTGAGACCCATTTCTAGGATCTGCAGAAACCTTGAAGCCTTTTCTGGACACTAAAGCAGGTAAAGAAATATAGAGGCCAAGTCAAATAGGACCTCTAATAATAATAATTGATATATTATATGTAACCGAGGAAGCCATATATCTACTACTCTCAGTTATATATAATAATCAATATAGTATAAATTGCTAGCTAGTATTTATGTTAAAAGAGATTTTTGGGCTATTTATGGAGGTGCATATCTGTTAGTCTTGCAGGACGATGTTTCTTTGATGGTCAGAATTGACCACCGGAGTAGGTTTTGCCAAAGCTCCAACTGGCAGGCGCGACGTCCATCGACGTAACTGAGCGACCATCGCTTGTGGTCACCTTGAAGGACAGGGACTGGCCATTGAGGTAGCTGTTACTCTGCCAGTTCTGGCCCCAGTTCCTTTGCAATGCCTGCCAGCCTGTCTTTGAGCCCTTTATTGAGACGGCTACAACATCTCCTGCCCCTGCAACGTTGCTGACAAGAACAAGGTTGAAGTAGGAATGCCCGTTGATTGTGAACCGAATTCCTCCACTTCTAACGCATGGGACCCTGCCGTGAAAAAAAGGTTTATCATCATTCATCTGACATACATCATACATGCGGAACTTGTAAACAGCAGGAAATGTCAGGTACCTCCTGTATTGGACAGGGACAATTCCGGCCTTGTACTGTGCGATCTTGAGGAAGATCGGCTGGGAAAGATCGAAGTGCTCCCTTGGGGGGTTGCACCAGCCCCCTGCATCATTGGGGAGGGCATTGTTGGGCGGGCAGAAGTTAGTGGCGGTGATTGTGATCGACCCTGGGAGGCACCATTGAGGTGCATTGGCACATTTGATCTCGAAGCAAGCACCGCAGGTGCGTCCGCCATTGAACAGAGCCGTGCTCAATGCAGCGGTGTTGGTCCCGTATCCCTGACTGTAGAGGTTTCCGTATCCACAAGCACCGCCTGAAGCAACAAATAGGTATGATCAATAGCATGTCAAAGAAAGGTTGATTTAATGGTTTTTGCTTAGTCTGCTGACCCATTGTTCCTGAAGCATCACTGCCTCCATAAAAGGTGGCATGGGCTGTAGTCCAGTCGCTCCCATATGCATGGGCCATCGTCGAAAGGGAAGCGAGGATAGCTAGAGAGAGGCAGAGAAGTGCTGTTCCTCCGCAGCGGGAAGCCATGGATGGAGGGAGAAGCTAATGCCTAAAAGCAAAGTGGAGGAGAGGATGTAGCTGAGGGTGTGGGGAAGGAAGCGGCGAATGGAGGCAAATTTATAGAGGTGAATGGAGGGAAGTGGGTTTGAGAGAGGAATATAATAATGCATGAAAAATTGTCAAGTGGGCCATTGAAGGACCTCATATCCTAACAGCTAACTGAAACCAAACATTTGCCCGCCAAAATTAGGAAATTGTTCGCCTCCATGTTGCTATTATTGCCGTCTTTCCTTGTATTCAACTTCTTATATGCTATCCTTACTTACCTTTCTTGTTCTATCACCTGTATGCATCTCAGATGAATCCAAATTACTGGTTTCTGTTTCTTTTTGCAGACGGGTAAGACTCTTAGATGTACTCGACATGCAGACGTCTACCTGTTTTAAGAAGCGAAGAATGCAGGGCAAGTTATAGATGGGAGAATGAGTAAGGTAATTCTTTTTCCTCTACTTATTTGAATTGGAATTTACAGAATCCTGTGAAATAAGTTTCTTTCAGAAATCAGTTTCACCGACGAAGCACGATTTGATTTGTATGCAAATAAGACAAGGATAAGAGGAAGAAAAAAAATATCAATGCTAGATGTCTGACTATTTTATATCATACTTGCTATTCTTCCAAGATTTAATCAAATCTGTGGATAGATGAGAAGATGTGGCGCGTACACTTGACTTGGGATATGAGGATAGGAGTTTAGGACCCCACACCAACCCAGGGACACTGATCGTACATTCAATGTGGTCCTAGAGACATGTAATTAAGCATGTCTTCTGCAAAATTTGCAGTATCCTTTTCATGGCGATAACATCTGCTTCCTTCCCTCCTCGTCATCTCTTTCCTCCGAAGGAAAACTCTCCTGTTCTTACAGTACAGATAGATATTCCAGACACATGAGTTGTCCTCTCACTTTAGCCATAAGCTTAAAGAACAAGACAATGGAATCTTGGTTCGATAGTCTTACTTTGAATGATTAGCCAGTTGTATCTCTATGCGTAAGGTAGTTATGCACAGATTAGTTCTTAATTGAAGCTTTTGGAAATGCTGTCTATTGTTTAATGGAAGCATAGTGGTTTGCTGAAAAGGGTGAGAGATCATTTGATGCTCCAGAGCACATGGGTGGTTGGTTCTATATTTGACTTTCTGCATTATTCTATCATCTGGATTATAATAAAATCGTGGGTCCTTTTCTATCCTTATTGCTGCCTTGACTTTCGATTTCCTCCACCACAATATAATAGAGCCACCTTGGTCTCGAGAGTTTTTTAATAGTGGTGGCGTCATGGTTTTCTGCCACCAATTAAGGATCTCATATTGTGGTTTTGAGGGAAGTGCAGAGCACGTGGCTGACCCTTAATCCAAAGATGTGGTTGTATTAGCCAAGGTGCTTTAAAGTCATAATTACTGGTCTAATACTCCCATTACTGCACATTAATGTCTTTCTTAGTCTTTTAGGAACTTCGGCAACATATCGATTGAGCTCAAGATTGGTTCATGAGATCATCGTAGCTCGAGCTCGATTTGACTAAGCAAGGGTTATAGTAACAAACCCATTAATGACCCTCCTGATCGCGCATCCATAAAGTACGGATGCGTGGGGGCTAGCGCATTGCTTGTATGGGGGTTTGTGTGTGGGGTGCAGCGTGCAACTGAAATTTACTTGAGGGTTCGAAAAGGTTGGTTGAAGATGCCAAGGAGCAATCGTGTAGGTCAACTGTGCTATTGCGATGGATTGTTATCGATGTACATAGCGTTTTTTAGGATCTGCTCAAGTCATCAAGGTAGAGAGCCCATCGTGTTCGCGCATCAACACCGTTGCTTCATGAGGTGTGAGAACCCCCTCCAGCTTAAACCAATCACAATCCTAACCTCCCTGGTAAAGCCATGTTTCTTACCTCAACTTTTGCGGATTTGGACATCTAGTAATTGCAAAGTGTGATAATGAGTTATAAGTAGCAGGATTGCTACGTAACAACTTTTGCTTAAGCATTCAGGTATGAGTCTGACAAGTTCTAAAGGCCAGTAGTCGTCGATAACGGCTCGGGTCTAGGCACAAAACATTACAAAAATCTTTCCAAACGTTGTCATTCTAATATTCCAGATTCTGTCCTTAAACATAAAAGTAATCGTGATGTCTGAACGAGATGTAGGAAAATGAAGCCGTTGTCTGATGCTGCATATTATATTGGCGGTCGCAGCAGAAAAATCCGAATGCAAGAATAACGTGATCCCCATTATTTAATCGCAGATCATCATCAACTGTTCATGATCTCGTTTCCTCCTAATAATTGCTGGATTTGAAAACCGATTAGGCCACGTATTGGGCATAATCAAGTCTTGGCTGGAGAACATCTTCTCGGGGTCGTATTAAATGATGCTTTCAGGAATTAAGGACATTGCTCCACTAAGACGCCATCACCACCGGCACCAAGTCGATCTCCCAACCACCGCTGCTGTTCACCTCTTAGCCAAAGGGAGCACTGTCAATCTCGATTGTAATATAGTGCTGGAAGATGGCCAATCACATCCAACTTCCCTATCAATAAGAAAATGCCTACAGTTTGCAATTGAGGGCAGTTCTGAATCGAGTAGCACTAATTAAGAGCCCAGTAGCGTTAATTAAACGTGCTTTGCCCTTTATATTCTTTCCCTCAAGCATGCACAGCTTCTCTAATTTGCTCTTTGTGCTTCCCGTCAGAGATCTTCTTGAGGTCCTAATCCCAGCAAGCAACCTGAAGGAGTTGTCGTCCATATCTGGAATCGTATCTCGATTCGTATGGGAATAAATATGAAAGTTTGGCTTGTTTTTAGCGTCTCTAGTTCGTCGATAAGGACATGTTGGTCTTATTAGATTCTTAGTATATACATCATTATTAATCCTCAGTACTAGGCATTGAAGATACTAATTAGATGTCTTATGGTATAACCTAATCATGTCTGTATAATTTGAATGACTAGTGTAACTCGAGTTATAAACAGTTTAATTCGACTTGTGTGTGGAACTAATCGCGGAATCTTGGGTGAACATTCTTGTGTGTTGCGTCCCTGTTCAGACGGATACATATCTTGTCCAAACGTTCCCATATGAGGTATTGACCTCAATCGCAAATAAGGTAGCAGTCATCCAACACCAAGTACGATCCGATCACAAGAACCAGTTATGACAAATCTCATGCATAAAAGATGCCTATATAGTTTAATGTCAAACAGAAGACATGTTATAAGAATACCTCAAATAAAATACATAAGTGAAGAGTTGGACTTCTATTACATGCGCGACGTCTAATATATGACGCCATGAAGTAACCTAGTTACAAAAGCGAAAAGATACGAGTCCACCTCAGGATAGTACGCACCGGTATTCAAGATAGTCTTTGAAAGTCTCTTCTTACGCCGCTGTCTTATATAGGTAACAAAGTAAAGAGCCTAGAATAGTTTACTTTAATGGATATAATTATGAGATTTAATTAGCAAATATATGAATTATAAAAATGCTAGATAGACATAGTTTTAATCTAATTTCATTTGCAGTTAATGAGATATATAGTGACGATATGTGACTAAAAGTTAATTTAAGAAAAATATGAATTTTAAGTTGAGGCCATAACCAAGTACATGCATTTATCTCCGTAGAGTAACATTATTAAAGTACAATACTGTAAAAAACAAGTTCCTTACATTTAATCTCTTTTTAAGAAGTCATTGATTGTACTTTGATCATCGAGAAGGAGAAAAAATACGCCAACCTTAACTTATTGCTTGAAATTATTCCATCTCATCTTGCAGAGGGAAACTGATGAAGTCCAAGGGCTCGTTTGGTAGGGCAATAAGGAGGAATAATAGTGAGGGATAAGATACAATAGGATATTATTTCTATTTGGCCGGAAGATATGAATAACGGAGAATAAGGGAAATGAGTGGTTAGGTGATATTCTCGTTTGATTGGTACATGAAAGATAAGGAATAAGTTTTGTACGTTAGTTAAATATGTTGGTCGATAAATAATCGGAGTAAGTTCGATGCATTTTTAATCGTATTTGCACCAATAATTGTTCCTCGATAGACGTATATTTCACATTTTAATTGGAAAATTCCTCATTTTTTATTAAAATTTAAGACTTCATAAGTTCATACATATAAGCAAGGTGACCGTAGGTGAAGTATGAATTCCACATCACAACATGCTTATCACACACTGGTGCATTGACATCATCATATATCGATGTTGATCTACTAATTAGGTGCACAATAAGTCGGTCCTTCTTGTGAAGCAAGCACTATGTTTCCTCCAGCTTCTCCACATGGTATTTTCATGCCAAGCCAACTATGCTGGGTTTCAGATCGAGTTCGTGGATTAGGTTCTTGGGCTGGGTCGGCGGTCCAACTCAATCCAATGCTCATCCCTATCCGTATTATTATAATCTCCAAATACGATGAAATTACCTAGCTAATATGTAGACGCATACTAAAAGGAACTATGGTATACCACCCAATTTGATTTCAATTTCAAGAGGCTTACATTTTCCTACTCTTGATCCTCTCTCGTGTGGTAGCATACCAAGAGGCATTAATTTCAAGGGATGAGCACAGTCGTACATCTCCACCTCCATGCACACGGATCATCCCACCCGTTGGGTCCAAAGGCCATGCAAACATTTTACACGAGCCCCACCAAGTCCATCGTCTAGAACCCATACCACCCAGAAACCTCACAAAGTGGCGTATATAACACCATGAACCCACACCACACGATATTCCTTAAAAATGCAGGAAGGAATAGGGTGGAATAAGCCCTCTCTTCATAATGCCCGAAAATGAAAGTGGAATAAGGGAAGAGGGGAATAAGGGGGTAGATAAGGAAGAATAAAAACTTACTCTGATCTCTATTCTCCTACAAAAGCCCCCGCACCCATCACCAACATGCAACGGAAGGATGAAGCTTGATAACAATGCTCTGAAAATAGTCCCTACTTCTGGACCCACTACAAGAAAAATGAGTTGTGACCACGAAATGTGGCTACAGAAACTTGTGGCCACGATAATTCTACGGCCACTAGTTTCTCATAGCTACAATCCATGGTCAAAGTCTTCATACAAGAGTTGTGGCCACGATAAGTTCTGTGGCTACTTGTAGTGGCCACGACATATTCGTGTTTAGAGAACTCTCGCGATGAGACTTGTAGCTACGCCTGCTGACCACAGTGTGTTGTGGCCAAAGCCTAATTCCGTGGCCACAAACTCCACATCCGTGGGCATAGTTCTGTAGCGACAACTTGTTTTTCTTATAGTCACCCTTCCCGTCAAATTGCGGACGAATAGCCTTTTGTTGTCTTGTAAGTAGTCCATGAACTCTAGTGTTCCCTTCAACTGTCCCATGAAGGTTGATTACCAGTTGTACTAAAGTATTAGTGCCCTCCGTGAGTTTTTTGTCTTTGTAATTTCTCTAGTCTTTTTGGACGATGTGTGGATCGACTTTTATGTAGGAAACTTGTTTATCCTTTTTGATGAATGAACTTGGTCATTTGTGAAAAAAACTCACGGAAGTACTTTATTGCAAACAAATGCTTGTAAATTTATTCCACGAATTTCTAAATTATTTTTTTATTTTACATAAAATTTATGAATCTTCCCTAGTCTATTAGATAATTATTTATAGGTTTTTTATTTATTAACTTTTAGGTGAATAAATTCAAGTCTCTTAGCTTAGTTTTTAACATGGGGTCACTAATACATTGAGTCATTTTTTGGTTTAGTTTAGTAGGTATCAAAATTGCACAAAAATACCAAACAGACAGTAACTTATTTTATTTTCATCAATTAATATAATTGTAACCATAAACATACTAAAGTAAACATATTAAAGAGAATCCGAAATAATCCATAAAAATGAATAAAATACATGTTGGAGTTACCAAATTTAAGCTACTTGGTGATCGTCTTTTCTTTTGTGATGGATGACAACTCATCAAAGAAATAGAGTGGCTGATTTACATATTATTATAATCAAAATAATTTCTATAAGTTTCTTTCATAAATTTTATCCATAGTTTGGTATATTTTTCATTCATATTTCAAAAAAAAACTTTTATTTTATTTGTTTTTTATTAATAAAAACATTTTTTGTGTCACAGGTATCCTACTTCAATCTAAATATACGAAGCGATCCTTTATCCTTTATGCAGCAAGGATCATGACTCAGTTTAGTCCCCTTGAACGCAAAATTTCTAACTTCACTCCCAATTGGAAGTGCTTTGAAAGCAACAGTAAAGGATTAGAGAGCAGATCCTCCGCAGTACTGCAGAGGTCTGCTGTAAAATCACGGAACACTCGATCTTGATCGAGGGATTCACACAAATTTTCACGGAATAAACCCACAAAAATACCGAATTCGTGTGAACCGTTCGATCAAGATCAAGTAGCTCGGATGATCAAAGATTTTGCACCGGTGTCTGCAGTACTGCAAAGATCTGCTCGCAAAGGATTAAACCTAGAAGCACAAAAAGCTACAACGACTAGTAATAATAGGTGGTAGATCACGTCACACTAACTATTTCACTAAAGCAAGTGAGGGTGTAAGGATCCAAGCCTATAAATGGAAAATTTTACAGCATATCTTCGTAGTGCAGTTTGAATATTTGATAACCTCGACTAAAGATTAATCCCGGATCATTCTGAAAATTCATTGTCAGACACATGCTTCAGGAGAGCCTGATCCTATGCTGGACAGACTTCCATTAGGGCAGCCTGTTAAAATGAAATGAAATTACAATCAAGCAGTAATCAGACAGTCTTAAATGCAGGATGGAAACATGATCATGTTCAGAAAACGTGATGTATGAAGCAGATTTGCTCTCACATTCTGAATTATTGCACCAACGCATGGATGAACAAAACTGAGCAATAAATACTCTCAACCAGACATATTAGCCGCAAACGCGGCAAGTTGTAACATGCCCTAAGAAAGACACCATTGCTGACGGTCACTGTTCTCAGTGCTTGAGGATATCATAAAATACATGAACAATAAAAGGCACCAAATCAAGTTCCAAAACCACGAGAAAAGCCCCCACAGATTGGCAGGGAAGGGCACATAACATCACATGGTCCTCACATGCCCAATTTGCATCGTACAGCTAAGGTTTCTCCATATCCACGGATATTTATCTGGAGAGGAAGGCCACGGATATTAGGGTTGAAACAAGGTTTTTGAAACCGAACCGGACATCGAACCGGAAACCTTGTTGAAATGGTCGGATCGGGTCAAACCATGTAATCAAACCGGTTCAACCGGATGATGACGTCATCATTATTTAAAATTGGATTAAACCGGACCGGTGAAAAAAAAGTGGTTGAACCGGCTAATCAAACCGAAATGAAATAATATATATATAGTATACACTTAATATACGTGAGATATATATAAGATACATAGATAATGTATATATTTCTCAGTATACATAAAGTATTTTTCTTATACACCATCAAATATCATACATATCTATCATATATATATATATATTATTTGGACTAGATGCTCTATAACATGATAATGGTGTACTTATTTTTAAAACCCAACACATGCAAAAAGTTGTGTTAGTGTAGTTGGTTGGAAGTGTGAAAAAGGTAACAAAAGGTCATGGGTTCAACTCCCACTATCAACAATATTTTTAAATAATTTAAAAAATTAAATTCAACTTCGGTTGAACCTGGTTAAACCGGGTCAAAAAAATAAGTTGAACCGGGCGGGTTAATTAAAATTTGAACAATCAAACCGAACCGGCATAACCGGTTAACCGAACCAGTCCAGGCCCGGTTCACCGGTCGGACCGGTCGAACAAAAATATCTTTTTCCGACATTCTACCATTAAAAACGTCATGCTATGTTTGATCATTACTGGACGTTCTGAGTTAACGTCCATCAAAATTATTATGTTTTCCAACGTTTTTTCTTACCGTCATCATATCGTGTACATAAATATATGTGGACATTCTAATATATATTATGTCCACATAGAGTTATTTTGGTAGACGTTAAACAATAACGTCCATACAAGATTTTCACTGTTTCCAATTATCCCGCCAAACTGCCTTGCGAAATTCCCTAAAATCCAAATTGCACCGCCTCCCCTTCTTCCCATCTCCAGCCCATCCTCTCGTCCCTGGCATCCCTAGCATTCTCTTGCTATGCACAAGCGGTCATTCTCCATTGGTTGCATCCGATCTTCGATGTGATATTACTCGATCGGCGTTTGCTACTCCCTCTTCTGTTCGTTCCAGGCCATAGCGCTACGCATATTTTTATCATCACGCTGCACGCTGCAGGTATGATGCAGGAAATATCAGCATTAGCGACATATTTTTGCTCGAGCGGCATTCGTATGGATTAAAAGTTAAATTATTATTATTATATTTTACCCATTAAGTACGTATACAATATTGGAGTTTTTTGGGGGCATACATCTTTATGCTGTTGATTGTATTGACACATTCCGCCATATTATAATCTGTAAGTATTCTTGTTTCTCTGTTCAATGTGATATGTGTGGAGAAGATAGCAATTTTATTTTTGACAGGCATGTTTGCAATGTTATGTATTTAAGATGCCCACGAGGATCTTCGATGATTGTATTTACATAACGTTGTTTTGAGACGATCTTAATCGATGTTCATATTTTTGTGGGAATTTAGGATTTTTGGATATTTGTTAATATATGTTCATATCTGTAAATGGTTAGAATATTTAAAATTTCTATATATTTCAAAATAGTGCACACTTTGGAAAAGAAAAAATTTTACTCCAGCTGCTTGGTTGAGTTATAATCTATTGTGGATCTCCTTCTCCCTGTCCTTCTAGTAATTGGAGGTGGAAAGGAATCACAACCACTGTTACCATGGTTGTTTTGGAAGGCCATCTACTTCCCAAAAGAAAGGTGACTAATTTATTTTTTTTATCATTATGATGCTTCACTTGTTTCGTGAACTTTACTAAATTAAATACATCACGTCGAAGGGGAAAGTCAAGAGGTATTATATTGGCCAAGTATGCAGAAGCCACAGGGCATAAGCCAATTATCAAGATTAACTTGGATGAAGGTAGACCGTTGGATGCCAAGCAAGCAAGTTGCCTACAATTGATTTGCGGGATAGCAACAAGAGAGGATGTTCCATTAGTTGCATACTTCAGGGCCTTGACCGAAGCAGATCTCCGGGGTGCCTATGATCGAATCAAGGTATGTAATTGTCCTCATGTTTCTTGTAATATTTGTTATAACTTACATGTTAATTGGATTTTTTATAGACTCTAGTTGAAATCGAGGGATTCGATACCGATATAAGAGTAAAAGAAGCAATCAATCGTCGATTGGCTAAGCATCTTAGGGAGCGCAGATACAATTTAAAGAAGGATTGGAAAGAGAAAGGAGATGCGGCTAGGCCACAGAATGTGCCAATGGAACCTTGGAATGTCATGGTTCAAATATGGCAAGAACCGGAACATGAAGTAAGCCTATAATTTAACATATGTAACTTCTACAATGTAATTTATTCTAACATTTATTTTGTACGTTGTTTACACAAAAATCCAGGAATGGTGTCAAAAGAATCAGGATACACGTACAAACCTTGTTAAGAATCTTTCAACCACTGGATCGAAGTCATTTGCTGTCATTCGACAAGAGATCGTGAGTAGTTTTCTATCTCTGTTCTTATAGGATACATTAGTTCATTGTAATAGTTATTATTTTCTTAATTATCTAAGTCTCGTGATGAACTCGACGGTCAACCTTGTGGAGAGATACTCTTATTTAAAAAGACAAAGTTTAGTGTTGACAAAAAAGGAGAGGCACCGTTGGACGATCTTACATGACAACATGGACATTGGTCAACACCTGAAGCCAAACAAACCTATGTAAGTTGTTTATACGAATACAGTAAAAAACCCATTTTACCTTCATTTTTAATTATTTGCCTTTGTATAGAATACATTGGTAGAGATGCGTGCTAAGGCAGATGAAGAAGGTCGACTAATTACGGATGCCGAAATAGCAAATATTGTACTACGGAATGAAGGACGCTCCGATTGTCTCATTGGTAGGAGGCAAGTACATGTGCCTAAAGGAAGAGGACATCGTAGGTCCGCATCTATTCAAGAAGATGTGATCGAGCAGAGGATTGCAGAAATGATCAGGAGGAAATGTATAGGAGATTTGCAGATCAATCTCAGTCCGATTCCTCGAGAAGTAGACCCACATGAAAAGGAGCAGCTCAAGTGGACTCCGGCACATCACATGGGGTGTTGGGTGTCGTGCCCTCTGGGAGCATGTCATATCAATGTGATGCATATTGGCGACTTAATTACAAGATTATATATGGTACACATATATTAATATGGACCATCTACATTATCATCTGATCTGGGATATATTAGTATTACTACGAGCTGTCCTCTGGTTGTTTAAGCTTCAGTAGGTAGGACGGATGTTGGCATCTGTTCGTACGTCATATGCCTCCTTGGAGGCTCTGATGAGTACGGTACTCGTCCGTATTCTATGGCTCTGTCTGTATATATATATCCATGTGGGCATCATGGACTTAAATTTTGGAGGACAATTGCCTCATTGAGATAAAGACATGGGCCTTAATTTCAACACGCAGGGTCAAATTAATTATTGTAGGCTTTGTGTTAATGTAGGGTCAAATTAGTAATTGTGACTTGATAACCCCTGATTTCAATGTGCAATTTTTCTAGAAAAAGGAATAATGTAGTATTCAACCTTAAATGTTTGGCCCAAATTGACGATAGCTAGGTGGCCATCACTGCACCCACTGCCGATCAGAGTCCTGCACCTGATGTGTCTACACCTATCTTGGCTGACCTCGAGGACTATGACCTTGATGAGACCATTAGAGAATTTTGCTGCTTATTGGAATCCACTGAGACCCAAGAATTCCTCTCCAAGGAGGAAGACTTGGAAAGCATGGACCCCGGAGTTCCTTCTTTTGGGACTTAGCTTTGTGTTGATGATATCCACGTGATTTAAACGATTGATACAATTGAGCGGAGGGCAGATTCAGAGATTAGAAAGTACTGACATGACTCAACTACTTTCACTGATGAGCCCGTTCATGATTACTTAAGTATTGATGAGACTAAGGCCGAATTTGATCTTGTCGCTTTCATTCAGGATTTCGAGCCTTTTGATGAGAAAGCTGACCCGATCGAGACTCTTGAGGATGAACATAGTTCGATTACTTCCACTGATGAGTTCATTCCTTTTGGTTTTGACCTCCATGAGACTTCGCAGGACGATACTGACTACACTTCTTCCGATGATGAGTTCGTCCTTTATCACTTTGATACCAACGAGACTCCCAAGGCTGGACCTAGCCGTACTACTTCCACTCACTCGTCTGTATCTCTTCACTCTAGGACCATTGAGAAGCTTCACTGTATCGAACCTGATCAGTTTGTCATCTGAGGACCCAGATGCCGACCTGCACCTTGTCAGATCTACCCCTCAGCGGTCTCGAAAGAAGGTTTACTTTCAACCTTCTTGATCCTCTATACATCCAGCCTGTTTTATATTCACTTTTGTTTACATCCGTCTATCTTCCGTATTGTTCATTTACCCTATTCTTGTGTGTGCTTTGCTTAGGACGTACTTTGTCCTAAGTATAGGGGGTGGACGAATCGAGTATTCATTCGTCATTCCGTTTCATCACTCTTGTTGTTGCCTATACTTAGGGCTTCTTTTACCCTAAGTATATGGGAGTGGTATGTACATCCTTTCTATCCTCTTCCATCTTCTGATCTCTTTTCTTCTTTTCTTCTTTTCCTTTTCTATTTTCTTATTCTACCAAAAAAAGGTATCATCCCTAATTTTTGCTAGTTTTCTATACTTAAGACGTACTTTGTCTTAAGTATAGGGAGTGCACACCCTAATTTCTTCTATTCCTTGATCGTCTCCACTGTCTCCTCTTCTTGTATATACTTAGGGATATCTTACCCTAAGTATAAGGGAAGATAGTCTGAGTACGATTCATTCCCGCCCTTGACCCTCCCTGCTTTGTGTACAGTCTGCTATACTTAGGATTATTTGATCCTAAGGGTACGTTCGGTTCGGGAATAAGCAGGAATAAGGATGGGGAATAAGGAGAATAAAGGGTCTATTCTTTGTTCGGCTGGAGGATAGGAATAAGGAGAATAAGGTGAAATAAAACTAGGTAAGATGGGATAAAGATAGGAATAAGAGTGAAATAAGATGGAATAATGGAGAATATTGTACCACTGGGAACCGTGTTGGGAGGAGAATAGGCCCCTTATTCCAGGGCCTATTCTCCAACCAAACATGGCCTAAGTATATGGGGAGAGTTAACTTCCTATTCGTTCATTCATTTCTTTATTCGTTTATTCTTTAGACTTTTCTATACTCAGTACGAGTTATCTCTTCTCTTTTTCTCTCTGATCTATGAGGACATAGCTCAAGTTAAGTATAGGGGGGTCGTATATACTATGTATATACTTTAGTCATAATTCGTACTTTCGTATTTTTCTTAATAAATATGGATAATTAAACCTATAAAATTCATTAAAACCCTTAATAAAAAGATGTTGATTACTCCTTAAATTCTTTTTTTACTGATTAATAAGTTTGGTGAAAATGTTTTTTTTACAAAAAGCTTGAAAAATAGTTTAAAAAATCTTTTGAAAACTATTTGAAAAATATTTTCAACCTTTGTAAAGACATTTTGTTTGAAATTTTTTTCTTTGTATGAAATAAAAATGTTTAAAAACTATTTAGAATTGGTTTGAAAAATGGTTCCAAATTGAATATATATACTATTTGAAAAACTTTTGCAAAATGATTTTCAAATGCGTGTACATGTTTGTAAAGAGTGTTTGTAAAAATTATTTTGGACTATAGTTTTCAAAAATTATTTGAAAACATTTTCAAATAAGTTTGAGGAAAATATATATCTCACCTAAAATTCTATGTATATATATATATATATATATAAAATTGAGCACTTACACTTTGTAAATACTTAAAACTCTAATTCTTGTAAATATAGATGCATTCTTGTATAAATATTTTACCTAGTTTTTATCCAAAACTTTTTCTTTTCAAAAAAAATCCCAAAAACATTTGCAAAATCAAAAACACCAAAAACATTTGCAAAATCTTTTTGAAAAATACCAAAAAAATGCATATGCATCATCTTTTCAAAAATCCTTACAAGTTCAAAATCTTTGAAAATTGCATAACAAAAATATTTTCTGCATAACATTTTGCGTAACATTCATATTTTTCGGATTGAGTTTGATAATTGAACATGTCTAAGTAAAATACGAAGACTGGAATTTGGTTGGATCTTAAATCTATCTAATTAACAGGAACCTTATCGGAGCTAGAATTAAGGTACTTCATGTCTAGTTGACTTAATTCTTTGAGGATCACGAGGCTTGGTTCAATGGATTCTTGACTGCCTGAAGTAGAGTATTTCGGAGCACATGCATGGCTCTTGTCGATAATGACCTAAGTTAGACACCTGCACCTTTTACTTGGCTCAACTCAGTTGGAGTAGTGAGGGGATTGGATTTGTCGGTATGAGACACCCACACACGTGGAAACATTTGTCCTCCTCTAGGGAGGGAAGTGCACCCAAACCCGTCAGGTGATGATGAATTTTGAAGACAGGAGAGTGTGAGTTGCAATAAAGCTTCAAAAGAGGGATAGTCTCCTGGCTCAAGAGGAAAAACTTCCTATGTAAATGTTGTTGTATATAGCATTTCAAAAAAAAAAGAAAAAAGCAAAAACTTCAAAAAAGTGGACAGGTCTGCTTAAAAATAAAATTCCTGTCGGAGTGTATATATTTGTATCAATAAGCAAGATTGAGCTTTAAAGTCAAATTATGCGAGCCTGCAGCTGGATGACTTGACTACACTGATCTTGCATCCTAGGATAGGTAGCTATACTGGCTATCGTCCATTCTTCTCTTCACCCCCTCCTCTTGAGCTGGTTGTTACTTGAACTTAGAAGGAAATACCCTGCTCCTTGAGGAAGAAGTTATTGGATTGGGGAATCATTGGGTTGCCATATGGGTTGCCATACTGGAGAAGTCAATCTCTTTGTCATTTCAATTGAGGAGAGCCACCATCACTTACACTGTACGATTCAGATTCATAGTCATAAGGGTTTGCGTATGAGTTGAAGTATTCTGACATGTCTATTGCCGGGACTTGAGAAGAGTTTTGGAATTCTCGACAACTGTTGGATTTCAAATCCGATTCCCATTAAGGTTCCGCCCCGCATTAAAATTCCAAAGGTCTGACTTAAGCTCCGAACCTTGATAATTAAACTTAATCCAACTTTCTTCTTTTTCGTTTCTTTCTTTTTCTTTTTCTGTAGTTATTGTATAGGAGTTTGCTAGGGACTAGCAAAGGCAAGTATAGAGGGATGATGAATCTCCATTTCATCATCTTTATTCTATCATTTTGACCTTAAAAATCCAAGTAAATGCACATAAATAGGCGTTATTCATGCATTTTGTCATTCATGCATCATTGTATAAGTAATATATAAAATACGGTTTTTAAAGTCAAAATTATAGAATAAAGAAAAGAAAAAGAATAAAATATTGAAAATATTTTATGACCTGAAACCTCAAGATCTAGGCATCTCGATGACTAGGTCGATAAGGAATAAAATAGGGCGAGATAAGGGTCAAAATACAATAAAATCCTTATTTATTTTATTCATTTTTACTCATTTTTGGTAGCTATTTTTGGTCTACTTTTTATACTTCAAATAAAGAAACTTTGTATATGAATGTTGTAGATAATAAAATATAGAAAAATATAAAATTTAGTTCTTACAAAAATAATATACAGATAAAAATATATACTCAGAATAGGTTTCCAAAATCCCAACTTCCCAGACCATGTTTCTCAAATAAAAACTCAAAATATATCAAAATCATCTTTAATTGTATATAAATTTTAATAAGGTATTTAATGAAGGCGGTGCCATGTTTTTTGGAGTTACGATTTGAAACTCAGGTTTTGGACCCCTATTGTATACTTATACCGATTAAAATATTTATTTTATTTATTATTAATTAATTTTATAATTTTATAATTTAGTAAATAATATTTTAATATATGTACATACTAAAAAAAGAATAAAAACATAAATAATACACTAAGAAAATAGGTAAAGAAAATACATAGGTAAAATACCCATGTCTATACCAACAGAATTAATACATCTATATTTTAATTGTATATAATACATCAGAAAAATAAAATAAAAATATATATAAGTGTATAAAATTATGTTATAAATATATAAAATAATAAATTAAATTAATAAAATTAAAAATACAAAAAACATTAAAATATATAGATAAATATACCTATATATAGCCCTTAAAAGGTAACTTCTAATTCTAGACCTCAAAAAAAAAATAAAATTCATAATAAAATATTTCAGAAAATAATAAATATTTTTTTAACCTAAAATTAATAAAATAATTTATTGTTTTTATTTATATTTACAAATGTTTTATTTAATTTTTATCTTTTTGCGGATGCCGTGGCCCAATGAGGCCACATCATCCGTTGACCGGGGGTCAACTCCATGACCCCAGGTCTAGACTGCTAGATCTGCCATCGATTTTTCACGGTATGATCTTTCACCATTTCTTGTTGCTATCTTCTTGACTTTTTGTCCTCGAACATCGAGGATTCACGGCCAGGGATATTTTCGATCTATGGATCGCTGCAAAGCATGCTACGCCTCGTTCTTTGAGCCGCTCGACCCATGTTATACAAAATAACCTCTGAGCTTCCCATTCCTCTTTGAACATCTTTTGACCACTCTTTCTCTCCCTTTTTGCGCGCAAATGGCGGAGGGAGGTGACATCAACCTCGCCATGCTATTAGGTTGATCGAAGGGGTCGTCGAAGGGGCGTTCCATCATTTCTGGCCAACCTCGGCCGTCAAGGTTTTATCTCCCTGGTCCAAGCCGGTGGAGGTATTTTTCATTTGTTTTTCCTGCTTGTCTAGGTTAGTCTGGTGTCTACGTTTCCTTTCGCGACATTATTTTGAGTTTTAATTACACATTTTAGCTGCTAATCCCTAACTGGAGAACTTGAGCTCCGACCACCTTCCATCTATCCAAAACCACCACCATTCTGCCTCTATTCCACTTAATAAGTGTCCAAACCCTTCACCTTCGTCTTGTTGTGCTTTTACACTTCCTTGCAGGGTCCAGAGGGCTTCATATGAGGAGCGTCGGTCACATGAACAAGGGCCCAGGTCGAGTACGATTATTGGAGTGATCTGTAGGACCTGGGCCTCTTCTGACGTCACCATCCGACTTGGAGGAGCTGCAGGAGTCAAACGTACTTGTCAGCTGAGGGATTGGAGGCCGGAGGAGAGCCCAACACTCGATCGAAAATCGACTCATCCGAGTTCATCTTTTGTTCTTCCTCCAAGCTTTAGTTTCGTTGGATCCGCCCCGATCTTCCAGAGCTATAGTCGCCGTCGGATCCAGCCGCCTCTCCACCGCCCGATTCCATCAGCTGATCTAATCGCAGCCGCCCGCTGCGAAGCGGTATCACGCATCGTGGGCTTGACGCGTGTCAAGTGAGAGATTCCTAACCGCACGATCGTGCCTCTTTATTGGGGTAATTTCATTTTTTAGCCCCTTGTTTTTGGCATTTACTATTTGATACTGTAAATGTTATACATAGTTTAAAAAGTTGTGGCATATTTGTGTCAAGACCCCTGTATTTCCTTGATATATGATTTTGGACCTCGCCAGCTAAGCGCACGTGCCCGTGCACATGGGCTTGGCTATTTTGTGGGTAGACCCTCTCACGTTTGCTTATTTACATTCAATCCAAGAACTTTTGAAATACACTATATCTTTTTGTGAAATTTGCAGTGAGACCCTTGGATTTATTTCTATTTACATAAAAACCCTTGCTAGAATGTATTTTCTTTAAGTTGTCTCAATTTAGTTTAAATAGCATTTAAACTCTAAAACTTCTCAAAAAATACATGTAGCTTCATGTTGCATTGTCTTTCATGCCATATTTTTTATTTTACATTTTAAAGATATCTATTATTTATAAAAAATAAAAACATCACTCTTTGTCCCTATTTACAAACGCAAATTCATAAAAATTATAAAACTTTTTGAAAAAAATCCCCAAAAAATATATTTATCTTATTTATATATGTTTAATTTTCAGACTAAAAATCATTAAAAAATATAAAATAAAACTCAGAAAAATCCCTTATAAAAATATAAAAAATCCTTAAAAATCACAAAAATATAATTTTTATTTCTGAATTTTATTTTTATTTTTATCTTTATTATAAAATTAATTTGGAGAATTTTTGACACTATTTATATTTTATCTCCATTTTAAATTCGGTTATTTATTTTATTCCCTGTTTTAGGGTGTTGTGGACTTTAAAAATATATAAAAATTAGCAAAATCTTTGAAAAATTACAAAAATAGTAAAAAATTATCGAAAACATAAAAAATTTTATTCCTTATAATTTGACTATTTTTACCTATTTTTGTATATATATTATCTCTCTCTTACCTATATTGTATATATACTCTATACAACTTTATATTTCTATTTAAAAGAAAAAGAAAATATAAAAATATACAATATAAAAAGAAAATACAAAATCAGAAAATTAAAAAATCAAAATATAAAAATAAAAATTAAAAAAATAAAAATTAAAACCCATAAAAAATAGCACACTTATAGACAAATACATCACATTTACTTTTGTGCATTTTACCTCGATCTATCTGCTTGTTCCCTATGTTGGACACTCTACACATACGTGCACCTATACACATCTTTGTTGTAGAGTTATAATAAATTTTAACTCCACACATTTTCTTTCATTGTTTGATTTATCTGTTGTGGGTTAATTGTTGTTTGAGTTAGGATTTCTTGCGGGTCGCCATAGCGATTGTGTCTCCGCCTTGTGTGAGACATATTTAGATCCGTGAAAAATCATGTTCAACACGTGCTTTTATATGCTTGATTGGAATAACGTTACCATAATATAATATTGTGTTTCATGTGCTTTTTGTCTAAATTATAAGCTATGCCCAATTTTATGATTTAAAAACTTAATTAAAAAGGTTGCGAAAAATAATAAATATGGATGCAAACAATGGATGAGATAGAGGATGAGTGCACTTAACAACACATTAGTGCTACTCCCGAAAGCAAGTATCCTGTAAAAATGTCTAATTTCCATATGTACATCATTGATATGTAATTAATCTTAAAAAATAATCAAATGGCAAATGAGTGGAGTGTAGGGAAGCAAACATATATGTATGTATGTATGTATGTATGTATCCAGTCCACCACAGTTTTCATTCTTACTATCATCAAATATATTTATTTTCAAATAGATATAGATATGGATATCACTTTAATATCCGGAAACATCAATATTTCCATATCAGTTTATATATAGGGTTTTTATCAGTTGTGCCCCTCCGAGATCTTGCAATTTCAGTTATGCCCCTATCTTTTTGGTAATATCAGTTGTGCCCTCAACTTTTTGTCGTTTTTTCAGTTGTGCCCCTCCGTTAGTTTAATCGTCAATGAGTTGACTTAACTATTGTTTTTTCAAACCATGGTGCAGTTAAGAGAGGTATAATTGTCAAGACTTATTCTTCATCTTCTTCCTCCTCCATTTGTTCTTCTTCCTCTCTTCATAATTTCTCTCTCTTAATTACACCTTCATGCATCCATAAAATCATTAAAATTTGGGCATTTTCACGGATATATCACTCATTGCGGATCAAATGGTGATTTTTATTTCATTTTTGATGAACTTTCATGAATCAATTAATAAAAATTTATCTTAAACAAACAAATGCTGAAGGTTGGAGATGGAGGAGGGGGAAGGCTGGGGATGGAGAGGTCGCCGACCTGGGAGGAGGAGGGAGGTTGGGGCGGAGGAGTTCGTCGGCTGGGGTCGGAGGAAAAACGGAGCGGAGGAGGGGGGAGGATGTAGGCTGGGGGCAGAGAGGTCGTCGGCCTGGGAGGAGGGAGGCAGGCTGGGGGCGGACCGCGACGGGGAGCAGGGGGCAGCACGGGGCAGGGGACACAGAGCGGCGTGGGGAGGGGAGGGGGAGGGGGAGCAGGGAGGCACGAGGGAGGGGAGGGGGAGACCCATGGGACACGGGGCGGCACAGGGAGGGGAAGGGGAGCAGGGGGGCGTAGGGGCGGGGAGGGGGCAGCCCAGGGGACACGGGGAGGCACGGGGAGGGGAGGGGGCGGCCCAGGGGACACGGGGCGGCGCGGGGAGGGGAGGGGGTGACCCAGGAGAGCATGGGGTTGCGCGAGGGAGGGGGCGGCCCAAGACGATCCTCCTCAGGACGAGCACCAGCCATGCTTGTCGTTCCAGCGTGGGATGTCCTCGACGATCATGGTTATTCGCGAGCTTGGGGCGGAGCTGGGGCAAGCTAGGGCGAAGAGGGAGGAGTAGGAGGTTGGAGGAGGAGGAAGAGGATGGGGGAAGAGGAGGAAGAAGAAGAAGAGGATGAGGAAGATGGTGTCAAAATGACCATTGAACCTTTTTTTTAAAATAATTCCGCCTATGTCCTCAAAGTTAACGTCCGTTTGCACTGTGGATAGACAACAAGTAACCTAAGGGACACAACTGATAAAACGGCAAGAAGTGAGGGGCACAACTGATATTACCAAAAAGATAGGGGCATAACTGATATTGTGATATCTCGGAGGGGAACAAGTGATAAAAACCCATATATATATATAGTCCTATGTGTGCGTGTAACGTAACATAATTTCACCATATTTGGTATAATTACTATGATATAAGCACATTTAATATATTTATTTTACGTGTATTCCATCCAATACATGCATACTTAAGCTAATATATAAAATATTTCTAATAATATTCGTATGCATTCAGTATTTATTTTATATCCATAGCTATTTTTTAAAGATATGATAACACAATTTTCATATCTGTCAATATCTGAATCCACATATGTATTTGTATCTAAAATGGATAAGGATATATTTGCACCTATAATTGTATTCGTCCATTTACATTCCTAACGGAGTGGATATCACATAATAATTTATTTTTATTCGAATAATAATCAAATTTAGATATATGTATATGTGTTCTAATAATAAATAAATCTGAGTACATGTTTAACCCGAAAATCGACGATCTTAAGTTCCACACAAGGCGGGAACTCAGTCGCTGAATCGACCACGTGAGATTCAGATCAAAACAACAATTAACCCACAACAGAAATCAAACAATGAAAAGTGGTGCGGAGTTAAAATTTATTATAACTCTACAACAAAGATGTGTATAGGTGCAAGTATGTGTCGACGAACACAAGGAGCATACAGGTAGAACGGGGCAAAAATGCTCAAAATGTGTGAATGTGATCAACTGTCTATCTAAGTGCTATTTTTGTGGGTTTTTGTTTTTTTGTATTTTTTCTTTAATTTTTGATTTTATATTTTTATATTTTGATTTTTAATTTTCTGATTTTATATTTTCTTTTATAATTTATATTTTTTTATTTTCTTTTTCAATAATAGAATATATATACAATAATAGAGAGAGAGGAATAGAGTATTTATAAAAATAGGTAAAAATAAGGAAAAATCAGGAAATAAAGTATTTTTGGTCTTTTTTGTATTTTTCTAATGTTTTTGCGATTTTTCTAAATTTTTCCTAATTTTTTGGTATTTTTAAAAATGAAAATACTAGAAAACAGTGGAATAAATTGCTGGCCGAAATTAAAATGAGGATGGAAAATATCAAATGGTGTCCAAAATTCCTCAAACTAATTTTAATTGAAAGATAATAATTCAGAGAAAATATAGAAACTGAAATTGTATTTTTTAGGATTTTTATAGATTTTTTAATATTTTTATAAAGATTTTTGGGTTTTTGTAATTTTTATGAGTTTTCTTTTGTAATTTTTTGTGATTTTTGGATTGAAGTTAAAACACACTAAAATAAGCAAAATATATTTTTGGGGAATTTTCTGAGGTGTTTTTGTATTTTTATGGATTTTATAATGCAACAGTAGTGAAAATGGTTGTTTTTGAATTTTTATAAATAGTAAAATGTAATAAAAATGCAAAACAAAAATATGCCATAAATCTACAATGTAACAGGAACTTAACTTGATTTTTGGTGATTTTTGAGCAATTTATAGATGCATGGAATAAATACTAGAAACATCAAGAAACTACACTACTTGCAAGGGCGTTTTTGTAAATAGAAGAAAGTACAGGGTGTTAATTGCAATTACTCCAGAGAATAATAAGGCAGTGAATGAAAATCTCTGGACCAATTATAAATAGACCAAGTTACAGGCCCGTTCCTGCAAAAACTCCAGTGCTCACATGCCACGCATGTGAGCCTGACAGGGGCCTAATATTAAATATCTAAAAAATAGAGGGGTTGTATTGCAAATGTTCCACAAAGATTACACTACGCAAAATGTTTTTGTACTAACTCTAATTACGAAAATGCCTGAGGGTAGTGTCGCAAAATGGCCAAGTCACGTGCGTAGAGCACGTGACCTAGTAGGGACCCAAATGTAATACTACAAAATGATGGGGGGCAAAATGCAAAATATGCAAACGTTTAGAAAGAACGATGAAAGTTTCAGTGTTAATTATCAAAAACAAAAATGTCTGGGTTAAATGCGCAAAATACCCAAGGCAGGGGCCGATCGAACGATTGTTGTATCTTCACAAACGCCATGTGTCGATGCAAGACGTGGCGATGCCCCTTCGCTACAACGGCCTGGATTAGAAGATCTCCATATGATCGGATGACGCGGACTGCAGGAGATCCGACGGTGGCTGTAGCTCGCGAAGAACAGGGGAGGATCTGACAGCGATGGGGTGCGGAGGAAGAACAATTGATGAACACGACCTGGATGAATCTCAAACACCAAAATCTCCACGCTCGATGCCGCCTTCTCCCTTCTGATGAGACCGAAAGACTCCCAGGACCTCTCCCTATCGACTTGAGGCTTCAAAAATGCTCCGAAGAGCTCCGACGACGGCTAGCGGCGGAGGTGGTCCTGGAGGTTTCCTTTTGGCGAAACGCCCCTCAGATGGGGCCTTCCAGATCCTGCAAAGACACGCAAAAAACACAATGAGACGAAGGCGGATGATTCTGGGCTATTATTAGGTGGGATCAAGGGTGAAAAGTGGTGGGGTGAAGTGGTGGTCCGTGGTGGTCGGCGCGAGGTTTTTGAAAACCAAATCATCACAGATTTCTCAATTGCACGATTAACTAAAAACATGAGCCTACATATGGAGCCTACAACTTACTATTGGATAGAAAATCAAAGGAAAAAAACAGCATCTCGACTCTCTAAAAAGATAGGAGAAGGTACCTCGACGGCCACCCTTGGCCGGAGATGGTGGAGGCGCTCCTCGGCCATGCGGGGCGCTCCCAAGAAGGCTGGAGGGTGCCCTGTCACGGCCCCCAGTCCTGAGAGCAAGGAGGAAGGCCCAACAAGGTCAAAGGAGGGTTCAAAGAAGGAAGGAAGAGGGGTTGGGGTTTTGAATGGTTGACGTATGGCTCAAAGAACGAGGAACACGAGGCGATGCAACGGTCCAATCCCCAATATTTCATCTGGGCGTGTATCATGGATCCATAAGGATCAAAAGTCGTGAAGTATCATGAAAGTAGGAGAGATGCGACCTAGAAAAATATGCCAAAGCGGACAAAAACTCAGGTCTGACAAGGTCCAGACCTCGGTCAGAGAGTTGACGAGGTCAAGCAATGGAGCCTTCTGGTTGGTCCACGTGGACCAACCAAAAAATTCCTTGGAAAAAAGGTTTGTAAATTCATTTAAAAATAGTTATTGAATTTATTAATTTTTGGTTTCAAAATAAAAAATGTTTATTATTTTCTAAATTCTTTTATTGTGAATTTTATTTATTTTTTCGAGATAAATAATTACAAGTTACCATTTATAGCCTTTATAGGTATATTCTTCTATATATTTTATTATTTTATTTTTATTTTGTACATTTAATTTTATTTATTTTGTTTATTATTTTATAAATGTATAAAATATTTTTATACACTTAAATATATTTTTATTTTATTTTTCTGAAGTGTTTTATACACTTAATAAAATAAAAGTGTTAAGTATATAGGTTTGTGTATTATACCTAGGTATTTTACATACATATTTTATTTTTGTATTTTCTTTAGGTTTTATTCTGATTTTAATGTACAAATATAATATAAATAATATTTATAAAATTATAAAAATATAAAAGTATAAAAATAATGAATAATAAATAAAATGAATATTTTAATCTGTACAAGTATACAAGTGGGGCCCAAAACTCAACTTTCAAACCGTAACTCCAAAAAATACGAAACCACCTTCATTAAATAGCTTATGAGAAATTATATACAATTAAAGTGAGTTTGGTACATTTCAAATTTTTATTTGAGAGATACATGTCTGGGAAGTTGGGGTTTTGGAAACTTATTCAGATCATAACTTTTTATCTGTACATTATTTTTGAATGAAATCAATTTTGTATTTTTCTATATTTTATTATATACAACTTTCATGTACAAAATTTCTTTATTTGATGTATACAAAGTAGAACCAAAATTAGGTCCCAAAATGAACAAAGAATGAATTAAATAAAAGGTATTTTTATTGTGTTTTGGCCCTTATCTCCCCCTACTTTATTCCATGTCAACCTAGTCATCGAGATGCCTAGGTCTCCGGGTTTCAGGTCATAAAATATTTACAATATTTTATTCTTTTTCTTTTCTTTCCTTTATTATATAATTTTGGTTTTAAAAATCGCATTTTATACAATATTTACACAATGATGCATGAATGCTAAAATGCCTAAATTAAACCTATTTACACGCATTTACTAGGGTTTTTAAGGCCAAAATGATAGAATAAAGATGATGAAACGTAGATTCATCATCCCCCTATACTTGCCTTTGCTAGTCCCTAGCAAACACTTATGCAATAAGTGTAGAAAAGAAAAGAAAAAGAAGAAATGTGGATTGAATTTAATAATCAAACTTGTCTTCACTAAATCAAAGTTTGGACTTAAGTCGGACCTCTGGAATTTAGTGCGGTCGGAACCTTAATGAGAGCCGGACTTAAAATCCAACAGCCTTCGAGAATCCCAAAAGTCTGCTCAAGTCTCCTCAATAGCCAGGTCAGAAATATTTCAACTCATACGCAAACCCTTATGACTATGAATCTGACTCGTACAATGTAAGTGATAGTGGCTCTCCCCAACTGAAATGACAAAGAGACTGACTTCTATAATATGACAACCCAATGATTCCCCAATCCAACAACTCATTCCTCAAGGAGCAGGGTATTCCCTTCTAAGTTCAAGTGGCAACCAACCCAAGAGGAGGGGGTGAAGAAAAGAATGGACGGTAGTCGGTGTAGCTATCTATCCTAGGATGCAAGATCAGTGTAGTCAAGTCATCCAGCTGTAGGCTCACATGATTTGACTTTGAAGCTCAAGCTTGCTTATTTGACTTTACACATATGTACACTCCGGCAGGCATTTTTATTTTTGTACATGCCTGTCCATTTTTTTGAAGTTTTTTTTAATACAACAACATTTACATAGGGATTTTTTTTCCTCTTGCGCCAGTAGACTATCCCTTTTTTGAAGCTTTATTGCAACCCACAATCTCCTATCCTCGAAATTCATCATCACTGGACGGGTTGGGGTGCACTTCCCTCCCTAGAGGAGGACAAGTGTTTCCACCTGTGTGCGTCTCATACCAGCAAATCCAACCCCCTCACCACTCCAACTGAGTTGAGCCAAGTGAAAGGTGCAGGTATCCAAGTTAGGTCATTATCAACAAGAGTCGTGCGTGTGCTCCGAAATACTCTACTTAGGAAGTCAAGAATCCAACGAACCAAGTCTTGTGATCCTCAAAGAATTAAGTCAACTAGACCTGAAGTACCTCAATCCCAATTCCTATAAAGTTCCTGTTAATTAGGTAGATTTAAAGTCCAACAAGCTCCAATCTTCGGATTTTACTTAGACTTGTTCAACTATCAAACTCAATCCAAAAAAATACGAATGCCATGTAAATGCTATGCAGAAAATATTTTTGTGATGTAATTTTCAAAGATTTTGAACTTTTTTTGGGTTTTTGAAAAGATGATGCATATGCATTTTTTAGATTTTTTCAAAAAGGTTTTTCAAATGTTTTTGGATTTTAATTTTTGCAAATATTTTTGGAATTTTTGAAAATCAAAAGATTTTGGAAAAAGGCTAGGTTAAAAATATTTACACAGGGATGCTTCTTATATATAAAAGAAGTGGATTTTAAGAATCTACAGGGTAAGTGGTCAATTTTATAAGTATATATATAGTGAATTTTTGGTGTGATGTATATATTCCTCAAATTTATTTGAAAAGGTTTTCCAAACAATTTTGAAAACTATAGTCCAAAATAATTTTTACAAATATGTACACACATTTGAAAATCATTTTGCAAAGGTTTTCCAAACAGTATGTATAGATTTTTCACATATTTTTGCAACCATTTTTCAAACCATTTACAAATCATTTTTCAAACATTTTATTTCACATAAAGAAAATACTTTTTTCAAACAAAAATGCTTTTACAAAGGTTGAAAACATGTAACAAAACGTTTTCAAAATAGTTTTAAAAAGATTTTTCACAAAGGTTTTCAAACAATTTTTCAAACATTTTGCAAAAATATTTTCACCTGATTTATTAATCAGTAAATACAAAAAGTATTTGAGGAATAATCACATCTTTTTATTAAGGTTTTTAATGAATTTAATAATTATAATTAGCCATAGTTATTACTAAAAATACGAAAGTACGAGTTATGACTAAAGTATATACGAAGTATATACGCCCCCCTATACTTAGCTTGAGCTATGTCCTCATAGATCGGAGAAAAAAGAGAAGACATAACTCATACTGAGTATAGAAAAGTCTAAAGAATAAATGATTAAGAGACGAATGAATAACCGAATGAGAAGTCGACCGTCCCCCCTATACTTAGGATCAAGTAATCCTAAGTATAGCAGACTGTACACAAAGCAGGGAGGGTCAAGGGTGGGAATGAACAGATCGTACTCAGACTGTCTCCCCCTATACTTAGGGTACGATATTCCTAAGTATAGATAAGAAGAGGAGACACTGGAGAGGATCAATGAATAGAATCAACTCGTGGTGCACACCCCCTATACTTAGGACAAAGTACGTCCTAAGTATAGAAGACTGACAAAAAGGGGCGACACCTTTTCGATAGATAGAGAAGATAGAAGAGGAAAAGAAGAAAAAAAGAAAAGAAGAAAAGATATCAACAGATGGAAGAAGATAGAGAAGAATGTACGCATTACTCTCCTTATACTTAGGGTAAAAGAAACCCTAAGTATAGGCAACAACAGGAGTGATGAGACAGAACGAAGAATGAACACTCGGCTCGTCCACCCCACTATACTTAGGACAAAGTACGTCCTAAGCAAGTCAAACACGAGAATGGTGGACGAGCAATACGGTAGAGGGACAGAGGTAAACAAAGGAGAATGTACAACAGAGGTAGATATACACAGGATCAAGAAGGCTGAAAGAGAACCTTCTTGCGGGACCGCTGAGGAATAGATCTTGTGTGGTGTAGGTCAACATCGGGGTCCATGGTGGACGGAAGCCAATCAGGGTCGATAGGGTGTAGGTCCTCATTGGCCCTATGGTGTGAAGGCACAGACGGATCAGTAAAAGAAGTACGACTAGGTCCGACCGTGGGAGTCTCGTTGATATCAAAGTGGAAAGGGACGAACTCATCCTCATCGGAAATATTGTATTCAGTGTCGTCCTGCGAGGTCTCGTCCAGGTCAAAACCAAAAGGAACGAACTCATC
Source organism: Ottelia alismoides (assembly GCA_037367405.1). Taxonomy (NCBI): domain Eukaryota; kingdom Viridiplantae; phylum Streptophyta; class Magnoliopsida; order Alismatales; family Hydrocharitaceae; genus Ottelia; species Ottelia alismoides. The sequence goes on from JAZKJV010002542.1 coordinate 203,718, forward strand.
AGTGGAAATAGTCGAACTCTGTTCGTCCTCTATAATCTCAATCGGATCATCTTTTTCATCAAAAGGCCCGAATTCTCGAATAAAAGCAATCATATCAAATTCGGCCTTTGACTCATCTGAATCTAAATGAACATGAGCGAACTCATCAATGGAAGTAGTCGAAACGTGTCCATCTTGTCTGGTCTCTAAATATGCCCTCTGCTCAATGGTCTCAATCATGTAAATCCCGCGGATGTCACCAACACATCGCCAATCACAAGAAGCAGAAACACCAAGGTCCATGCTTTCCGAGGCTTCCTCCTTGGAGAGGAATTCTCGGGTCTCATCATCGGTCATAAAGAAAGTCTCTCTGATATCCTCATATAGATCATAGTCCTTGGGGTCAGCCAGAACAGGTGTGGACGCATCAGGTGCAGGTCTCTGATCAACTGTCGATGCGGTAATCAACACTTCGCTCTCATCAACAGGACGGAAGCGAATCTCTCTTGATCCATAATCAATAATGACCCTCGCAGAGGCGAGGAATAGTCGTCCCACGATGATTGGAGAGTGCTCCCCTGTGGAGGTCTCCGTGGGCAATACGACAAAGTCAACATTGTAGCTTGTGCCTTGAATCGAGATGATGGCATTTTCAAAGATACCCTTCGGCCTCTTGATAGATCCATCAGCAAACTGTACGATCATCCTGGTTTTCTTGAGAGGCCCTAAGTGAAGAGACTGTACCAACGAGAAGGGTAATATGCTAATCGAAGCACCACCGTCTAGGAGAGTGTGATCACATATGTGGACAAAGATGGTGCAGCTAATGAAAGGTGTGGCAGTGTTCTTCTTCCTAGGAATGGGACGGTGTGTGATGGCGTGGGCAATGGCCATGGTCAAGATATGATGCTCCAATCTGCTCCTCCGCTTTCTCTTCTTGGGACGAGGAGTAGATAAATCAGTCATGGCCTGCTGAAGTGGGACACAGATGATCTCATGAATAGTGGCCACCACTTCGGGTTCAGTCAACATTTTTTTGAATTTTTAGACTTCCTCCATACAAGGGAGGAAGTCGGAATCAACATCTACACGAGGCATGCCAAGAGTAGTCTGTACAGCGGCATCCTCGAGATCAAATGTGGAATAGTGTGTGAAAGGCTGTGTGGTCAAAGGGTCTGGCAAGTGGGCATTCTCCTCACAGTCTGAATCAACCAAAGGTCTCCCGAACACTTTTTGTGTTTTTAAATTTTTCTCATTTTTTGTATTTTGGGCGATTGCAAGCTCTCATGGAAATCCTCAAGTGAACCCATATCATCAAATGGTAGAATATCATGGTCGCTCTCATTGGTACTAGTGAGGTGGTCAATCCTTTGTCTCATATGATCCATCATCCGAGTCAAGTGCTCAAGGGTGGACTCCATGAAAGGTGACTCCAAAAGGTCAGTCTGGGGTGAATGTGAAGGTGGAGGTGGATAATATACATGTGGAGGTGGAGGTGGGTAGAAATCCGAGTCCTGATATGCGGCTGAGGTGGATATGTACAAAAGTCAGGAGCAAAGTCCTCCTGGAAAAAGGGAGGTGGACCGACTGGAGTGAACGAGGGATCCGCAAAGTCCGGATAAAATACGCTCCAATCGGCCATCTCGAAGCAAGAGGTAGTGATCGGGAGAGCACGAAGGTCAAGTCAAGAGAGTGAAGAAGAAGGCGCAAATGCGCAGAGGCGATCTAGAATACACACAAACAATCACAAGCAAACTCACACAAATACAAACCCTCAATTCACCTACTCAACTCGGTGAAGACCACAAATACGGTATTTTATCTTTTATGTTTTAGAGTTAGGTGAGAAGTCACAGAAATGCACAAACACTTAGGGGGCTGAATAGGATTTGGGCACGAACCTTAGTGTGTGCGCGAGCAATGTAAAACGAAGACAATGAGGGGATTACTCGCCCCAAGAGAATATTTTTTCCTTTCTGGTTGATTTTAGGGTCAAGTAATGTTAGCAGTCCCAATTTTATTTGATTATCACTTTTTTTTAGATTTTTAATGAGAAATGCACGAACCTATTTAGGAGTCAATTCCTTTAAGCATCTAGGTGATCAAAATCAGAGGTAGAGAGACGGAAAAGCAATGGAAGCGGCAAAACGATGATGTATGCTAAAGCGTAAATGCTCACCTTGCCTCCAGCACTCTACATGCAAGGATGCTCAGCAGAATTGAAACCTATCTATATGCTAATGCAAAGCCGATGAAATCATCCTAAGTGTGAGAAGCTGCTATTAGCGTGAAGCACCGTTTCAAAATTTGACTAGATCCAAACGAGACTTTAGGTACATGCAATGGTGATTAGTGTGTTTGAACCTAATACTACGCCAAGCAACTCCTATAGCTAAGGGCTCAATCACACAAAAGAAATAAAATAAAACCGGAAAACAAAATAAAAAATGCGACGAAAAGCCGAGAAAACTGCGATGAGCCCCCAAGTGTACAAACACTTGGAAATTAGGCCCAAATGTCCAAGTCCTGAGTACCTGTATTATTATAAATATAGAGTCTCTCTCTAACTTAAATTACAAAAATAAATTCTACACAAAAATGCTCAAAAGTATGATTGTCTTCTCAAGTCCTCCCTGCCACCTTTGATGCTAGGTCAGAAGTCCCTCACCGCCTTCACGTGGATGCACAAGCGCCTAGGGTGGAGTGCCTCCCTCGATCCACGGTTCCTCGCACAAAGTCAACAAAGAGGATGATTAGACAAGTCAAGCAATTATATCAAATAAAAAGCAAATAAACCAAGTCGTAAAAATAGACAAACGATCACAATCAAGCAAAATCGAACTACGTGTTGTTGCTCCCCGGCAACGACGCCATTTGTTTAACCCGAAAATCGGTGATCTTAAGTTCTACACAAGGCGGGAACTCAGTCGCTGAATCGACCACGCGAGATTCGAATCAAAACAACAATTAACCCACAACAGAAATCAAACAATGAAAAGTGATGCGAAGTTAAAATATACAACAAAGATGTGTATAGGTGCAAGTATGTGTAGAGTGTCGAACACATGGAGCAGACAGGTAGAACGGGGCAAAAATGCTCAAAAAGTGTGAATGTGATCAAATGTTTATCTAAATGCTATTTTTTGTGGGTTTTTATTTTTTTGTATTTTTTATTTAATTTTTGATTTTATAATTTTATATTTTGATTTTTAATTTTCTGATTTTATATTTTCTTTTTATAATTTATATTTTTTATTTTCTTTTTCAATAATAGAATATATATACAATAATAGAGAGAGAGAGGAATAGAGTGTTTATAAAAATAGGAAAAAATAAGAAAAATCAGGAAATAAAGTATTTTTGGTCTTTTTATATTTTTCTACTGTTTTTTGTGATTTTTTTAATTTTTCCTAATTTTTTGGTATTTTTAAAAGTGAAAATACTAGAAAATAGTGGAATAAATTGCTAGCCGAAATTAAAATGAGGATGAAAAATATCAAATGCTGTCCAAAATTCCTCAAATTAATTTTAATTAAAAGATAATAATTCAGAGAAAATACAGAAACTGAAATTGTATTTTTTAGGATTTTTGTAGATTTGTTTAATATTTTTATAAAGATTTTTGGGTTTTTGTAATTTTTATGAGTTTTCTTTTGTAATTTTTAGTAATTTTTGGATTGAAGTTAAAACACACTAAAATAAGCAAAATATATTTTTGGGGAATTTTCTGAGGTGTTTTTGTATTTTTTATGGATTTTATAATGCAACAATAGTGAAAATGCTTGTTTTTGAATTTTTATAAATAGTAAAATGCAATAAAAATGCAAGACAAAAATATGCCATAAATCAACAATGCAACATGAACTTAACTTGATTTTTGGTGATTTTTGAGCAATTTATAGATGCATGGAATAAATACTAGAAACATCAAGAAACTACAGTACTTGCAAGGGCGTTTTTGTAAATAGAAAAAAGTCCAGGGTGTTAATTGTAATTACTCCAGCGAATAATAAGGCAGTGAATGAAAATCTCTGGACCAATTATAAATAGACCAAGTTACAGGCCCCTTCCTGCAAAAACTCCAGGGCTCACATGCCATGCACGTGAGCCTGGTAGGGGCCTAATCGTAAATATCTAAAAAGCGGAGGGGCTGTATTGCAAATGTTCCACAAAGATTACACTACGTTAAAATTTTTTTGTACTAACTTTAATTACGAAAATGCCGAGGGTAGTGTTGCAAAATGGCCAAGTCACGTGCGTAGATCACGTGACCTGGTAGGGACCCAAATGTAATACTACAAAATGCTGGGGGGTAAAATGCAAAATATGCAAACGTTTAGAAAGATCGATGAAAGTTTCAATCTTAATTATCAAATACAAAAATGCCTGGGTTGAATGCGCAAAATACCCAAGGCAGGGGCCGATCGAACGATTGTTGTATCTTCACAAACGCCACGTGTTGACACAAGACGTGGCGATGCCCCTTCGCTACAACGGCCTGGATTATAAGATCTCCAAATGATCTGACGTCGCGGATCTGACAGCGATGGGGCGCGGAGGAAGAACAATTGATGAACATGGCCTGGATGAATCTCAAACACCAAAATCTCCACGCTCGACGCCGCCTTCTCCCTTCTGATAAGACCGAAAGACTCCCAGGACCTCTCCCTATAGACTTGAGGCTTCAAAATGCTCCGAAGAGCTCCGACGACGGCTAGCGGCGGAGGTGGTCCTGGAGGTTTCCTTTTGGCGAAACGCCCCTCAGATGGGGCCTTCCAGATCCTGCAAAGACACGCAAAAAATGCAACGAGACGAAGGCGGAGGATTCTGGGCTGTTATTAGGTGGGATTGAGGGTGAAAAGTGGTGGGGTGAAGCGGTGGTCCGTGGTGGTCGGCGCGGGGTTTTTGAAAACCAAATCGTCGCAGATTTCTCAATTGCACGATTAACTAAAAACATGAGCCTACAGATGGAGCCTACAGTTGACTATTGGACAAAAAATCAGAGGAAAAAACATAATCTCGACTCGCTAAAAAGCTAGGAGAAGGTACCTTGATGGCCACCCTTGGTCGGAGATGGTGGAGCCGCTCCTCGGCCACGCGAGGCGCTCCCAAGAAGGCTGGAGGGTGCCCTGTCACGGCCCCCGGTCCTGAGCGCAAGGAGGAAGGCCCAACAAGATCAAAGGAGGGTTCGAAGAAGGAAGGAAGAGGGGGTTGGCATTTTGGATGGTTGACGCAGGGGCTCAAAGAACGAGGAACACGAGGCGATGCAGCGGTCCAATCCCCAATTATTTCATCTGGGCGTGTATCATGGATCCACAAGGATCAAAAGTCGTGAAGGAAGTATCATGAAAGGAGGAGAGATGCGACTTAGAAAAATCCGCCAAAGCGGACAAAAACTCAGGTCTGACAAGGTCCAGACCTCGATCAGAGAGTTGACCGAGGTCAACCAACAGAGCCTTCTGGTTGGTCCACGTGGACCAACCAGAAAATTCCTTGGAAAAAAGGTTTGTAAATTCATTTAAAAATAGTTATTGAATTTATTAATTTTTGTTTCAAAATAAAAATTATTTATTATTTTCTAAGTTATTTTATTATGAATTTTATTTATTTTTTCAAGATAAATAATTACAAGTTAACTTTTATAGCCTTTATAGGTATATTCTTCTATATATTTTATTATTTTATTTTTATTTTTTTCATTTAATTTTATTTATTTTATTTATTATTTTATAAATTTATAAAATATTTTTATACACTTAAATAAATTTTTATTTTATTTTTCTGAAGTGTTTTGTACACTTGATAAAATAAAAGTGTTAAGTATATCGGTATGTGTATTATACCTAGGTATTTTATATACATATTTTATTTTTGTATTTTCTTTAGGTTTTTATTCTGATTTTAATGTACAAATATAATATCAATAATATTTACAAAGTTATAAATATATAAAAGTATAAAAATAATGAATAATAAATAAAATGAATATTTTAATCTGTACAAGTATACAAGTGGGGCCCAAAACTCAACTTTCAAACCGTAACTCTGAAAAATACGAAACCGCCTTCATTGAACAGCTTATGAGAAATTATATACAATTAAAGGTGAGTTTGGTACATTTCGAGTTTTTATTTGAGAGATACAGGTCTGCGAAGTTGGGGTTTTGGAAACTTATTCAACTCATAACTTTTTATCTGTACATTATTTTTGAATGAAATCAATTTTGTGTTTTTCTATATTTAATTATATACAACTTTCATGTACAAAATTTCTTTATTTGATGTATAAAAAGTGGAACCAAAAATAGGTCCCAAAATGAACAAAGAATGAATTAAATAAAAGGTATTTTTATTGTGTTTTGGCCCTTATCTCCCCCTACTTTATTCCATGTCGACCTAGTCATCGAGATGCCTAGGTCTCGGGGTTTCGGGTCATAAAATATTTATAATATTTTATTCTTTTTCTTTTCTTTTCTTTATTCTATAATTTTGACTTTAAAAACTGCATTTTATACAATATTTACACAATGATGCATGAATGCTAAAATGCCTAAATTAAGCCTATTTATACGCATTTACTAGGAGTTTTAAGGCCAAAATGATAGAATAAAGATGATGAAACGTAGATTCATCGGTACATATATTATTTTTTCAAAAATGGTGGACACTAATATTATTTTCTAACCATCTAAATGTTCGAATCTTGATTTATATAAGATATGATGATGCCATAAAGTATCAAAATCATATCTAGATAATACGATATTTGTCTTGTAGGGATAATGTAAGAATAAGATAGATATTTGTACCGGTGAATCGATGATTGGCGTAGACACAAACACATAAAATGCTAATCATAGGCGGCGTTAAGTTACTGACGTGTCGGTATGATGAAACTGCACAATCAACGTGCCAATCGATAAATGGTACGTGAATGCTAGTTACTTCCGCGAGCAGTATGCTAAATGCTAATGATGTCGGGCTCGACCACTCCCCGAGATGACTGATGGAGAACAATTTATTATACGGTCCTTCCCGCTATTACTTTGGTTGTATCCTAGTATTCAAAATCATGGGATATGTTTCAATATGGAAGAATAGGCATCGAGAGTAACAACAACAGAATAGTTCTATGGAAAAGGAAGGAAAAAAAGAATGGGGACAACGAAAGTTTTATTTTTTTGCTAGAAATGGAAAATAGGGAACATGAGAGGGAGCTCCTCAATACTTTACCATTTTAGGATGAGAGTCATGGCCCCTACCTGCTCCCTATCTCCGCCCCTAGGACGTTAGGAGGGGGGGGGGTGGATGAGTGCTATGTTTTTTACGGATTCTGTTCACTTTCGATGGACAAATGAATGTCTATCAACATACAATCTTTAAGTGTTATTAATTTTACGGGTCGATGAGATAATAACAATGCTTGCATGGTTGAGCTTGTAATTTTGAAAGATTCCATGATTCTGGGGGTAAAATTCTCATTTTTTTAATGAAACTTGGGTAATCAAATCATCTAATATCGGCACGATCTAATTCAAATTCAGTTCAAAATCTATCACATTCATCAAGTCAATCAAATTCCACTGATATAAGAATGGTTGAAATCCACCTTCAAGATGGACAAGTAAAGAATTTCTGTTGTGCATGAGTTTTAAAATACAGTTCTTTCATTACAAAATACTACAAAATATGAGAATAGCTAACTTAGCTACATCTAGAGAGTACCCCATTTAACTTACACATGCATATAACTAGAATTCTACAACTACACACCCACTTAATGACCTTATTAAAAAACTCTCTATAAATAAAAATATAATTAGTAAATAAAATTTAAATAAAACAAAAATGTAATAAGTCTATATAAGCATTTATCTAAAAACACATATAAAAACTTAATTTCTAATCAACATATAAGCATTTATATAGTTGGGCTTAAAACCCATGCAAGTTTATAAATTTTGGTTAAATTGCAAATAAGGACACAACCATATACGCTAATTCCTAATTGGAGGTCACATCTTTCAAGCAGGGTTTAAAATCAGACCGGACCGACCGGGAACTGGCCCCAACCCGATCAGTTCGACCAGTTTTATGTAATTAATTTCAAAAAATAAAAAACTAAGTCTGATCGATGGTCGAAATCGAGTTGACCCGAGTGGTCATACCTGGTTGACTCTGATGGACCCAGTTTTGATAGTTTGGTAAATTTTCAAAATAAAGGTTAAATAATGAAATAATAAAGTTTTTATCACTTATAACCTTCTTAACTTCTGCAATATTAGTCACGTCCCTCTCTTTTTTAGAATATAAGTTGTGCCACTACTTTCTTAGAGTAATTTTCTAGGAACAACTATAAATAAATGATTACAATATTATATTCATATATAATGTAATAAAATATGATCAACTTTTATATTGTTTTACTTGAAATAGACCATGACGTTATTCTATTGAAATATTTGATATTTTAAACTATTATTTCATTGTATGTAAATGCATACTTACATATATGTATATGGTTTTATCGATTCAGAAAACCGGTTAAACCGGTCGGATCAGTAAATTAAGCTCGGTTTGATTTTTTTCGAACCGATAAGAATAATGACTCATGCTGACATCAACGTCGATTTGACTGGTTTGGACCGATGATCTGATGATTGGACCGAACCGCAGACTGACCGGTTCAATGTCTGGTCCGATTTTTAAAACCTTGCTTTCAAGATATGAACTTCCACTACAAAGAAAACAAATTGTGGCTACAGAACTATGCCCACGGATGTAGAGTTTGTAGCCACGGAATTGGGCTTTGGCCACCACACGTCTTGGCCAGTAGCTGTAGCTACAAGTCTCATCGCGAGAGTTTTCTAAACATGAATATGTCGTGGCCACTACAAGTGGCCACGGAATTTGTCGTGACCACAACTCTTATATGAAGACTTTGGTCACGGATTGTAGATACGAGAAACTAGTGACCACGGAGTTATCGTGGCCACAAGTTTCCGTAGCCACATTCTATGGCAACAACTCATTATTCTTGTAGTGTTCAACTTTAGAATTTGATGTCAACGTAAAGGGCCGTTGAAGTATTTAAAAACATGTATTTGAGGTTAAAAATTAAGATTAGACCTTTCTTTTTTACATTTTAAAATGAAGCTCTTAACTGCGAGTGGACATGCTTTTTTTTAATTTCCCATTTTCTCCCATTTGTTTTTCAGGGTAAAGATCTGCAAGAGAGGCGCACAGCCATAGTCAACCAAAAGCCCAGTTGAGAATAGTCGGACTTGAGCGGCCCATTCCTCTTCCTTCAGCAACTCGTGTGCTTCGCACGTGGTGGAGACCCTCCTCCCCCTTGAGACGAGCAAACCGGCTGCCTCTTCACCGCAAACCGCCCTGTGCTCCAACTCCTCGAGCACAAAGGTAGTCATGACGTGGTCTCTTCGCGCCACCTTTGCGCTATAATGGCCGAGTCCACGTCCTCCTACGAAGACAGTAAGAAGCTCCACCATGGTGCTGTGGAGGAGAACCCATCGGGAGCGGATATTAAAGCTCCACTATATGACCACCTTTGAACCCTGCCACTCACAATAGGGACGCTTCCATCACCTCTGAGTCTGGCGTTACTCAGCCGGTGGGGTTGGCCTCTGTCCGAGCTCAGTGATCGTCATGTAGGCTCTCTCACCGGCCGGTGACTGCCGGCCTCCCCTCCTATTGTCTTCGTCGTGAGAGGAATCCACGACCAAGCTTCGTCAGGTTGTGACGGTGCTGCCCCGACTTTGACCATGGTGCTGTCTCCCTGTCCTCCTCCGCTGACTACCGTCACCTTTGACCCGTTGTCTGTGTACACACATATATATGCAGATGGTGGGTGAAATGCCCCACCTTAACGGGAGCGTATCTCAACACCCATTCACATTATTACCCAACAACAGTTATAAACAACCTGAATGATATACCATTAATACAAAAGGATTATAGGGAAAAATTAAACTTCCATTGATAACTAAAAGTCCATAGAAGGATAACTTAAAACCTGAGAGTCTCTCTATTACATCATAATAGATGAAACAGAGGAAAATAAAATAACTACAGCACTAAGCCTCAACCTCAATAATGTCCTATAGATGCACCGCCAAAAATGCGAGCTTCCGTCTCCTGTTCTGCACTTCCTGTTGGATTTCCAAATAATGTAATTTATGAGTCAACTGACCCAGTAAGGATAAGGTAAATTACAATCAAGAGATTATAGGTAGGTAATGCAAATGCAGTAACTGAACAAGTTTAGGAGAGAATATTTTCAAAGTATTTAGCAATATACAATCACTTATATTTTGGGCCTTTAACACATGCAATCAAAACCAATTCTCTGACACATCTTAATCCATATTTTTATCTACTTATCCCGGACTCGCCTGTCAAAGGAAAAAGCCTGCACTAGAAATGAAGTCTGCAACACTCCATTCAGAGTGCAACCTAAAACCTGTGCGCAAGTGCGATCCTTTAGCTAGTCTAGTTGGTAGTACTCTGACACTCGAGACGGGCATACATGCCCAATGAGTTGCAACTCTGTCAATCGAGCCTGCCGGAGGAGTCTCGCTCGCTCCCTAAAAAGTGCAACAAAAGCGGATCCGTTTGGTGCGATGCACGCGTGCATCCACCTCAATTCCACCAGAGTACCTACCACCACCCCACTCTGTGACGCCCCTCGAGTGGGGATGACTCACTGTTGGCTCAGCCAGACTACAAGGGTGTGCACACACCTTGTAGTATTTATCTTTTCATCCCATCATTAATATTATTTTACTTCGCTTGGAAGTAATTGATCTTGACTAGGTATACAACAAAATTTCATAATCCTTACGCCAATCCCTTAGGAAATTCTGACCCTTGCATCATATACGAAGTCATTAACATCTACTGCTTTTAGATCAATGCATACTCTTGCATATGTTGGCAACACTCGATGTTCCATGCTTCTCATCATATACATATAGTTACAAACAAGGCTTTGACCATTCTAATTAATGCCTCTTACGTAATGCTAAATAGTAATTCAAAAATCAAGTTTCATGGGCCCTAATATATTCCACTATTCATTCTGTAATTACACACTTAACATCATCTCACCAAAATGTATCTGACATCAAAATACCTGTACTTAATATCTCAACCAAAGGCCAAAATCATACCACCTACACAATATTCTTTAGAGCTTGTTTTACGGTTTGTGGACATTTTGAATAAGAGTTTCACTTCACATGGTATAAAATATATGTTACTGAATTTAGATATTGCCATTTACGAACCATCTTAAATAGATTGGTTTATCCAAGTTTATAAACCCATTTCATATGATTCCAACTTCCAGTTATCTTACTATTTGTATACGGCTTTGTCTCTACTAATAATACCCATTAACACAATGACACTTCTGTCAACAATATATGTATTATGATATTACCAGTATGTATAATACCTATTGGTACGTCTGGTAATTGAATTAACATGATTTTACGCTGAAGAATCGTTCTCAGATCTAGTGCTTTCAATACTTTCATCATCTGCCACCCATATATTCCCTAATAAAGATTAATTAGTTGGATCATACAAGAAAACTTCCTTCATTAATTTCGATTAATCCTAAATTCCTATATTAGGAAAAACCCATGTTAGAGGAAAATGTACACGTATTATTTTAAACATGATCCCTACAACACCATAAAATTTTCAAGGTTAAAGAAAACCCTATACACGACTTCTATTTTTTTTTTAAAAAAAAACAAAACCTGGACGGAAAGTGTTACAGTCCTATACAGAGAATACCTAAGTTCATCATAGATGTTTGGCATCTAATATACATCGAGAACAATATATCAACCCTTTCCTAAATTCTAAAATATGTGATTATTAAAAGCAAAGAGGATTCAATAGCTAACAATCACATAAGACCTTAATGACGTTATACGAACACATGATATATATACAGAAAAAGAAGAAAGGCATCAGGTGATCCAAAAGATAGGATCACTAATGACCAACAACAAAAGAGACCCTGGGGTTGGATCAAAACGAAAAGTCATTCCCCTGAATTTGACAATCTCCAATACTCGCAAGGTACGCGAAAAATAAAGGAGAAAATCAAGATCCGTTACCTATGTTAGCGTATGCCTCCAATCCGCGTCCTTGATCGCTCGATCAAGAATCCGATGAGAGAGATGCATTTCCTTGTGATGACACTCATCCTTTTCCTTTTGTCGTGAAGCTATGGAGCTTGCACCTTTCTTCCTTTGGTTCCTTAGAGAAGGAGAGTGGAAATGATATAAGAGAATGACTTGGGGAGGGGAAAAGATGATGGATTAGGGTTTGGAAAGGAGTGGGAATGAGGGAAGACGAAGGATGGAGGTATTAATATATTGTAGGTGCAAAACCCTAGTTTGAGAATCCCTAAAATAATCCTAATCCGTAATTAGTTAACCAAATCCCGTAATCCTTAATTCCCATCAACATCCAACCCCTCTTCACTAAAACATTCATATCTCCCACATCCGAACTCGGAATTACGCGTTTTTGGACTCGTTGGAAAGCTACGCTTCTTTTGAGTATAATATTGAATAGGTTTTAAGATTCGAAAAAAAACTTAAATTTACGAGGTGTTACAGTGGAAGACTGCAATCTTAGGACACATCTAAGGTTGCATACATTTACAAACTAAAACTAGTGCAATTTCTGCAAATATACCAAAGCATGTTCCATGTATGTATGAAAAGCCGAGGACTCTCACCAGTATGGCTAAGGCGTGATGTTTCAATTACCATCTCGACCCTATGTATTCTTCTTTGAATTATACGGTGGAGCATTGGCCATTGGCCTGGGCGGCTCAGGCCTGACCCTACCCATGGCGCAGAGGTGAGATTTTTGAAAGGTCTCGAATCCTTTGTTGCAACGTGTTATGTTTTCTACCCCTCTGCTAGTAGGTTGATGGGTCACACGCCAGACACATTCAAAATAGGTGACCTAATGGTTGCCATCTGACTGAACATACCAATAGTCATCATATTCATATGAACTACCGAAGAATGGACAATAATCTTCTTAATACCGATTTGTACGTCTTAAAGCGGGGAATTATACATTATAGCAATCGTGCTTAAAGTATAAATTAAATGAATGAAACAAAATATCGCTTCGGGAACCAAGTATCGGGCCGGGCTCAATTTATCTCAGCCAGATTTTGTCTAAAAGTTATGCTCAATTCTTCCCTCCTTACACTTCATGCAGATTAAATTGCCTTTTTTTTATCTCCAATATGTATAACTCCTTGACCTAATAAAGACAACCACCAATTCCAAAATTCCCCACACATTGCACCTATAATTGTTTCGCTGCGATTGGATGGTTTTAATGGACAAAATTAGCTATGACCAGAGTTTTACTTTTCACTTCCCCCAATTTAAACATCATCCCAATTGCCTTGTCCCTTGTGAACCCGGCTGAGCAGAGGAAATCTAGCTTCAGTATCAATGTCCTCCTCACGCTCAATGCAAGAAACACTGGGCCATGATACACAAGGAAGCACGTGTCCTTGAAGCCGAGACGACACATGTATAAGAGCACGCGCCTCAATTGGTCGCAAGGGTGAAATTGATGGGCAGATGCATCAACACGATCGCATGCATAGCAAGCGACGACACATGGTATTGATTGTTGCCACGCGAGATGGACATTGTCAGTGGCGATAGAGGATCATTTGCAAATTGGTGGGTGGAAGGTCTTACAGTTCTGATGATCGATGTGTTCCAGAGGGTCATCATGGCAATGAAATCTAGGGGGTTAAAGCACAGTGCTCTTGGGGTAGTGTTGATGCTCTATGCTCAGAAGTCTTTAAGGGGATTTGTGATCAAACTATTCAGAAAACAAACTACTCATCGAAATCTCAGCTCTTTGGTATATTTTTGTTCTTGCAGGACATATTAGAAAGGGCTGGAAGAAGTTGGAGGCACAAGAAGAGCACGAGAAGTGAGTCATGCTGTAGACAATCGTCGGCATCTTACCGAAGGAGAACACGATGTTGGTGAGCTTCCTCACCATGCTACAAAGAGTAGTATATGGAAACAATAGTGGCTTGCATGCTCGAACTGAAGAGAAGGATCCAATTGCAACTGGGTCGGGCCGTGTTGTATGATCTCCTGATACCTTCTTTGTACTCCTTCTCCGACAACACCGTTTACGACATGGAGCCCGTGTGGAGAATCCACGCAAATTACCTCGATAACAATGCAGATGATCAGGCACGAGGAGGGGCGGAAGCTTACGATCATGCAACGTCTTCCCCAAGTGATATGGAGTGGGTAGGGGAGCTCATGAAATGCTATCTTGCGGAGATCGTCTCTGAACGCAACCTGAGCATCGTGAAATTTGTGGGCTTCATCGAGAAGATCTCCGAGCAAGCAAAGATTGATGAAGATAACATGCACATGGAAATTGATTTATACCTCAAGGTCCGTTCAGATCTTTGTCTTAGCTCTAACAAGTCAAACTAACAAACCATCACTTGAATCATGTTGTACGAAATCATGCACTTGTAGATGCATCCGTTGCTGGGCGAAATGGAGAGGAAGAAGGTATGTGGTGTAATAGATTTCCAGCAGCTATCGCGGGAGGCATGTGCACACACAGCGCAGAATGAGCGGCTCCCCATGCCGATGGTGGTGCAAGTTTTGTTCTACGAGAAGCAACGCCTCAACGACGTGGCCATGAACATCCTGCGATCTCCTCTCCAACTGTAAGGCATCAGCCTGCCATCACATTACCCGAGAGTAGACCTCGCCAAATTGCGGGCCGGGCCGGCCCATGGGCCGGGCCGAACGGGCCGAGGTTAAAAAACCTTTGTCCAAGGCCCGTCCATGGGCCGACCCATGGCCCATTTTGGTCATTTTCTATTGATTTTTTAATGGTATTTAATACATATAGATGATTTTATTAGTACCAAATATACTTTATATAACTAATATACGTACTTTACATGTTACTTGACTTGTAAACTATTGAATTTTTATTTAAAACTAGTGTCACAAATGAAAAACTTAAAGCATATCATATTAATACATGTATAAATAGACATATATTTATATATTTTTTATTTTTTGTGGGCCGGGCCGGGCTGGCCCATGCTTAAATCTCGAAGCCCAAGCCCGGCCCATGAGCGGGCTGGGCGGGCGGGCCCCCAGCCCGTTGGCCAGGTCTACCCGAGAGCCCCTCCCCTTGACCACCAGTTCATGCGTATGTGTCTGAAGAACGACAACCTCAAAGCTGGAGTTCATGAAGATGAAGATGTAGGTGACACAGATCAATAAGGGCAGCTTTGTCATAGAAAGTAAAAAGTAAAGCCCTGGTCAGGGGTAACTTCGTCAAGGAAAACTAGTGGTTGAGCCGCCCGTTCACGGCAGTGGGGATTTAATTGTTAAGTAATACTTTGGTCCCGAACAGTCCCTAATTTGGAAATTTCTGTAAAGGTCAATCCCTTTTTGTAATTTACCCTAAAAATAATTGAACGAATGTTCAAATCAAATCATATTTGGGAATTATTCGACTATTATAATTATGCCTCTCTCCTCACATCCTATAAAACAAACACTACAACAAAATTGGGCTAAGTACCCCTTTTTTTCAAAAGCTGTCAACCGTTATTAAATATATAACGATGATATTATTTGTTGGAATTTTTTATACTTAAAATTATCAATGAATATATTATCTGTCATTAGTGACTTTCCATATAACGACATTTATATGTTATTTCTATTCAAAATTTCAACTAATCGTTGTTAAATTCTTAGTTCAAAATTTACCGACAGTTAGTTAAAATACTAAAAAATAACAACAGATAAACATCTTTACATGGATCGCTGCTAATGAAATAGCTACGGATATTATATTCGCTTAACATTTGTTGCTATTTTCTAGTAAAAAAATAATTTTCATAACGAATAATATTTATATCATCATTATATATTTAAAAAAGGCTGATTTAATGACAAATTTTGAAGAAAGAAAACGTGTTGTAGCTCAATTTGTGTTTAGTGAAAGAATTAGTGAGCTAAAATCTATTAATTGATTTTGTTTGCAGTACAAAAATCTTGTACCTAATATCAAATAATCAATGTTTGAAATTATGATATCGGTCAACACATCGATGACCCATGGGAACCGAAATTTTGGCCCAAATTCAGCCGACATTCTAGCTATTTAAATTCAGTATTTCACGTATATTTGGTCACTTGTCGAAATCAAAATTCAACGGAATTCTGATCATGTCATGCTAGTAATTTATCTAGCAATGTCCGTGCAGTTAAGATGCAATAATATACTAACTACCTTTTGATTATTTTTTTTAAAACTGTGAGGATATCTCCTAATTTCTTTTCATAATTTTTCAACCATGACCTTTTGTTCTAAGATTCTAAGCAACGAATCTGCAAGCAAGTGATCACAATATCAAAGCTCGCGGTCAGCGAACTAGTCCTCACTCAATCGACACTACTGCCAGATCGGGCTTCGATATAAATTCCAACGCAAACGTTATGAGTACATCTTAGTGCAAGAACGGACTCACATATTTTCCAGAAAAAAATTGATGGAATCCAGAGCCTTACAAGGAGAGGTAGACGCATCTATGATGGGCTCGGAGCTCCGAAATATCAGTTCACCAGAAACGGGTCAGACGTTTTTGGTAACCTGATCCATATAACTTTATTGGACATCCGTGAACTTAATCGGTTGGATCGAGTATCCATATACGTTTATTCGACATCCATGAACCTAGTCGGTTGGATCGGGTATCCATCCGACCCAACTACCGTGAACACCTGAATCACATGATTTCTTAGCAACATGTAGGGGTATAAACGAGCCGAACCTGAACGAACCAACCCAGGCTCGGTTCGGCTCGTTTAGCATACTTTAAGGTTCGGGCTTGGTTCGGCTCGATAAAATGAAAACTGTAATCAGGTTCGGTTCGGCTCGTTAAAGGTTCGTTTAAGTATAAATGTTGTGTATGTATTTCTGTTCAAAGGGAAAAACCACAGTTGCATGAGAGGATTTTGTGCGGTTTCGGGAATAGGGACTTAAGGAGTTGATGACTGGATGTGTTTGGAAAAATAAGTGAATGCCCTTATGTTATTATAATATTTATTTTTTCCTTGTATATATACAATATGTATGTATATATAATTTTTTGTATATATGTGTGTATATAATCGAACTTTTAATGAATCGAACCTGAGCGAACCGATGTTTTTGAGGTTCGGTTCGTTTATTTAATCGAGCCCAAACTCGTATTCAGGTTCGGTTCGTTTATTTTCAAATCGAATCCGAATCGAACTTTTAGCGAACCGAATCTGAACGAATGTCGAGCATGAGAAATTTCTTACAACCCTAGCAACGTGATGATTTATTATTTCGTTAGTGTGGAAGATCCAATGGGTCAAAACTGATATAATTAACCAAGCGCTATTATTAACTTTTTCTAACGTAAGGAGATGTTCAATAATCTGCATAATTTTGGCCTTGCGCTTGCTAAGGTCAGCATATAAAAGAGGCTTGAACTTGGCCAATAAGGACATATCCTCCACCATTTCTCGATTGCTCCTCGAGGATCCCAACAGTGTCAAGATATTCCAACCATTTCTCGATTGCTTGTTTGGTTGCCAGCTTACCTCGGGGTAACCAAGCTGAGGTAACCTGGTTTACCTGCAGCTCCATTTCTGCATTCTCGGATTGGAATTAGTTGTATAAACCTCAATCGACTTTAGAACCTAGTGCTTTTCTGAGAGATGTTTTTTTTTGGAAAAGCATGAACCGTGGGAAGAGAGAAAAAAGCGAGTTAACAAAGCAAGCGAAAGGTGACAGAGGTAATATTATGTTCCCACCCCCCAAAGCGACCCGAACTCTCCGACTTTGACAAGACGTACGTCTATCAAGATTACACCCTTGAAACCACATATTCTCAACAAGACATGAGAAAACTCAATTGATAATGGATTGTAGCATCCACATGGCATGCTGGATGAACGAAAAATTCGTTGTTGCTAACGCTCAAGCCGATGATCTTTACAACCTCCCATTTCATGTGAAGAAGGACAAGAAGAAGACCTCCACCTTCTCAAGATTGAGGCAATAACCTCGTCTCCTACCTACTCGAGCTGCAACCCCTCCTAGTGGCCGCTCCACTCCGACCGCTCCATGTTCCTCTTGTGGGAAGTCTACCATGGTGGAAAAAGAAGATGATCAAGAAGAAGATGATGATAATAATGACGACTCTACCTCCTCTCACGATGGTTATAGTGGCAACAGAAGCAAAATCGGCCACTTACCCATCCAAGGATCAAAACGACATCGCCTACATCCAGCCACTCCTCATGTCTCAGATGATATTGTTGGAGTATTTGGTAGTGCGTTTATTGAGTTGTAGCAGAGTAAATGGATCCTGGAGAAGATCCATTTATCCCATCCTGTGTTTAGTCCCATACCGCCCATTGGTGGGACTTGGAGGCTCTGGGAAGGCTATATAAGGAGCCCCAGACCTCCTGTACTCATTGAGAAAAAGCAATGAAATATATGCCCCTTAGAGGGCTTCTCCCGTGGTTTCATCCCGCTCCTCACGGAGTAGGGTTCCACGTAAAATCCCGCGTTCTTATTTTGTTCTTTATCTTTTCCATGTTCGCTTCCACATTCTTCATATTTTATAACATGGTATCAGAGCGGGGTCGATTCTCGAGGACTTTTATGTTCATTGTTTTTCCTGAGATTCGAGAGTTTTTTTTTGGGTTTTCTGTAACCCTAGATTGTTCGAGAGTTTTATTCAGTGAAGATCTATATAGGAGCAAGTTAGTTTGATTTGTGCAACGCCTCTTCCAGGCAGGGTTTTTCTGGAACCCTATTCCAGGCCCCATGCCGCACCAGATCAACGCTCCAAGCAGCACGATGCCCCTTGCATCTCCAGGATGGAGTCGGCGCCTCCATTTCATCGCCTCCACTCAGAGTAACGCAGCAAACAACCCCAGCGGCGCGGTGGCTTTAAGGACCTTCAGGCGGCGTCAACCCCTAGTGGCAACACCCGCAGAACCCCTCGCAAGCGCCCCAGGACGATGCTGCTTCGCCTCCAGAGATGGGTTATCAGAACCCTAACATCAGATCATCTCCTTCCAGACAGCACAGCCCTGGCGCATCTCCTTCCAGGCGGCACACAGCTTCCCTCCTCGCACCATCCAGCAAGTTGCGTCATCCAGCACGGATCGCAACCTCACCGCCAATCGCACGCACTCCAGACTCTATCGGATCTCGCGCAGGCGGTGCGAGATCAAGCCCCACAAGCGGCAACGCACCACCCAGTGCGGGAAAGCCCTCGCTGCTCCCAGCGACGAAACCTCCGTAAGGGCGGTGGCGCAACTCCTCTCCCATCGCGCGAGCTTGCGTCTTCCAGGCGGCGTGCCCTTGCCGCAAGTGCAGAAGATCCCCTAAGGGGGTGGCGGCATTGCAAGAAAATGGGTTCCATCGGGTAACCCTAAAAGAGGGGGTTTCCAAAAGGGAACCTCAACGTCACGAAAAACGTGGGCCGAGATATTCGGTCAAAATTTTTAAAAAAATTAGTTGTGCATTTCGTTGGCCCGAAATTTGGGCCGGAAGTTGCTAAAAAAAAGGGGAGAAGAGTTTGTAAAAAAAGAGGAGAGAGGGGCAGGAAAAACAAATAAAAAAAAGGAGGGGGTGTATGGCTGTCTTCAAAAAAAAGGGGAAAGAGAAAAGGTATGTTTAGGCCCAAATGGGCCAAGGTTTACGTAAAAAAAGAGAGGGAGAGAGAGGGAAGAAGTAGGAAGAGGTTGCAAGTTTTTCAAAAAAAATAAAAAAAGGGCACGTACATCTAGACAAAGCCGTACGCAAATTAAAAAAATTGCAAAGTCGTAAAAAAAGGAGTTGAACGGCTTATGGAAAAAATGTGACGACTTTAAAAAAATATGAAAAGCTGCAAGAAACTTTTGAGTATGTTTTATTCCCCCCATTTATGTATCTCTTTGTCTTCTCCCAACTTGGTCGATGTCTTCATTCCGACCAGTATGGGAGAAAGGGGGAGTATGTATGTAGAGTCACAGGTCTCGTTCCATCTTCAGATTCCAGATTCAGATGTCAGAGATTGCAGGCCATCCAGTTCTCTACGATTTTCAGATAAAGATTTTCCACGCGCAATTCCAGACTCGACATTCAGATTTCGGGTCCCAGTTTGATGCGCAGTTGTTCGGACTCGACTATTGATTCCGAGTCCAGTTTCAGACACGCACGAGTGTGCGGTCATTGTCAGATGAGCATAAGTTGCCATCGTTTGTTTCGAGGTCCCCATCATTCTTGTTGTTGTTCGGCCAGAGTTTTCATGTGAGCCATAGGGACTCCAGAGCAGAGGACCATTCCCTTGAGGTAAGGGTTTTCATGTGGTATCATAGGTACACCAGAGCAGTGCACCATTCTCTGAGCCAGATGGGAGAGAGCCAGTTCTCCGACGAGGAGACTTCAAGCGCATTTCAGATTCGATGGTCAGATTTCAAGGCTTCAGTTGACTCACACTCCAGCACGTTCGTCCTCCTCACCTGCACGGCATGAGAAGCAACGTCCTCGACTGCAACATGTGCGCGTTGGGTTGATATTGTCCGTAGTGTCCTGTAGCGTGAGTTGAGTTTCTTTCTGTTTGTTTGTCCAAGCTGAGCATTGCATGCTCCAGCTTGAGGGGGAGTGTTGGAGTATTTGGTAGTGCGTCTATTGAGTTGTAGCAGGGTAAATGGATCCTGGAGAAGATCCATTTACCCCATCCTGTGTTTAGTCCCATACCGCCCATTGGTGGGACTTGGAGGCTCTGGGAAGGCTATATAAGGAGCCCCAGACCTCCTGTACTCATTGAGAAAAAGCAATGAAATATATGCCCCTTAGAGGGCTTCTCCGTGGTTTCATCCCGCTCCTCACGGAGTAGGGTTCCACGTAAAATCCCGCATTCTTATTTTGTTCTTTATCTTTTCCATGTTCGCTTCCAGCATTCTTCATATTTTATAACAGATATCATGTATGACCTTGCGAAGTTATCGAGTAGTCCTCTTCTTTATCTTAGTTTGCAAGTTCCCTTTATATCAAGCTTAATTTGTAATATTTCAAAATATGGTCATGCCACAAACGTTTTTATCTATGCATATCTTATGTTTTAGCTTTCTACATACAAGAAAAAATGAGTTGTGGCTACGAAAACTTGTGGCCACGATAATTCTGTGGCCACTAATTTCTCATAGCTACAAATCCGTGGTCAAAGTCTTCATACAAGAGTTGTGGCCATGACAAGTTATGTGGTCACTTGTGATGGCCACGACATATTCATGGTTAGAGAACTCTCGCGACGAGACTTGTAGCTACGGGCTACTGGCCACGACATGTTGTGACTAGAGCCCAATTCTGTGGCTACAAATCCAATATCCATGAGCATAGCTTTGTAGCTACAACTTTTTTCTGTGTAGTGCTATCTTTATTTGATAAGTGCTTAGTTGCTTAATTTCTTTAACTTTGCTTGACTTTCTTGATCATTTTTATTGATATCTAAAAGAAAGAGAGAGAATATATTTAAATTGAATAGATTTAAATTCAATAAGTACTAGTTTTGAAAGTTCATTTTTGAAAGCTTGTTAAATTAGGGGGAGAATAAAACAATTTGCTTTTATATTAAAAAGAGGAAAATCGGAAAGTCATCAAAGTATCCTTCATGTTGTGTGTGTGGGGGGGGGGAGGGATTTAGCTTTGTTAGAGCTTTTAGCTTTGTTTATTTGCTTAAGAAGCTGAAGCTGGAATCAAAATTTATTTTAAAAAATTCTTTAATACGTTATTTTCTCATCATTAAAAAGGAAAAGAATGTTAGTTTTTTATTTCCCAAGCCTTTTTGAAAATATGGCACACATATTAACCTTAAAAGCCTCACAGTATTGTCTTATTTTTTGTTGCTAGAACTCAAAGAAGCAAAGTTGATAACTTCTTATATTCTAGTCTAAAAGTAATGATCAACCTTTTTACATTGTGTCCTTTCAAAGGATAATTATTTCCATATATTGCTCAAACATCTCAAAGTTATTTGTGTAATACCGAGCAGCATAAAAGCACTCTTAGGCCCATTCAAAGAGAATGTACATTAAAGAATATCATAGATATTTTATGTGTGTTACTTACGTTCTTTCGCTCTCATTATTGTCCACCAATCTTATTCTCTTTATATCCACTTTTACAGGAAAACATTTCTGATACATGTTTATAGGTTTCTTGGTGTTTGATCCAAGAAAGTTTGTAGCTCTGGTATTTTGTCCAAGATCGACGATTTCATGGTGTAACGTCTCGAGCTTACGTCCATGATCTGTTATCGAGGAAAATTGGTCATGACAATTTGTCGGGTTCGAGCCCAAATGAATCCGTTAACAACCGCCCAAAATGCTTAAGCTCAAGTTGTCAAGTAACAATCCCTACCTAACCCACTCTCACACTTTGTGAGTTTTAGATGTAGGACTATGTTTGGGGGTATGGGTGTTACATTGCGACATGACCCATCACTTATTCCCAGTGATAGTGGCAATTGCACGCTCCCGGTTTAGGTTCCTTCAGGTAGCCCTTTCCACTATTAGAGGGAACATACTTTGATACCATTTGTAACGTCCCGGACTTAGGTTCTCGATCCGTTATCGAGGAAAACTGATCATGACAACTTGTCGGGTTCGGGCACAAATGGACCTGTTCACAACCACCCAAAATGCTTAAGCCCAAATTGTCAAGTAGTAATCCCTATAACTTATAACACACTCTCATACTTTGTGAGTTTTAGATGTGAGACTATGTTTGAGGGTACGGGTGTTACACATGGTGTTTGATCCAAGATGGTCTACAGATCAGATGTGTGGTCCAATCTTGACATTACTTCGGTGTTGGTGATGTGAACATGAAGAATTTGGTGTTTGATCCACAGTAGAAAATTTGGTGTTTGTGATCCAATGTTATAAGTATTTTGGTGTTTAATCCAAAATCTAGTAAATGATCGAGTTATCAGTGAGCAAATGAATAACTGCATTATGTTCATATACAATTTTTGCTTATATTTTATTTTTATGCAATAATTGCTATAGAAAGAAATTTCGTTAGTTTTCATCACTTAAGATTTGGTTAGATTTTGTCATCATAATATTTTTTAAAAATAAACGTCATTCAAATTGATAAAGAATATAAAAAATGTAACCTCAAAAAAATGGCAATATACAGTAATTTAAAAATAAGCATCAAAAGACGGTGAATATTACATTATCTCCCCTTTTAATAAATCATATTTATACTATTGCTATATCGAGATCTTATGGATAACGGATACCTTTCCTTGGTTTTAAAAAGAGCCGATCAAATTTGAAGGGTCCGCACGCACGTACATGCATGCGCGCGCGCACACATACGTGTGTTTGTCTCTACAGACATGCACATGCACGTAAACATGTGTACAGGTTGTGGGATGCAAATGGACAGATACAAATACAGATATAAATGTTACTATATTCTTATCCATTTTAAAATACATATACAAATATGGAAGATACATTACGGATATTGAAAATTGCAAACCATATCCTTAAATACGAGTACGGATATGGAAACAAATAATCAAGTCGTGTCGATATACGATTTTATCTGGTTTCCATTTTCTTTATTATCTTTGATCTGGAAAAGAACGAAAGCGACGATGACGAGGAAGGGCTGGATTGGTCCTTCCAACGTGGATTCACGTAGAACATCGCGCCACCATACGAACATTGTATATAGGAGAAATATGAGGCCCAAACTGAGAAGTGTTGCACCCCCTTGAAATGAGTGCATGTACATCACACCTCCAACGGTGGTTGCCAAAGCTCCGAGTGAACCCGAAATAGGCCATGGACTAACCTGGAAGACCTTCCCTTAATCCGAATTCAAGCCCTTTGTAGCTAGTACCCTTGCGCGAACTAGAAGGGGCTAAGCCTCTTAACGCTTCGCTTTTCGGCTACACCCTCTCTCTGCTTCGCTCCTACTCTATCTTACTGGTGAAGAAGAGACCAAGGGCGAAACTCAGCTGGGCAGACCTCACGGGAAAGTGGAGTTCTCCCTTCGCTCTGCTTTGTCTCCCACCACCTGTCCTCTTTCACCCCCGTCGCGACTAGATATATAAGCGGGAAGCGGGAATGCTATTCGCACTCTTGCCCTGACCTTCCACTCGGGTCCTACTTGAAGCCAGATCCGCGACCATCTCAACCTCAGACCGTCCTTCCCAAACAAAAATAGTAGACGAGACTGCTGAGAATATGGTTAGTGGTGAGAAAGATAAAAGTTACAGCGCTCTCTTTCTGACCCATCTTTCCTGCCTCGTTTTATTCAGCGGGCTTGGTACCATGTCTCCCGAACTATTTCAGTACATATGGCGCAAGACGATTCCACATATCGAGTTCGGAATGGGATCGGGTGTTTTCACGTCGAACCCTAGTGCCTGCTTCAACATCTCATCAGATTAGAAAATCAGCACTTTTCGAAAACTGAGGGGATTTGAGGATTCTTCCTTGGGGTAAAGACTTTGATGCATACCTCTTCCGGTTGATCCACACCATATTGTATTCTCATTTTGGTCCATGATGGCCTTTTTATTGATTTTGACGATAGGATTTCTCTATGAATGGAAAAGGGGTGCTTTGGATTGGGAGCACTAACTATGATGTGGCGTGGTCCTTTAAAAAAGAAATTCCAATTGGATGACTGTTAAGTCAGGGCTTTTTGAATATCTATCGTGATTTAGGTACCGTATTAACTTCTTGGGGCTTCTATTGAATCGAGTGACCGATTGCAACCACGCATGACTTTGGATTTCGTCAAAAGGCCCCATCTCGAAAAGCTGTCGCTGGTCTTGAGGCTTGCTTAAGGGTATACTATCAGTGAAAGTGAACCTCAGACCCGCACCGCGGGAAAACTAGTGTGAGGAGGGTGGGGTTAGACTATCTCTCTGACTGAGGGAATATATATTAGGAAAGGAACTAGAACAAACCTTGGATATGAATAAATCGTACGTGCGTACTCTACTTCGGTGAAGACAGAAGACCTTTCCGTCACAGACGCAGAGAGTATAACCACATAAAAAGATGTGGTCAAATTAGTTCATCAGGGGGCTGCTAAGCCGGAATAAATGGTTCGAGGCTCGACGAAGATAAACGATTCGGATGTAGATATTTTACGAACGGAAACAGTTCTGCAGATAAGAAATGACTTCTAAGTTCTAATGCTTACATTTAGTAGGATTGTTTGGTAAAGTAAAAAATGATAGCTAATTAAATCAAAACTAATAAACTACAAGACAACAACATACAAAAAGAAACTATATTATTGTACTAAATTTACTAATTGTATAATAAATAATTAAATAATACAGAGATGTATATTTTCTTCCCATATATACCTGAAAATGACTCCAGATGCAACTAATCATATAGCATATGTGGAGATACACACACACAAGTCGATGTATGTATATATAATATAAACACATATTCAACAATGCGGATATCTATATCCGTATCCGTTAAAAAATATGTACCCATATCTGTATACATATTCTCAAAAATTTTGAAAACAATATGTGTATCCTTATTTGTATCCGCCAAAAAACAACATCTCATATTCATATCTGTATCCATATCCGCTAAAATCAAATTTCCATATTTATATTCTCTTAAAAATGGATACTATGATGGATAGATACAGATACATCAGCATCCGATTGCATCTCTAATAGAGGCCCTTCAAATGAGATAGTATTTTTCCATACTTGTAGAAATCCTTTAATTCATGTTGTTTGATATTTGATCAATGGTTACACATAGAATGCTTACATATACCAATATAACTGAAGAAAGGCAATCCAACGAAATATCAAGACGATGTAGACCATCCAAATAAATGTTACGAAGGTCTTCAAACCATGAAAGATGTTGATATTAGGAACAAGAAAAAAAGAAAAGTGATGTAATTATAATGGATTAGTAGACACGTAAACACACGTGCACATACATGTTTGCCCATACACACAACAAACATATATGTAAACTTGGACGAGCCAAGTTAACTTCCCTTGTATCTTTTTTTAATTTGGATTATTTACACCCATAATCCGGATAGTTCCGTAATTACCCTAGGAACTTTCGATAATCACGAATTACATCCAAGATTTTGAGTAAGTGCTCCGTTTTACACGCATAACCCTCCGTTAATTTTAATCATTAACTCAACTTGAGTAGTGAGTTAATCTAACCAATCCTAGAACTAACGGCTGAAGTTAAAAGAAAAAAAACCCACTCCTACCTTCATCCTCCTCCCCCCGCACGTCCCCAGACCCCCCCTCCCCCCACTCCCCGCCGCCCGGCCTTCCTCCTCCCTCCAACCCCCCCCCCCCCCCCCCGCCCGGTGTACCCCCCTGTCGCCCCCCAAATCCCCTCGCCGGCCCGAACTGGGAGCCATGCCCACCTCCATCACCACTTCTCTGACATCTGTAACGCCTACGGCCCCGTCTCGAGCTTCCGCATTGGCACGAGGCTTTGCGTGGCGATCGCCTCCCCTTCAGCTGCCATGCAGATACTAAAGGAGTAGGACACCGTCTTCGCCAACCACGCGGTGCCTACCATCGCAAACATTGTCACCAAAGGCGGGCTGGATATCCTCTGGGCTCCCTACGGGCCTCACTGGCGGTTCGGCCGACGGATGGCCATGCAAGAGCTGCTCAACACCGGCGTCATCGACTCCTTTCAGTCTCTGCGCCGACGAGAGGTGCATCGCATGATCTGTAGGCTGCAGTCGAGGGCGGGCAACGCCATGGACGTCCACGAGGTGGTATCCTCCACCGCACTCGATGTGATACTGGGCATGATGTGGGATGATGCCTTGAAGAAAGGCACCAACAATATCAGTGCCATGGCCAAGGAGGCGAAAGAGGTCATGGACGGCGTCGTCGAGGTGACAGGAATCACCAACATCTCTGACTTCATCTCTGCGATCGCACCTCTCTATCTGCAGGGTCTGCAGCGCAGGATGCAGGTTCTGTCTGTGCGCTACGATGTCGTCTTCGATGCCAGCATAGAACACAGGTCAAAGAGCGGTGAAAATCGCGAGGATGATCAGAAAGGAGAACCTAAAGATTTCCTTCAACTCGTGTTGGACCTTGTCGACAAGAAAGATCCCGATATGCCACTTGAGGTTGATCACGTCAAAGCTATATGCTTGGTAAGCAATTACTTGGAAATCCCAATAATATGTTTTCGCCTAGATCTTTCAAAAATTATTAAAACCGCTGTTTTCCTTCCCAGGATTTGATCACAGCAGCAGTGAACACCACAACTGGCACAGTCGAGTGGGCGATGTCGGAGTTGGCTCGCAAGCCTGACATCATAGCAAAGGTACAAGAGGAACTCGATGCAGTTATAGGGGAGGGTGACATCTTAGAAGAATCACACCTTTCCAAGCTACACTACCTGGAAGTCGTGGTGAAGGAGGCGCTGCGCATGTACCCTCCTCTTCCCCTCATGGTTCCCCACACTCCAAGCGAGGATGCCGTCGTAGATGGGTACACGATCCCGAAAGGATCCATGATCTTCCTCAACATATGGGCAATACAAAGAGTCTCGAAGGTGTGGGAGCAACCGCACGAGTTCAGGCCGGAGAGGTTCTTCGAGAAGAAGAACAAGCGCGATTACAACGGAAGGAGCTACGATCTGTCATTTGGGAGGGGGAGGAGGGTGTGCGTGGGGATAAACTTGGGCGAGAGGATGGTGATGTACTTGTTGGGTAACCTCCTGCACTCACTCAACTAAAGGATATCCAACGGCGCCATGGATCTTGACATGGGGAGAAATTCCTGGTCGTGTTGAAGAAGAAAGAGCCCCTCGTGCTAGTTCCTCTCGTCAGGTTGGCGCACTACTTGCAAACCTGTTCAGATCTCTTCCCCAGGAGACCCACACCCGACCTGGGAGCCCTGCCCATCCCCCCACCGCCCGGCCTGCGGAGACCCCTCACCCAACCTGCAGAGCGCCCCCACCTGGGAGCCCTTGTTGGAGCAGCGGAAGATTGGTGGTGTATAAGAAGCAAATTAGAGGGAGAGAGTATGGATTAATGCATAAAGTAGATAAGAACTCAAGAACTTCTTTTCATTAAGAACTTGAACTTGCATACAAATCTGGGAGTTTACAAGAAGAGGACTTACAATGCTTACAATAAAAAAAGAGAGACTTACAACACTTGGAAGGAGAAGGACACTTGTCAGACTCTTGTATTGGTAGAGGACTTCTAGTTGTTGTTGTGTGTCAAATGAGGACCTCTTGGGTGGTATTTATAGGCCCCCAAGAGGGATCTAGAATGCTCTTCTATGTTTATCTTTTAAGAGGAAATATCTAGATATTTTGGTGGGAGGTGGAGAAATATCTAGATATTTTCTCCACCTCTCTCTTTTCTAGAAACTTCTTTCTAGTACATATCTTCATGAAACTTCTCCTTATGTGAGTAGATGATATATGCCCACATCTTCTCATATGGTGGAGTATTGTAGGCCCATGTGTATAATAGCACATTAATACTTCATGGGCAAATTACAAGTTATATTTTCAACAGCCCTGCCCATCCCCCCACCGCCCCGACCTGGGAGCCCCACCCACCCCCACTGCCCGGCCTGCAGGAGCTCCCCCCCCCCCCCCCCCCCGCACGCTCCCCCGCCGCCCTACCTGCAGGAGGTTGCAGGAGGAGGAAGGTTGGTCGAAGCAGGGAAGGGAAGGAGGAGTGGTATCCTTGGTAAATAAGATGAACTTAGAGGTGGATTAGATAACGGTATATAACGGATTTCGTTGTAACTAACGAAGAAATGGATGGAATATACTCCTTAGGGTTATGTATGTAATTAAGAAACTGCCAAGGATTATGTTATGCAAGAGTTAAGAATGACTCGAGATTTTATGCATAACTCGTGATTATCGAAGGTTCTTGGGGTAATTACGAAACTACTTAGTGTTATGAGTGTAAATAACCCTTGTAATTTTTTGTAATAGTTTTACTTGTTATTGGAGGATTCTGATTACATAATATCAATAAGTTTTTATTCAAAATTTAATTCAATTCGAGACTTCGATATCATCCACCAAGCCTAAATTTTAGGATTGCTAAAGTAACTCTTACATGTGGGCATGTTAGGAATGTTATTTTTACACAAAATTTGAAACACATATTTTTCTTATTAATCGAAGTTAAGTTAAATAGTGATCTTTTTAAGAACACTATTTAGGAATTTGTCTCAAAAAGTTCAGGTCTTTTCAACATGGATTTAAAAAGAGGTCAGCTGATGCATCGATGAGGAAATCGAGTTTTGGGATGTTGAGCTAGGTAAGAAGGGCGGGGAAGGTCCAAGAAGTGTTGGAATAAAACTATATGAAAGGATCTTAGTTTTTTGGATCTAATCCTGAGAATGACCCAAGGGCCAAGATAGATCTGAATGAAGATCCATATAGCAACCCTACTTAATGTGAAAAAAAGGCTTTGTTGTTGTTGTTATTGTAATCCAAGTTAAGTATTATTAAACCACAAAAAAATTAAAAAGTGATGGAAGCTAACTTCACTCCTCTCATGGGCAATCCTATTTTGCCAATATATAGTGAATTTTCTAATAAAAATGCAATGTTTATTTGAGAAAATCCCATCGCCTGTCAATCAAGGAAGTGAATAGTTAGATATTGACATGAACTTGTGTTTTATCATATTATTATTCTTTTAAGAAATAGGAATAGATACGACGAGTTTGAGAATTGTGTTATCGTATCTTTGAAAATGGACACACACACATATATGTATATATATAGGAGTGATCCTATGAGAGCAAAAAATTGTGAAAACATGAGAGGAATGATTCTGGACCATATGATTCTGTTTTCTCTCTCCTGCTATTCTCTCTTATAGGTGAATCATGTGGTACAGAATCATCCCTCTCATACTCTCACAACTTTTTGCTCTCATAGGATCACTCCTCTTTATATATATATAGGGATTTTTACCCGGCAGACCCTATAATCTTTGTCAATTACCTCTACGACCATTGAAACAACCTAATTCCCATCTCACCTTTTAAACTTGCTCCGTCTTACCCCATAAACCCTGCCGTCAGTTTCAACTTTATTCGAATCAATTGTTTGGGTTAGTCTTGAGTTAACCTAACCAATGGAAATTCAATGGTGGATATTCCATCCCCTTGTTCTTCCCAAAGATCATCCCCTCCCCTGCTCCTCCTCGAGCCTCCACAACCCCTCGGCGCCCTCCCCGGGCCTCCATGGCTAGCTCGGCGTCCTCCACGACCCCCAGATGCTTCCATGCTTAGGTTCCCCTCTCCCGCTCCCGGCAAGGTCAATTCTAGATCATCGTCTCTGGTGCCGTCCAAGTGTGAGGTTCCAGCCTCGTTGCTGCAAAGGAGGAGAACCACGGTTCAAATTGTCATCTCAAGTGGCATATACTAAAGTCCAACAAAAAGTAGATGCAGAGACAATCCAGATATGGATTTCAGCATTAGAGGGGAAGCGTAGACGACTGCCGAGAATCACAATGGCCAAGGCTGTCGTGACCTTCTTACTTAGGTGCGTAGACAGGTTCGGAGCGCTAGTGGTGAAGGAAGGCAAAGATCTGTTAGACGTCGATGAGGACATCCGGTAGTTGAAGGGAGAGTTCCAGTTCATTATTGACGACAGGCGTGGATCAGGAGATGAGAAGTGCCCAGATCTTGTCAGATAAATCCGTCTTTCCTTATGAGACTATCTAACCACGATTCAATGGAAATAAAAATTTAAACAAATCATTACCACCCCCATTGTGCATTTTGACTTTAGTGATCAAGGATGAGGGTGACGACATCTAGTTGCCATTGATTCCAACATCCAGGTGAGAACATAGATCCATGCTATCATCACACCACAATAGCAGAAGTGAGGAGCTTCGACTCCAGCTATCAACAGTCCCCGTCAATGATTGCTACAACAGAGACTTACTGACTTTCTAATACATCACCAATGGATATCACCAACCTCTGAGTTGCTACGGTAGAAAACTACCAGTAGAGGACTGGCCTGAACATCTCTCTCATTAGGGACAGTGCTCGAACTCCCCTTCGAGTGTCGTGTCCGGTGAGAGTGTGAGCACTACGGATCTGATGGACGAAGAATGAGCGGCTGCGGAGGTGGGATCCGTCGCAAGCTAGGAGACTCTGGATCAAGTCAGATACGACGAGGTGAGATACGTCGTGAGCCCATGTTCTTCGTCTTCCGCATAAGGGTGAAGCAAGGGGGAGGTCATGGAGGAAGAGGGCGAAGGCGACGGAAGTCGTGGAGGAGGGTGAGGGCGGTGGAGGTCATGGAGGTGGTGGGTGCTGGATGGGAAAGGGAGATCAAGAGGATGTGAGGGGGAGTGGGACTCAATGTAAATTTGATAAACAAAATGGGTATAATAGAAAAGAATATAACGGAATCCGGCTGGGTCTAACGGGTAACTGGATGGGGGTTAACCACAGGGGCTGTAGGGTAAGGGTTAACAATTTTACGGAGTCGAGATAGGAATTAAGTTGTTTCAAATGTCGTAGAGATAATTGAAAAAGATTATAGGGTCTGCCGGGTAAAAATCCCCCGCACACACACACACACACACACACACACACACACACACACATATATATATATCTATGTGTGTGTACGAGGAAAGGGAGTCTGCTTTGTGAAGTAGGTAACCTTATCTACTTCACATCCATTTTTACAATTTTTTTTATTTTTTTATTTTTTTGAAAAATACCATCGTAGATTTTCATAACTATATCCCTCTAATATGTCATTCTTCGTCAGAAACAGAGACTCCTATGCCCTCCATCCAGAACAGGTAAAATACAACAAATCATCAATATATCCCTATATTATGTCATTCAAATTTCACGCGAAACAAAGACGCCTAAGTAGAAGAGTCGTTTTTAGCAATTCTATTACCGTTAAAAAATGACTGTCTCGATGGAGGCCGTAGGAGTCTGTTTCGCAAGAAATTTGAGTAGCATAATATAGGGACATAGCGATGAATATTCACGGAAGAAATTTTCAAAAAACACACACACGTGCACACACACACACACATATATATGAGTTCAATGGGGCTGCCCCTTGGGGGAGCTAACTTGGCTCCCCCGTGCAATTTCGGCCATTTTATTGGAAATTTCTTCTGTGAATATTCATCACTATATCCCTATATTATGCTATTAAAATTTCTGCGAAACAGAGACTCCTAAGGCCTCCATCCAGACAATCATTTTTTAATGGTAACAGAATTGCTAGAAACGGTCCATCTGGATGGAGGCCGTAATAGTCTCCGTTTCGTGCGAAATTTGAATGACATAATATAGGATATATTGATGAAAATCTACGGAAGAACTTTTCAAAAAAAATAAAAATAGGTGAAATGACGCGAGAGGAACTAAGTTAGCTACCCAAGGGGGCAATTTCACCTTTTTATTATATATATATTGAATACTGATCGAATATAGATAATAGCAAAAATAGTCTATAGATTAAAGATTGATTAGTTTAAATATAATGTACCAAATAGCTTACACATGAAACAAATACAGTGCTTAATTTATAAGAAGTATATAAAATATGAGGAATGAAAAGTTAAACCTTGTTATGGATAATTATCAATATATTTACAACTTCATTTATATATCAAACGGATACAGGGTATTGTGGATATGGAAGTAACATCTGTAATACGTAGTTAATTTAAAATGGATACAACAACATCTATAAAACAGATATGAAAGTAGATCAGATGCAACTATAACCGTGTTCACTCCCACTACTACATTTCCATCTCAGATTGGATAAGTTGCACTAAAAGAAGCCCTAGAAAATACAAATGTCACAATTAGAACTTAGAACCCTTGCCCAATGTAGATAAATCCTGTAACATCTCGGGTTCAGGACTGTTATCGAAAAAATTTTACTTTAACAATTTATTGGGTTTAGTCTCGTTGACAACCGCCCAAAATATTTAAGCTCAAGTTGGTGTAACACCCCAACCTCCAGACAGTCTCAAATCTAAAACTGATAAAGCGTGGATTATAAGTGGTGGAGAATACTACGTGACAACTTGGGCTTAAGTAGTTTTAGTGGTTGTTAACGGGTCAAATCGGACACAAGCCCAATAAGTTGTCAAGGTCAGTTTTCATCGATAACGTTCCGAGGACTTATGCCCATGAAGTTACAAATGATATCAGAGCTAATTTCTCTCTGATAGTGGAAATGACTATCCGAGAGGCAAAGCCACCCATACAAAGAGATACGAGAAAAATGCTACCTGGAACATGCAACCACCATGGTCAATGGGATGAGGCATATCACAATGATGATGTTGTAAATATTAGTGGGGAGGTTGTTAATGGAAGAACATATCGATATCGGTACCATGTCGATACCGATATATCGCCGATATATCGGTGATATATCGACGTCATATCACAGACATCGGGATTCAGCTCGACTTTTTTGCCTGTCGATACCCGATATCGGACATATCGGCGATATATCGGTGACCTGTCGATACCGATATATCGCTGATATATCGGGATACGACCTTCCATTGTAACACCCCAAGCCCCAAAGATAGTCCCACATCTAAAATTCAGGAAGTGCGGGTGCACATTATAAGTAGTGGAGATTACTACTTGACATCTTGAGCTTAAGCATTTTGTGTCGTTGTCAACAGGTTCATTTGGGATGAGCCCAACAAGTTGTCATGGTCAATTTTCCTCAATGACAGAACAATGATCTAAGCTTAGGATATTATAAATTGTTGTAACACCCCAACCCCAAAACATACTCCCACATCTAAAACCTACGAAGTTTTAGAGTGAGTTATATATAGTGGAGATTACTAGACAACTAGTGCTTAAACTGCTAAGAATTTTGGGTGGTTGTTCGGGACCCGAGCCCAACAAGTTGTATGTGCCAGTTTTTCTCGATAATGGACTGAGGACCTAAGCCCGGGACAAATTATCAGGGTCAATTCTTGTTTTGATAGTGGAACGAGCTACCCGAGAGGTGGATCCACTCCTACAGAAAGATATGAGGAAAAGGCTACTTGAAGCATGCAACCACCTCTGTCACCGAGAATAAGTGAAGGGTCATGTCGCAATGGGAATGTTGCAAATATAAAGGGGGATGTTGTAATATCTCAACCCCAAAACATAGTCTCACATCTAAAACTCATGAATTTCAGAGTGGATTATAAGTGGTGGGATTATTAGACAACTGTGACTTAAGTATTTTGGGTGGTTGTTCGGATCCGAGCCCAACAAGTTGTATGGGCCGATTTTCCTCGATAAAGGACTAGGGACTTAAGTCTGGGACATTATAAATGATATAAGAGGTAATTTCTCTCTGATAGTGGAGATGCTACCCGAGAGGTGGAGCTACCCCAACAAAGAGAAAGGAGGAAAATGCTACCCGAAGCGTGCAATCACCATTGTCACTGAGAATAAATGATGAGCCATGTCACAACAGGTGCGCTGCAAATATAAGGAGGGGGAGGTTGAAAGACCCCAACGCCCAAACATAATCCTACATCTAAAACTCACGAAGTTTCAGAGTGGGTTATAAAGTGGTTGGGATTAGCATGGTTTTAAAAATCATGAGGCAGATCGAGGTGATTTTCCCTTGACGAGGCAAGGCATAAGCCTCGATTTATATAGAAAAATATACATAAAATATAATTAAGCACTATTATATATATTTATAAAATCACAAATTTAGATATTCCCAACATATTCACCACATATGCTATAAGCATGTGAATATATAATATTCTTTACATGATTTACTTTGAATCCTAATTCATATTATCATCTATATAAAATGCAAAGCTTATTATGACATCCATTAATGTTGGCGGGTGAAGTTTTGTCGATATACAACACTTCCCTTTATGTACATGGGTGAAGCAAACTTATGTGAGTAACGTATATTATTAACATACACAATATGTTTATGTTATTTTATATGTTATATGACTAGCATATATATATTAATGTCTTGAATCATAACCATCCGATTTTCTAAACTTAATTGAAGAATCATTGTATGTCCCCCTGTTGCATCATACCCTACCACCACAGGGGAGCATTGCCCCCGTCCCGAAATGAAATTTTTATATGATAATATATAATTTTTAAATATAGAATAAATATATATGACTATATAACAAATTAAATTGTTAACAATTAATATTATACTTAAAATATCATAAAAAAAACAGGGTACCGAACCTTTGCAGCCCAAGGCGGCGCCTCAAGACCGCCTCAGCATCTTGATGCCTCGAGGACCGCCTCAGCGCCTCGAGACGCACGCCTCACATAGGATGCTTGAGGCCGAGGCACGTTTTTTTAAAACCATGGAGATTACTACTTGACAACTTGGACTTAAAAATTTTGGGTGATTATCAATAGATCCAATCGAGCCCAAGCCCCAACAAGTTGTCAGGATCAATTTTCCTTGATAACTGAAGACCTAAGTTCAGAACATTACGAATTCATTGATAATGTACATATGCATAGTAAAATGAAGGACTGACGGGTTTTTGCAGGTCATCTATTGACACTGAGATTAACCGCAATATGGATCACAACTAAATGCAAATGTCCACATGCGCATAGCATCCTTCTCTAAGCAACAGAGGGGACCATTCATTTAATTGAAAAGCTTATTGATACAATGAATCTATAATTGAAAAGCTCATTTAATGTAAATTTGATAAACAAAATGGGTATAATAGAAAAGAATATAACGGAATCCGGCTGGGTCTAACGGGTAACTGGATGGGGGTTAACCACAGGGGCTGTAGGGTAAGGGTTAACAATTTTACGGAGTCGAGATAGGAATTAAGTTGTTTCAAATGTCGTAGAGATAATTGAAAAAGATTATAGGGTCTGCCGGGTAAAAATCCCCCGCACACACACACACACACACACACACACACACACACATATATATATCTATGTGTGTGTACGAGGAAAGGGAGTCTGCTTTGTGAAGTAGGTAACCTTATCTACTTCACATCCATTTTTACAATTTTTTTTATTTTTTTAATTTTTTGAAAAATACCATCGTAGATTTTCATAACTATATCCCTCTAATATGTCATTCTTCGTCAGAAACAGAGACTCCTATGCCCTCCATCCAGAACAGGTAAAATACAACAAATCATCAATATATCCCTATATTATGTCATTCAAATTTCACGCGAAACAAAGACGCCTAAGTAGAAGAGTCGTTTTTAGCAATTCTATTACCGTTAAAAAATGACTGTCTCGATGGAGGCCGTAGGAGTCTGTTTCGCAAGAAATTTGAGTAGCATAATATAGGGACATAGCGATGAATATTCACGGAAGAAATTTTCAAAAAACACACACACGTGCACACACACACACATATATATGAGTTCAATGGGGCTGCCCCTTGGGGGAGCTAACTTGGCTCCCCCGTGCAATTTCGGCCATTTTATTGGAAATTTCTTTTGTGAATATTCATCACTATATCCCTATATTATGCTATTAAAATTTCTGCGAAACAGAGACTCCTAAGGCCTCCATCCAGACAATCATTTTTTAATGGTAACAGAATTGCTAGAAACGGTCCATCTGGATGGAGGCCGTAATAGTCTCCGTTTCGTGCGAAATTTGAATGACATAATATAGGATATATTGATGAAAATCTACGGAAGAACTTTTCAAAAAAAATAAAAATAGGTGAAATGACGCGAGAGGAACTAAGTTAGCTACCCAAGGGGGCAATTTCACCTTTTTATTATATATATATTGAATACTGATCGAATATAGATAATAGCAAAAATAGTCTATAGATTAAAGATTGATTAGTTTAAATATAATGTACCAAATAGCTTACACATGAAACAAATACAGTGCTTAATTTATAAGAAGTATATAAAATATGAGGAATGAAAAGTTAAACCTTGTTATGGATAATTATCAATATATTTACAACTTCATTTATATATCAAACGGATACAGGGTATTGTGGATATGGAAGTAACATCTGTAATACGTAGTTAATTTAAAATGGATACAACAACATCTATAAAACAGATATGAAAGTAGATCAGATGCAACTATAACCGTGTTCACTCCCACTACTACATTTCCATCTCAGATTGGATAAGTTGCACTAAAAGAAGCCCTAGAAAATACAAATGTCACAATTAGAACTTAGAACCCTTGCCCAATGTAGATAAATCCTGTAACATCTCGGGTTCAGGACTGTTATCGAAAAAATTTTACTTTAACAATTTATTGGGTTTAGTCTCGTTGACAACCGCCCAAAATATTTAAGCTCAAGTTGGTGTAACACCCCAACCTCCAGACAGTCTCAAATCTAAAACTGATAAAGCGTGGATTATAAGTGGTGGAGAATACTACGTGACAACTTGGGCTTAAGTAGTTTTAGTGGTTGTTAACGGGTCAAATCGGACACAAGCCCAATAAGTTGTCAAGGTCAGTTTTCATCGATAACGTTCCGAGGACTTATGCCCATGAAGTTACAAATGATATCAGAGCTAATTTCTCTCTGATAGTGGAAATGACTATCCGAGAGGCAAAGCCACCCATACAAAGAGATACGAGAAAAATGCTACCTGGAACATGCAACCACCATGGTCAATGGGATGAGGCATATCACAATGATGATGTTGTAAATATTAGTGGGGAGGTTGTTAATGGAAGAACATATCGATATCGGTACCATGTCGATACCGATATATCGCCGATATATCGGTGATATATCGACGTCATATCACAGACATCGGGATTCAGCTCGACTTTTTTGCCTGTCGATACCCGATATCGGACATATCGGCGATATATCGGTGACCTGTCGATACCGATATATCGCTGATATATCGGGATACGACCTTCCATTGTAACACCCCAAGCCCCAAAGATAGTCCCACATCTAAAATTCAGGAAGTGCGGGTGCACATTATAAGTAGTGGAGATTACTACTTGACATCTTGAGCTTAAGCATTTTGTGTCGTTGTCAACAGGTTCATTTGGGATGAGCCCAACAAGTTGTCATGGTCAATTTTCCTCAATGACAGAACAATGATCTAAGCTTAGGATATTATAAATTGTTGTAACACCCCAACCCCAAAACATACTCCCACATCTAAAACCTACGAAGTTTTAGAGTGAGTTATATATAGTGGAGATTACTAGACAACTAGTGCTTAAACTGCTAAGAATTTTGGGTGGTTGTTCGGGACCCGAGCCCAACAAGTTGTATGTGCCAGTTTTTCTCGATAATGGACTGAGGACCTAAGCCCGGGACAAATTATCAGGGTCAATTCTTGTTTTGATAGTGGAACGAGCTACCCGAGAGGTGGATCCACTCCTACAGAAAGATATGAGGAAAAGGCTACTTGAAGCATGCAACCACCTCTGTCACCGAGAATAAGTGAAGGGTCATGTCGCAATGGGAATGTTGCAAATATAAAGGGGGATGTTGTAATATCTCAACCCCAAAACATAGTCTCACATCTAAAACTCATGAATTTCAGAGTGGATTATAAGTGGTGGGATTATTAGACAACTGTGACTTAAGTATTTTGGGTGGTTGTTCGGATCCGAGCCCAACAAGTTGTATGGGCCGATTTTCCTCGATAAAGGACTAGGGACTTAAGTCTGGGACATTATAAATGATATAAGAGGTAATTTCTCTCTGATAGTGGAGATGCTACCCGAGAGGTGGAGCTACCCCAACAAAGAGAAAGGAGGAAAATGCTACCCGAAGCGTGCAATCACCATTGTCACTGAGAATAAATGATGAGCCATGTCACAACAGGTGCGCTGCAAATATAAGGAGGGGGAGGTTGAAAGACCCCAACGCCCAAACATAATCCTACATCTAAAACTCACGAAGTTTCAGAGTGGGTTATAAAGTGGTTGGGATTAGCATGGTTTTAAAAATCATGAGGCAGATCGAGGTGATTTTCCCTTGACGAGGCAAGGCATAAGCCTCGATTTATATAGAAAAATATACATAAAATATAATTAAGCACTATTATATATATTTATAAAATCACAAATTTAGATATTCCCAACATATTCACCACATATGCTATAAGCATGTGAATATATAATATTCTTTACATGATTTACTTTGAATCCTAATTCATATTATCATCTATATAAAATGCAAAGCTTATTATGACATCCATTAATGTTGGCGGGTGAAGTTTTGTCGATATACAACACTTCCCTTTATGTACATGGGTGAAGCAAACTTATGTGAGTAACGTATATTATTAACATACACAATATGTTTATGTTATTTTATATGTTATATGACTAGCATATATATATTAATGTCTTGAATCATAACCATCCGATTTTCTAAACTTAATTGAAGAATCATTGTATGTCCCCCTGTTGCATCATACCCTACCACCACAGGGGAGCATTGCCCCCGTCCCGAAATGAAATTTTTATATGATAATATATAATTTTTAAATATAGAATAAATATATATGACTATATAACAAATTAAATTGTTAACAATTAATATTATACTTAAAATATCATAAAAAAAACAGGGTACCGAACCTTTGCAGCCCAAGGCGGCGCCTCAAGACCGCCTCAGCATCTTGATGCCTCGAGGACCGCCTCAGCGCCTCGAGACGCACGCCTCACATAGGATGCTTGAGGCCGAGGCACGTTTTTTTAAAACCATGGAGATTACTACTTGACAACTTGGACTTAAAAATTTTGGGTGATTATCAATAGATCCAATCGAGCCCAAGCCCCAACAAGTTGTCAGGATCAATTTTCCTTGATAACTGAAGACCTAAGTTCAGAACATTACGAATTCATTGATAATGTACATATGCATGGTAAAATGAAGGACTGACGGGTTTTTGCAGGTCATCTATTGACACTGAGATTAACCGCAATATGGATCACAACTAAATGCAAATGTCCACATGCGCATAGCATCCTTCTCTAAGCAACAGAGGGGACCATTCATTTAATTGAAAAGCTTATTGATACAATGAATCTATATTTGTACTTTTTAGAACAAGGTTAAACAAAGGATCATTAATGGTTGAAAGTGCTTGCAGTAGTAGCACACCTACAAATCGACCTGTCTTCTCTCTGGCCTATGAAAGAAAACATGAAGTAATTTAATATATCTTTAAAAGTATTGACACGTATAGTCGTGGGTCTTGGGATTCAGAGAAGATCCTCTGCTGTGGTGCTGTACATGCTGTAATTGTGGGAACCGCTCGATCTTGATCAAGCGGTTCACACGATTTTGCACGGTACGGGCCCACAAAAAATGCAAAATTGTGCAAACCGCTCGATCAAGATCGAGCGGTTCCTACAGCCACAGCAGACTCTGCTGCATTTTGGCCCACCGCAGACAATACATACTTTCACCTTTAGGAAACTCACAAAAAAGGAAATTCTATGGGCTGCTTCTGCATCATTTACCAGCATTATCCATCGGTCCTTCGGCCTGTTTCTGAATTTGATATCAGGAGATTCTTGGATTCGACAATTATAATGTACGGCAGTAAGAACACCTACATATGCTTTAAACTTTTGCTTGAAGCACTCTTGAAGAAATACAAGCAGCACAGAAACGTGTGTTTTTAATCTCATGGTAGAGTTCCCCTTGTATAAATCCATCGAGCAGAAAGTGAAAATAAAAAGATACGTGATCTGAAAGCATCTGCAACCATAAAGGAAATGAGAAGGTGTAAAACTCTGTATAAGAATTTTTAGTTGCTATTATTAGAAATGCACTATGTGAAACATGAAAGGCTGTGTAACATGCAGAGCATATACACTTGCAGATAAAATAAAAGAAAGATGGAAACGAAGTAGACAATATTGGTCCAACAAAGAATATCTACATGGGACTTCAAGCAATGGCAGACCATATATCGTGCGCAACATCTAAGAGACAAAGGTCAAAAATACACAATTATGATATCATATTTTAGAAGAATCCAAAATTCACAAGGGAAGACTTTCCCTGCCTACCCCCTTGTTTTAAGATTGCCTTTGATGATACCTAGACAACAGTACACAACAGCAGCCTTGCATGATTACGAGAAGGAAGCAGCATGTAGCCAAGGACAACTTGCCCATTCAATCCATTCCCGACATTCTATTAACGTTGGCAATCCAACGAGAGTATGGAGTAGAAAGTGAGATGAATCGGCAAGTCATCCTTGGCTGCACACGATCTCCTTCACCTCCATGCAAGGCCATTGGTGAGGAGCAATGACGATGAAGAAGAACGGAACACGAGAATTATATACAATATACGCAGGAAAATGTAGTGGAGGAAATGGCTATACCCTGTAGAAGAGGGTCGGAGCCCTTATATAGAGCTCCCATGTGGATCAGGAACGCTCATCAATTGCTGCAAGTTGGAGATGAATTGTTATCTACCTCCCAGCATGATAAGGACATCTTCTGGTAAGGATCGTGTTTCGACCAATAGAATAAAGGCCCTACTTTGAGAGAGAATTCACCCGCTCTCACAAACAAATAAACTTATATTATAGTCTCAAGCATGCTCTCATAAACCAATCTAAAATTTGCTTTCCTAGGATTCAGCACTCGAAATAAATGGAGAGGCATTAAAGAAGTGTATGGTGTGCAACACTGAAACCTTAAAAATGGAGGACAGAATCTAATCTTTGAAAAAGATTATTCTAATCTCATTTTCAGCAAATTGCATTGAGCTTTTCGGGACTGATCTGCCCATGTTCATTGGTATTACAAAAAAACTGAAACAAACAATCAAAAGGCCTCATATTTTATATTGGTTTGCATATAATTTTATCACCAGGGATATGAGAGCACTGACAGAAGAAGTTGCAGAAGCTTTTCCTGTTGTGTGGTGCCCTTCAAAAGCCAAATAATAGTAACCTCCTCTCTCATCTGTACCTTATCTTTATGTGGATCTCTCAGGATCCGCAATGGGGCCATGATAGTGGCATGGGCATCTGCCCCACTAGATAAACAGCTTTACTTTATTGGATGATCATGATAAAATGTGGGTGCATGAGAGAGAGAGAGAGAGCAGCTCAAGATGGAAAAGGCATGTGCATGTAGACAGAATAAAAACTTAATTGAATAAATGCAGAGTGGTGCTCATTAATTGTGGCAGGGATCCTTTTTCTTGGCTCTTCATTGTAATCAATGGCTGAGGTAAGTAGGCATGGTTCTCGCCATCTTTTTCATTCTTTCCTAAGACATCCAGGGCCCCTAGGTAATTCTATCTCAGAAGACATGCTCACATAGCAAATTACAGTTGCACATCAAAAGTGAAACAACGGACCACATAAGCTGTATTAAGGAGGTGCATGTGCAGTCACTGAATAAATTTGGTCTAGAGCGGCAAGGTTTTTGATGGGCATGTATTGAGGAAGTGCATGTGCTTCATGATAATTTTGGCCAGCTCTCGCTGGACTTATCACCTCATACAATTCCTTGAAGATAAGTACGGCTACTCCACGAAATAACTTGATCCTCTAGCCAGGATCACTTGATCCACGTCAAAAAAGAAGCTAACATGGATAAAAAAACCATATTTTAAAATCTTTAAACTTGTTGGCCAGAGAGCTCCATCCTAGGAAAACAAAACGAAAGAGAAGAGTGAACTAAAAGATAAAGGATGCATGAAGATAAACACCAGCTATTTTCAATTAAACATGGATAAGTATATCCCCTGAAATTCGTTCGAATTGTAGAAAAGGGATGAAGTAGATATGATCACTCAAATATTGGATCATATAAAAAATAATTGGCTGCTGTGAACCTGCGCAAATAATAAATGGATGGGGACCAGCTATCTTGAAGGTCAGAAGATAATCTTGTTTTGCAAACAGTAGAGTGACAGCCTTGGAACTCTCACGAGTCAATGAAGGCATCTTCATTTCAAAGATTGGAAGAAAAAAGGTGGCTGAGTTTTATAGCATCTTAAATAAGGTCTCCATTCTATACTTCCAGAAAACTCCAGGTCTCTAAATTAGTTTTCAATTCACCAATATGACATAAATGCCATGGCGCGGTCAGTTTAAGTGTAATTTTTTTGGCAAAGTCTGTTTATGCGAGCATACATATGCTTCCCGTAACAGCATGGAATTTGTAAATAATTTACTGACTAATCACCCCACCACCCTGAAATATAGGCTATGATGGCAAACTGTCATCTCATCTTTATCGTGATAATTATTTATACAGTGATGGGCGATGGAATTGATTGTTTCAGAAGAATTTTGGAATTAACAAAGTTCAAGTTCACGAGACTCAATTAAACAAGTTCACAGGACTATTGCATTTTGATGATCATGGATGCAATTAACGGTGAATCTGTTGAAGGAGCAAGCTTCTCCTGTTGATTGATAGGCATTCTGCTGAGCTTCACTGACTTCAAGGAAATCTATTTAATATTCATGAGCATCCAACCCATTGAACACTTCTCTTCGACTCTTGCCGTTCCTAGCTAGAAGTTGGCCATAGTTACAAGAAAGAACTCAATAACTACCCACCTGCATGATGAACCGAACTAACTGCAGTGCACAGTTACAAGATTTACCCAACCCATCAAAAGGCTGTATCGCCCACTGGTGATCTTGTAAAGCACATCCTTACCAAGCCCCCTCTTTGTCACAGTTAACAAAATTCAGGGATAAACTTGGATCTTACTTAAACCCCTCGATTGAAATGAGATGTTTTAAGGCACAATTCATTGTATTGACAACAATTAAAGATCTAGTTTTCATCTATGTTGATCTAATATTATTTCACCATGGCCAACAAAGAGGTGGTAATCTGAACGTGTATCTCAGGAACATTAGTGTCAAGCAAACACACACATACACAGATTTACAAGGTTCACTCGTAACTGGATTATACCCTTGGACGATGGCGATAAGTTTCATTATTTGTGGTGAAGTAAATACAGAGGATATAGTGAAACCTCCACGCTGGTAAGGTATAGCGTGACGAGGGGTGCATAAGACGGCTCTTCAATTGGCTTCAGCAGAACAAATGATTAAGTTTCAAGGCATATCAACAATTAGGATAAGAAAGTAGTATTTGTAGTTGCAGAGAGCTATGAATATATTATTTGAGGTCCAAAACACTGATGCATTCAAATGTAAAACAAAAAAGCATTTAAACACAAAATTAATCATGTATATTTAGTAGATATAGGACACATTTAAGACTCAGATGTTACAATGCATCATCTGAGAGGGATTATTTACAATAATATAACACGACTCAATATTTTACGATAGGAACGAAAAAAGATGACTAATGGCAGTGGGATCATGCAAAGGAATGTTTTTTTAGGGAAAAGAGGGGGAAACACGCTTAGGTGCCCACCTCACATGTATTATTTTTTTTGGAAAGATGCAGAAGCAACCTCATGAAATCCAAGAGGCTAGGAAGTTCTTCGCTCGGATGATTACATTTTCAGAATAAAAATGCTTCAAGGAGAAAATAACACCATTG
This sequence comes from Ottelia alismoides, assembly GCA_037367405.1. NCBI lineage: Eukaryota > Viridiplantae > Streptophyta > Magnoliopsida > Alismatales > Hydrocharitaceae > Ottelia > Ottelia alismoides. The sequence continues at coordinate 248,409 of JAZKJV010002542.1, forward strand.
CGAGATAGCCATAATGCCCAAATAGTAGCAACCGGCATCAACAATTCCGACGAATTCCGAGATCTAGCACAGTAGATAGAGTCCCAAAAATGTACAAGGTCTTCGCAATCTACCCAATCAATATCAAGGTTATGCCAAACTGCCTGCGATTTTCCACATTCAAAAAACAAGTGGACAATAGTATATGTTGCATCTTCACAACGGGTGCATCAATCAATTAAGCCTCCACACATTCTTGCCCAACGATCTCTTGTGAGAATTCTCCCACGGCGAAGCTATCACATGAAAACTTTGACGTGCGGTGCGACCTTCATATCTCAAATAAAACTGCAATATCTGCTTACGTTTATAGGGCAAGGATCACGAGGTTTATCCGAACTCTTGTAAGTTTTTTTACCATGAAGTCTCCATCACTCTAAATCCAGTAATCTCTTCCTACTCAGGGGCCATGTCTAGAAGATAGCACCATCTGGAAATCCACAAAATCCACAACCCTTTGATATGAAAAGGACCCGCTAAAAGTTGGCAGCCAACTATTTTCCGCCAATGCATCAACCACCCGTGCATCCTGGGAATCTAACACTGCGAAAAGACGGGGGAATCTAGATTCTAGGGTTCGATCACCAGTCTAGTTGTCCTACCAAAATGTGAATGAGCTTCCATCACCCAAGACTGGCTTGAACAACTCACGAGCTTCAGGCAACAGGGAAACAATGCCCTTCCGAAAACCTGAGCTATAAAAACCTGGACGAGGATAGCTATACAACGATGTTTAAGTTCCATAAATACGACGAATAAGCTTGAAGCAAAGGTCTTCATCCTCCCCCCAAATACGAAATACCCACTTCAATAAAAGCGCTCGTTCATGATCTCCAACCTTGAAATGCCAACCCTCCTTGCTGGACAGGAAGCATAACCATCTCCCAATCTACTAGGTGGACACTAGATATATCACTGCCATTATTCCCATAAAAAATATTCTCATGATCATCTTGATTCTTCAGCGAACCCCTACAAGGAGTTTAGAGGACATAAAGAAAACATGGATAGCCATCAAGACTGCCTTAACAAGGACCAACTCCCACCATGGGATAACAAAGCTACTTTCCAGCTAGACAAGTTTCTCTCCAGCTTTTCAACAACTTGTAGCCAATCCTCCATCCTCAGCTTCCCATTCATAAGTGGAAGACCCAAGTAACGAATGACAAGAAAGCCACCCGTTGTCCATAGCACCACCACTCCTTGGCCGCCTCAGCTGGAAGATTGAAAGGGATAACTGTCGACTTCTATTTGTTTAGCTTAAGGCCAGAAAGCTCGTCAAAAATATCCAATACTGTGGACATGCTCAATGCCTCATGCTTCCCATCTTCTATGAAAATAACAGTGTTGTCTGCATATTCAAGTAATAGAATGGAGATGTCTCCATTAGTGTAACCAGTGGTGGCACCCTGCTAGACCACGCTTGACACCACACATGCCAGGATATCTGCTATAATGACAAATAACAATGGTGCAAGTGATCCACATTCAGATTCCAAGCCAGACACATGAGTATATGAATCTCTCAATAAATGATCTTATCTATGGACTTACCAACAATCATACAAAACATAAGGGTGTGGACTAACACTCCTATCTCCCATATCCATGCAGGAGATGTAAATTCCATCAAATTCTATCCCCTACCTTTTTTTCTTCCTTTTCTTGCATTTCCTTTGTTTTATCTATATTTTTTCTTGAACCCTTTTTCACCTTTTTTCTCTTCACGTGCTTCATTTTGAACGGTCTTTGATTTTTTTTGGACTGATATTTTTCATTTCATTTTTCACATTTTCTGACATTCAACAATAACATGAATATTATGCTTTAGAAACTTTAATAAGAAAACCTGCTAATTGAAGCTTGAAGGAGATGTAAGGATTAGAGATCTTCCTTCCATGATAGCGTTACATTAATAAAATACAATCAACCTTGATGCATTTCGATCTCTCATGAAACACAAGGTTAAAAGAAATATATGCAGCAAAATGACAATTGTAAATGTTTTATTTTAACACGCCAAAGGAGGAGAGGCCAAATACTGGGAAAGAGCTATAGATACAAAAAAAGGAAAATGATCCATTCAATATTTTATCAAATCATCTGATCTCAGACAAGTAAAGACATTCTTCAAATTAATCATGTACTAGATGGAATCCACATAACCTTTTCCTATTCAAAGACACGAATTGATGATAATTTTTTATGATAATTTTGATTAAGAATACACAATTCTAATGAATTTTTATTGATCAGTAATTTCATGGATAAAACCAAGTCCAATTACAAGGGTAACTAAAAAGAAGAAATATCATGACACCCTTTCCTAAGAACACTTGATAATGGGATATCGAGTATTAAACATTTTCCACGTAACGCCTTACAGGCTGAAAGTGACAATTTCTTAAGAACCAAATTGCCTACGTTGGATATGCCCTGAATCCTTTTAATCTATTTTAGGATTTATATCATATTTGTAATGGGATTTAGACCCTATTTGTTAGATATGCCTTGAATCCTTCTATCCTATTTTGGAATTTGGATCCTATTTATATTGGATTTAAGAGGATCCACGATAGCAATAGTACTATAAAAACTTCCACATGGTTATATTTTTTGGAAAAACAACTTTTTAAGGTACATTTTATTTTCGAGAAGGATATTATAGACACCATAACTCTCTTAGGGTTCTTGTATTCAATTTTCAGAAAGTCGGTCCAATCTGCCACATATGCGGCTGCATATGCGGACTCGGGGGTTCTCAACGCACCACATATGTTGTATTCGCTCATTATGCGGTAAAAGTGCATATGCGGTTGAGTAATCTGCATATACAGCCACATTCCTATTAGAACTAAATCGTATACAATGTTTCCTCTATTTTGCTCTCTCATCCCTACGACAACAACATTTCTCCATGTGTTCTTGTTATCCTCTTATAAAGGGGATCTACCTTTGGTGCAGGTATCCTGTTGTAACAGAAATCAAATGTGCTTAATATCGGGTGTTAATAAACTTTTTAGGGATAAATGATCTGTTATCTCCTATTCCATGCTTGTTTAATGAAAACATTTTAGTAATTTTTTCACAGATTTACCTTTCTTTATACATGAAATCATATTATTGTGACTTGTGGGTGGTTTAGGGGAATAAGATACTCTTGCATTCATTATCTTGATGCATATAGCTTGTCCTTTATCTTATATCACGTTCTTTATCCTGATATGTAAATAAATACATGTGGTGAATCAATTTATTTTTCCAAAAAAATATATATAGGATAAATCATATACAACATTCAAACATGAACTTTCAAATTAACTTGGTTGAGTTGACTGTGATAGGAAATGGCGTTCTACATAGCTCCAAAATCCAAGAGTACTACATAAAATTAAGGGAGTTTGACTTACAAATCTAGAATTAACTATACCTAATTAAATACATCTAGAATGTTGTTTTTATTGTGAATAACGTGCATGTGAATGATATTAGAATAAAATAATCGATTTATTAATAGAATTACAATCATATATATACCAATATTTTGTCTATGTTATATCTTTTAAATATAAACCTATGATATTTGAGACTATTATTATATTTTTATTTTTTAATTAAAATAATACAAACTGCATATACTTCCTTATACTCGCTTCAGACTGTCTGACTGAAAGAATACTGCATATCGACTTTCTGAGTGTTGCTTGTATTCCTTCTTCCTATCATAATGGATTTCATCCCTTTTCTGTGATTTTTTCCCACTAAATGGGTGGGATTTTACATCTAAATCCATGTACATATTTATGGATTACTTATTCTTGATTTTACTTAATTTGTTTCTTCAACAAATTGGTATCCTATCAAAGGTTTTCTTGGATTCTTAAAGGATGCTCCCGGTGTATTCGATCCAATGGTATCTGCACAATCTAGTTGTGTACAGTCGAGGGCTTTCGTATTTGCATTGAGGTTATTTTGCGCTACATCAGTTCTTTTGAGATTTGTATTCAACATGTCAACTAAATTTGAGAGCGAATAATTTGATCTATCCATCATCTTCGTCCTATGGAATGCTAAGATGAAGTTGATCCTAATCTAGTAAGGCATCATGAATGAACTATTTGGAAATGTAAAGATGTCTGCATCGATGAGCAATGCTGAGAAGGATGAAATGGATATGAAGGAAAATGCATAAAACTATGCTTCTTAATGATGTTCTTCATGAAGTGATGCAAGAATAGATGACTATTTTCTATATGGCTGAAGTTGGAGAGTCTCTGCATAATAAGGACTCTCGTGAACTGTTTTCATCTCAAGCAACCGTTATTTATGCTATATATAGCAAAAGGTACTCCTATATTACAAAATTAGAAAATATGGATGAAAAAAAACGAAAATGAGCAAGTCTTGCTATTTTTATGTTCTTTGTCACCGTCTTACAAACACTTCAAAGAGGTACTAATTTATGGTAAGGATGAAATTACATTAGATGAGTTCAAGACATCCCTTACCTAAGTGAAGGATATGAACGCTAATGTAGAGGAAAGGACAAGGAAAAGGGAAATATAACAAAAATGAAAGGAACAAAATCAAAGGGCCAGAGCAAATATTGTGTCTAATGCATGAAGAAATGACAGTTTCTAGAATAATAAAAGGTAAAAAAGGTACAATGATCTCAGTTCAGCCTTTAGTGACAGATGCATAGATTTCTAGGGATTGTGCTAGGATCTGAAGCCGGATGATTCCTACACAGGTCAAGGTGTTCTTGTGGTTGTTGAGAAGAGAGAGGGCTTTGACGGGAGCACGACGAGCAAGGATTTTTCTCTGTGTTGAGGAGGGCCGCCGAAGGTATGTAGGAGGGATTGAGGACATTGATCATCTCCTTTTTCAATGCCCTAGATCTGTAGAATCGTGACGTAGTGCAAACATTCCGGGTATCCAATGGAGTGATAAAGTTGCATTTGGGCTTCGATTGACAGAGATCGGTCAGGCTCAAAGGAAGGGAGGATAAAGAGTTGTGCGCCAATATGGGCATTGTGGCTAGCTAGAAATGTCGTTATATTTGAGTGTGTGAGATTTTATTTTGAGAATGTGCTTGGGCATGCTAACGCCATGTTTTAAACTTGGCAGATGTAAATACTCCTTTTTTTAATTTATAATATATTTTTTGGATGGGCCTCTAATGGAGGTTCATCCCACCTTTTTTTTAAAAGGCACAATATGGAATTTGAAAGACGGTTGTGCAGAGTTAAGTTTGGAGGTTGAATGCAGTTGCAGTGACTATGTTCTAATTGGCCACATCTCCATACAACTCACAAGAAGATTGGCTTCTTGACTCCAATTGTACTACCATGTTACTCCAAAACGGGCATTAGTTCTCCATATACAGGCCAATGAAAGGTAGGGACTTCTCTATCATATATTACCTTTATTGAGAGCTTTATCAAATCAAAAACAACAAAATCTTTTTCCCATATTAAGTAGGGTCGGCTCCATGATTCTTTGCCTCCATTCAGATCTATCTTGGGACATCCTCGGGCTTAGAACCAAAAAACTAAGAATGGTGTTCACTAAGCGGCCGCACGGCGCCAGCATGCGGCCGCATATTCCTGTGCAGCGTGCAGACCGCACCGATAACTTGAATCAGTGCGCCCTCCCCGCATATGCCCCGCATATCCCGCATATACCCCGCATACTGCTCCAGCAGCTCCAACTTTTCAATTTTCTCATTCAGGTCCTTATTCTGTAACTCTGCCACTTCATTCAATTGTTAAAATATGACATGAATTTCTATACAATGCAATGCATTATACCATTATGTATATGCAATGGTTTATGTTTTTCTCATTGTATTATTTTCACGAGTATATGCAATGTATCTTCAAATATTTTTTATATATGTCGATTGAGGTTTTGTCATGTAGTGCATGTATGTGTATTGAAGTTTTGTTATTACGAATCATATAATGTAAAGTTTTTATGGTAAATGTTTTTTTGTGAATTAAATATGAGGGCAATTAAAAGTATATATGCACACCCATCTAACACGAACCGTTTTTCTTAGATCTTCTTTAACTCACTTAGATACATATCTTCAGTGGTAATGTTATTCATAGATATTTTTTTAAATTAAAATTAAAAAACCGCTTATAACCGCATATCACGCATACCACTTAATCAGTATTCAGTGACCAGTCCGAACGCATACGTACCGCTTTCCTGAACCTTGACTAAGATCCCTTTGTATAATCTTATTCCAACACTTCTTTGCCTTTCTCGCCCTCTCTTATCCAGCTCAACATCTCAAAAACCCCATCTCCTCACCGGAGCATCAGTAGACCTCCTTTGTAAATGGTCAACCTTAAGCGATTTTCTCGCATCTTATTCTCGATCAGAGCTACATCAACTTTCCTTTTGATTGTATCATTCCGAATTCGATCTTTGCATATGTGGGTGTGTGTCCACACATCCACCTTAACATTTTCATTTCTGCTACTACCATTCTCTGCACATGTCTGTGGTTCACATGCCAAACATTCATATCCATGGAGCATAATAGGTCTCAATGCTGCTTTATAAAATTTTCCTTTGATTTTCAAAGGATTTTTCTTATCATAAGAGAACAATATAGGCTCCCTCCCACTTTAACCAACATGCATTTATACATCTCCATCAATTTCCCCGCCATGTTGCAAAATAAATTTCAAGTATCTAAAAAAACCTCTCTTCTGAATGTTATCATCGGATAATAGGAGGGAGAAGCTCCAAGGGAACAATACTGACAGACTAAGTAAAGTACCAGTCATTCAAAGAATGTGGCATTAGCAAATATGTAGTAGTAATTATAGAGATATTAGTTATCTTTCATATCTTTTACGTAATATTTATTTTTTTGTCTTCTTTATGTAATTTGCCCAACATGTACTCTCCTATAAGAGAACCCTAGGGCTTCATCAATAGGTAACTCATTCTTTCCTTCTACATGGTATCAGAGCGACATTCCTAGACCGAGTTCTGACCTAATTCTCATCGCCACCACAGCCCTAATCCATCAAGATGAGCCCCGTCGCTCTAAGGACTCTCTCGCCCCTTTTTTGCGTCGCTAGGGGAGCCCTTACGTACCTCTGGTCAACTAACTTGCTGATGCCAACCTCCAGGTCGTCGTTAGCCACGTACGAGGACTCCAATGGTCCTCGTTGGCACCGCCAGGGGGCTGCTAGGGTCCTCGAATCTTGTCGCTAGCCACAGCGACCATCTTTGGCGCCACCAAGAGACTGCTAGGCCCCTCTGAAGCCCTAGCCTGTAGCCGCATGCCTCCAAGCCATCACTGGTGCCTTTAGGGCATCTTAGGCCCGTCGTCAAGGAGCCCCAGACCGCCTCTCAGCTCCGCCAAGCACCTGTGCCTTCCTTCACATCGCGGTGCCCCTTAAGCACCCTGGCACCACCTGCGGCCGACCAATAGTCTGATTTTGTTTGAAAAACTGTGATTTCAGACCTTTAGATTACTTTTTTGGGCCCTAGCACGACCAAGAATTGAAGAGGATGGTTATATGAGTCTACACATACAATCAATCCTCCATATGATTGCGTAGACATGCTAATCGATCTACTTCCCCAATCGAGTTCTGTTTTTTTCTGGTCGTTCTTTCATCATGTCAGAAAATAAGGGTGACATCTTTTCTTCATCTGGCGCATTCAAGGGTCGGCTCCCATTGTAAAGATGGATGGGACCAACTATGAGTTGTGGTTCATGCAATTTCTGACCCTTATGCAGTGCTACAATAAGGAGCATATTCTGACAAAGCCATAGACGATAGATAAGACATGAGACAATGCTTCATGGAAGCAAGATGACATGTATGCGCGTATTTATCTCTTTAAGACCCTCACCACAGAGATAGCCAATGATATTGTGAACCAGCCCACCGCCAAGGCGATGTGGGATATTCTGGCATCCACTTATGCCCAAGCAAAGAACGAAGCCAAGATTCTTCATCTCCAGTTTGACATATATAGGACAAAGCAAAATGGTCACACAAGTTCTACTCCTCTCTTCGTGGCATGTTCGAGAAACTTCACAACTTCATGCCCAAAAGTTGCAACATCTGTACTAGACTACTACTTTTGGGTCGAACACATTTAATTGCAAGAGCGGTCAGCTCATCTGTACTATGATAGTTGTGGACAAAAGCATTGCAACCAAAAATCCTGAAGAGTAGAGGAAACAACTCCTCATCTTTATACAAGAGGGAAAAGGGAGATATCCCATGAAGGATCGAAGAGAGTATCCGATTACTAAAGTATGTGGCAGTAAGACCTGCATCCCCCAATGGATTTTGAGAACATTCATTTGAGTAAAAAGGGTACGAGCAACGTCCAGAAGGTGATAAAGTTTCCTTTCCGTCATTCCATTCAGTTGTGAAGTGTATAAACAAGATATCTGGTGAAGTGTACCCTAAGTAACAAAGAAGGTGGTCAAGTCCCCCTGAACAAACTCAAAAGCATTGTCAGCCATGAAAGTCTTAACACAAGGAGAGAAAGAAGTATTTACGAACTGAAAGAAGGACTTAAGATATTTGAACATTCATTTATATAATAAACCCAAGAAGATCTTCAATAATCATCAACAAAGACAACAAATATTTATAACCTCGCATAATAAGGACGGAACGAGTTCCCTAATGTCACAATGAACTAAAGAAAAAGGTGATAAATGATGAGGATTGGTCCCCTAAGGAAACGAGGCCCAATTATGTTTGTCAAACTGGCATGCTTCACATTCAAACGACTTCAACAATGATAATTCGGAAAATATCTGAGAAAGGACTTTAGCAGAAGGACGACCAAAATGCAAATGCCATAGGAACAAGCCAACATAAACAAAAATGGAATCAAAGGTGATATCAAGATAATATATAACATTCTTCTCATACCCCCACCAAAGATTTGCATCATCTAACTGTCTTGAAAATAACAATAGAACTCGTTAAAAATCACTCTACAATTTAATTCAGCACATAATCTATGAGTAGATAGAAGGCTTAATGGAAACAGGGAGAACATAAAACTCCAAAAAATCTGAGTTCGGAGGAAAACTCCATCAGTGGTTATAGGTGAATGCACACAATTGGCTAGACAAATGGCCTTTACATTGAAATAGGGTTTTGAAGAGGTTGACATACTATCTTCTCCAATCAAGTGAGTAGATGCACTAGAGATAATAATCCATGCCGATGATGAGGCAAAGATAGAGTTGGATACAATAACATATATGGTATCTAGGTTCGCAACAGGAGGTACTACAACAAATTTAACTAAAGGCGACGAATAAATCAACATTCATTGCCATATCATCTGTAGTTAAATATATAATGACGAATAATACTCATTACTTATTTCTTTAAATTTGCAACAATGATTGTATTTGTTATTATATTTCTAGAAACAAAACATATAACAACGGTTATCCGTTGACATTCTCATCTAATCATTCGTAAATTTAGCAACAATATGTACACATTTTGATGAATAAGTCAATGGATAAATTGTTGTTATATGAACCTTAGCAACAACTATGGCATTTGTTGCTAATTACCAAAACAAAAGCTAATTTTACAATGAGTATATTCGTTATTATATATTTAATAGCATAAGATATGACAATGAATATTCAAATTATTCATTGTTGTAGGACGAATTTCTTGTAGTGAGGGTTTTCACTGGTAAAAGAGTTCTTTTGTAATGACATCAATCTGAAGTAGTCTATAGCAGAGAGTTGGACCACTTGTCCACCGAGGTATTGATATGAGGGTATTTCTATCACCATCCCATCATGTACTCAGATGTTGAAGCGACGTTGGCCTATGAAGGCTTGCCAAACTTTGTCAAACACCTATCCTATGGTGGTTGGATCGTTGGCAGTGAATACACGACGTGCGACCATGACTGCACTGATATTTACAACCTTAGCTTCCTCAGGAGCTATAGTGGCCACCTCTTTTAGAGGATACATGAAAAGCAAAGTTCTCTTCAGATTGCGAGTGGATGAGAGTATGACTAGTAGAGATTTGTTGTAGTTAGCCAAAGATGAACTTGATGGATAGCAGAGTGTTAGACATGAGAAATCGATCCACTACAATTTAATAGCAAGGATAAAGGTCGGCATAAAATCTATAGACTTGCCACTCAAAAAATTCTGCCACCTATTTTACATAAGATGGCTTAAAATGGCAAGTTCCTCGTAACGACCATTGAGTCGCAGGTAGTATTCTCTGAGGATAGATTTTCGCTGAGAAGCAAGCCAAATCTGCATGTACATGTCGGCAAGGCATGATTTGATAGTCTATTGAGAATATGCTTGTCCCAGTTTGTCTCATATGTCCTTTAAGGTGACCTTATATAGGAGATTTGCTGCAATGTGGAACTCAACGTCGTTAGTCATTCATACCATGCCCTGATAATTGTTCCCAAGTCAGGACTCATAGTTTTTGTCAGTATCCTATAGAGGTTCCTTTATAAGGATAGATATTTTCGTCTGACAGCTGATTACTACCTTAAAAACTTGAGAGCAGAGCACATAGTTGTCCATGCCCTTAAGTTTGGTAGAGGTTCCCCAAACCATCATAGAAGATGTGGAAAACAAAGGCTTGGTATCGGTGGGAGTTACAGTCACCGCGGTCACAGAGATGGATCAGTGCGTGTTGTACAGATCTAATCATGCATAGGGACAATAACCCTTGACTAGAAGAGATCCACACGGATCGGAGAAAAGGTGGGCTGACTATGCTAAGGTAGTATTCATGTAGGTGTCCTACGGTGTGAGGACATGTGCAATAGGGCCCTGCAGCGTCAAGGGAGCTGCATAGTAGTTTATGACGTAGAAGGTGGGCCCATGCAAGGGCTTGGCGAGCAAGGAACCTGCGTAGGGGTTTACGGCAGGAGATGGACATGTGCAAGGCTTGTTGGCGATAGAGATAGGGAGGTGTTGCACATGCAGGTCTCAGGTGCCAGTGAGGATCACGTGATCGAGGGAGGGGCTAGTAGTGGCAACGAGAGTGGGCATGAACTACAATTTAGGACCGTCGATCTAATACCAATTGGAGAAAAATAAAGAATGCAATAAAATGAATATTTGAGTGTGGAGTTTCTTATATACTGCGAAATCCTAGAGTCCCAAAAGGTGGTAGTTACATAAGAGACCCCAAAGGGTTATAAATAGAAATAGAGAACAAGGAAGCAAATAAGAAGATGAAATAAATAAATAAACAAATAATGTTATATCAACCAAGAACATCAACAAATTAAACATGCTAACCTTGAGGCTTTAAGCCAGAGAAGGCCTCTCTAAAAACAAATAAGCTTGAACCTGTCTTTCTTAATTTTCTACTCACCAATGGAAGTGGGGAGAGCACCCTTGTTGAGATATTTCCATGTCTTATGTACTGTTTCCGCTATTTCCTTGGTCTATCTTATGTAATTTACCCATAGGCCTCTCCTCTATATAAGAGAGCCTAGGGTTCCAGGGATAAACAAGTAATTGTTTTCTCCCAACATGGTATCAGAGCGGCGATCCTAGACCAGAGCTCTCGTGCCTAGACCTAAACCCTACCTCCAAGCCCCTTCTCTTTTCTCCGGGGTCGGCGCTGCCGCTACCCACCTCAGTCGCAGCACTGCCAACCCCCCCTTCCAGCGCCGCTAGGGCATCCCCCTAACCCCAGCGGCACCGCCCAGCCCCACCCAGCCTCCTAGCACCGCCCGTTGGACCTTCGGCGCACGGCACGAGGTCAGGCGGCTCCAGACCCGCAATCCTCTGTTGCCCTAAGTGTGCGCCTCTAGCGTCGTCGGGGCACGATCAACCCTCTCTAGCGGGTCTTCATCTCCTTGATGGATTTGGTTGTGGCTTAAATCTACACATGCAACCAAATCCACTCATGGGTGTGTATACACTTGTCTTTACAAGTACTCATCTGGTTTATTCCTTCTCCATCGGTATCATGTCAGAGAACAAGGTTGATGTTCCCTCTACTAGCGCATTCAGAGGTCTGACGCCTATTGTTAAAATGGACGGAACAAATTATGAGCTCTGGGCTATGCAGTTCATGAGCCTCATGAAGTCGAGTGGTAAGAAGCACATCCTTACCGAAGAAGAACCGTTGGAGAAGACTGGTGTGAATGCCTCTTGGGAGGCAGACGATGCATATGCTAAAGTATAGCTCTCTGGTACATTGACAACTGAGATAGCCAATGATGTGTTACATCAACCTACGGCGAAGGCGATGTGGGATATCCTTGCGGCGACGTATTCTCAATCAAGGAACGAGACGAAGATTCTCCAGCTACAACATGATATCTTTACAGTAAAGCAGAATGACTGTCCCCTCCATTCTTTGTATACATCCCTACGAGGGATGTTTGAGAAACTTCACAGTTTCATGCCTCTTACTACGATTCCGGAGCAACAGAAGACATACAAGAATGTTACTATGGTTGGTGTCTTCCTAGCAGCCCTTGATCCGGAGTATGATGTGGCTCGCTCTCAGATCTTGGCGGATGTAACTATTCCTCCAATGGAGGAAGCGTTCCACAGACTCAACAGAATTACAGTTCCATCTACAGTTCCCGGCTCATCTTCCTCAGCCATGGCAGCCTCTAGAGGTCGAGGAGGCTTTTCTTTTTCCCGTGGACATGACCCTCGTGGTAGAGGACACATTCGTCAGACATGTACGTATTGTCATCGTCCAGGCCACACTGAGGACACATGCTATTCTAAGCATGGTTTTCCAGCTTCCGTACGGGTTGCAGAGCAGGCTGAGTCTCCGGCTAACCCCTTTTCTGATCAGAGATTTGATGACCTTGTTGCCAGACTGAGGGATATCATGCCTTCTAGCTCCACTTCGTCTTCTGGAGGTCACTCAGATGTTGCTGCCTCAGCATCTGCTAGTACGTCTGCCTCTGCCAGTACCTCAGGTAGTACCTTTGCTTTCACATCATGTCATGGCTCTACGTTTTCTGACTGGATTATGGATTCTAGAGCTACGCATCACTTATGCGGCGACAGGAATCAACTTACATCTTACAGACAGGTTCCATCTGGTAGAACAGTTGTGATTGCAGATGGGACGCATTCCCCAAACATAGGACAGGGGGAGATTTCTTTGATACCGTCTATGCATTTGAAGAATGTGTTATATGCACCTAATTTCTCTATGAATCTGTTATCCATTAGCCAGATTACAAAAGATTTGCACTGTAGAGCTATTTTTGTCCCTTCGTCTCTTGTGTTTCACGACATTCTTACGGGCAAAGTGATTGGATGTAGCCGTGAGAAGGGTGGTCTGTATCGCCTTGTCCAAGGTTCATTTGTAGGTGTTTCCTCTTCTGCAACAGGCCATGTTTCTCCTTATACATGACACCTACGGTTTGGTCATCTCCCACTTCAGAAGTTGTGTCGTATGTTGCCTCAGATTTCACCAGGAGCTTCCTTTCAGTGTGAGGCGTGTCAGTTGGGAAAGCATCATCGCTCTGCTTTTCCTAGTCATCAGAATCGGAGCAACAACTCTCCTTTTGATTTATTTCATGTCGACATTTGGGGTCCTAGTCGTGTTCCTGATCACCAAGGACACTGGTTTTACCTTGTTGTTGTGGATGATTTCTCTCGTTTGTCTTAGGTCTTTCTTTTGAAAAATAAATCTGAAGTTGGGGATGTAACAAAAAATTTTATCAACGAAGTACAGAATATTTTTTCAACCTCAGTTAAAATTTTGCGGATTGATAATGCTTTAGAATTCTGTACTCGTGCGTTGTCTCATTTCCTTTCATCCCGTGGTATTAAACATTAACATCTTATGCCTACACGTCCCAACAGAACGGAGTTGCAGAGAGGAAACATCGTCACTTGCTTGATGTCACTAGAACTCTTCTTATTCAAAGTCGTGCCCCACATTCCTTCTGGGGTGACGTAGTTCTTAGTGCATGCTACTTGATCAATCGCATGCCTTCATCTGTCTTGGGTGAGAAAAATTCCTTTTTCTATTGCCTTACCTGACAAAGAATTGTTCTCACTTCCTCCTAGAGTGTTTGGTTCCGTGGCCTTTGTCCATCAGTTGCTTCCAGGTCATGACAAGCTCTCTTCTAGAGCTGTCAAATGTGTGTTTGTTGGTTACTCAAGGACTCAAAAGGGATATCGATGTTATGATCCATTACATAAAAAATATTATATTAGTGCCGACGTCACCTTCTTTGAATATGTGATGTATTTCTCTCCTTCAGGTAACAGGTCGGCTCCGTCCGGTTCTGATGAGGGAGTATTGGTGCCTCCTCCTCCTATGAGTTCGCCATCTATATCACCACCTTCACCTCCACCATCACCTCCGCCACCACCACCTCCTCCTACTGTACCACCATTTTCTAAATTCTACACCCGTCGGCATGTCTCTGCTCCTGGCACACATTCATCTGTCACTACGCCCGAGGCTTATTTTGATACTCATATTTCTAATGATGGGTCTAAAGATATCTCTGTGCAGCATTCATTACAGGGGGATGACTCCAGGTTACAGGAAATTTCCAATGATCTGGATTTACCTGTTGCATTTCGAAAGCAGAAGCAATCTTGCGCCTCCTACCCTATTGCTTCTCAGGTTTTGTTTCACCGACTGACAGGGACTTTCAGAGATTCACTATTACTCTATCTACTGTGGGCATTCCACGGAATTACCAGGAGGCATTGAGGGGCAGCTGTTGGCGTTTAGCTATGGAGGAAGAGATGGTTGCACTGTGCTCGTGTGGTACCTGAACCTTAGTATCTCCACCTCCCGGTGCGTCCATTGTCAGTTGCAAATGGGTCTTTACTGTCAAATATCATGCAGATGGTACTCTGGATCGGTACAAGGCAAGATTAGTGGTACGGGGGTTCACACAGACTTATGGCGTGGATTACTTGGATACCTTTTTCTCCAGTAGCTCGACATTCCACCCTCTGTATCCTTCTTACAATGGATGTAGTACGTGATTGGCCCTTGTTTCAGCTCGATGTTAAAAATGCCTTTTTGTATGGTGACCTACAATAGGAAGTCTACATGCAACAACCACATGGGTTTGTTGTTGAGGGGGGAGTGTCAGCAGGTATGTAGACTTCATAAGGCAATATATGGCCTTAAACAAAGTCCCAGGGCGTGGTTTCACAAGTTGTCAGATCTGATTGAGAAAGAAGGGTTTAAGAGGTCAAATTCAGACCATTCACTCTTTGTAAAGAAAACAGCTAGAGGTACTGTTATCATTATGGTATATGTAGATGACATACTTGTTACAGGAGATGATGAGCAGGGGGTCAAGATGGCAAAAGAATTTCTGGGTCATCACTTTGTTACCAAAGATCTTGGTACTCTAAGGTATTTCTTGGGACTGGAATTTGTCAGGAAATGCTCAGGGTCTTATAATGATCCAAAGGAAATATGTTACAGACATGCTTGTTGAGACGGGTATGGTTGGATGTCGACTGTCTAGTACTCCAATGGACCCTAGTATGAGTTGTATGATGATGATACGGAGGAGGTTGACAAAAGAAGATATAGAGAAATGGTTGGAAAGCTACTCTACATTATGATTACTAGACCCGATATCACCTTTGCAGTAAACCGAGTGAGTCAGTTCATGGAGCAACCTGGACAAGTTCATATGGATGCTATATACATGGTCCTGAGATATTTAAAATCTTGTCCAGGTGCAGGATTATTATTCCGAAAGGGAGCAACTCTTTCAGTATCTGCGTGTGCTGATGCAGATTATGCAGGATGTCCAAAGGACAGATAGTCCACTTTTGGCTTTGCCGTGTTTGTGTGAATTTCTCTTGTTTCTTGGAAAAGCAAGAAGCAAACGTTGGTGGCTAGGTCAAGTGTTGAATCTGAATATAGGACTATGGCTCAAGCAAGCACAGAAATGATGTGGGTGCGAGCGGTGCTTGCAGATTTGTATATTGATGTACAACTTCCCATGCAGCTACAGTCTCGTAATCAAGCAACCTTGTTTATTGCAAATAATCCAGCATTCCATGAAAGAACCAAACATATTGAGGTGGATTGCCACTATACTAGAGATATGATCCAGAAAGGTTTGATTTCTACCTCTCATATCAGTTCAGGTGAACAAAAAACAAACATCTTCACCAAGGCATTGCTCAGGGCACCATTTCAGATTGTTCGTCCAAGTTGAGCATGATTGACATCTATGCTCCAACTTGAGGGGGAGTGTTGAGATATTTCCATATCTTATGTACTGTTTCCGCTATTTTTATTTCCTTGGTCTGTCTTATGTAATTTACCCATAGGCCTCTCCTTTATATAAGAGAGCCTAGGGTTTCAGGAATAAACAAGTAATTGTTTTCTCCCAACAACCCTAAGCTACTAGAATAGAGGAGTGACTAAATAAGCCTTCTCCCTTCAGCCAAAGGGCGTCTTTTATTAACAAGAAATTTTGGGCAAATTGTAATGTTTGCCTCCTAAGTCTTTAAAACTATGTGTTGGAGAATGTAATAGAGTGGCAATTGGATCTCTTTGGGATCCAATTACCACATACTCATGTTTAGTCTCACATCTACTATCTGTGGGATTCCGGTCTGTCTGTGGGGCTATATAAGAGCCCCACACCTCATGTACTCAATAAGAAAGTTCAATAGAAACATATGACCCTTTAAGGCCTTCTACCGTGGTTTCATCCCGCTCCGTAGGGAGTGAGGTTCCACGTAAAATCACTGCATTCAATATGTATTCATCCTTTATTTCTTTCTCTGTTTATCGATTCGATTTTGCATTCTAGGTTTCAACATGGTATTAGAGCTAGGTTATCAGGACGTAGATTGATATGGACATATTCTTCAGGACTTTTGGATATCCATGACTAACAAACCAACACTCCAAACTGATAATGCTATCATTCGTATTCACCGAGCATCGACTTCTTCGTCAGGGTGTATCTATCCCCGACTACTACTCCGCGTTGGACTTTCTTCTTCTACTGCGATTTTTCTTTAGGTATGATTGAGATATGTTCCGTTGGCATGATATCGTAACAATCTACATGCATGACCAAGATACATTCCAGTGATAATGAACGTCGAAGACCTATCCTCAAGCGAGGTCTTCTACCAGCAGCAGATATATATATATATATATATTCTTGTGATGTAGCGGATATATATTCTTCATGTGATGTATCATGTGAAGATGTGTTACCTACTTTTTCTTTTTGTTGCAAGCTGCAGTTTTGTCAGCTCCAGCTTGAGGGGGAGTGTTGGAGAATGCAATAGAGTGGTAATTGGATCTCTCTACAATCCAATTGCCACCTACTTATGTTTAGTCCTACATCTACTATCTATGGGACTCTGGTATGTCTGTGGGGCTATATAAGGAGCCTCATACCTCTTGTACTCAATAAGAAAGTTCAATTATTCAATAGAAACATAAGGCCCTTTGAGGCCTTCTCCAGTGATTTCATCCTGCTCCTTAGGGAGTAGGGTTCCACGTAAAATCTCTACATTCAATGTTTATTTTTTCTTTATTTCTTGCTTTGTTTATCGATTAGCTTCCGCATTCTAGATTTCAAAATGGTATCAGAGCAAGTCGATTTTGGGAGAATCAATTTTCCGAGTGAATTCAATTTTAAGGTTTGAATTCGATTTTGGTTTTTGAACACTATTCTATTCATTTAAAGATGTGATTCATGATATGTTCGAGTTGAGATTGTTCTAGGGTTCATGGAACCCTAATTTTGGGAACTTTAATTCTACGCGATAGAGGGATCCATGTCTAGAACCCTAATCTAAACAACATGCACACGACAATCTCCAGTTTTTGTAGCAATAATCTAGTTGCATGTATCTCCACGATGGTGTGTCTGACATCTCTAATCCTATGTATGCATCGCCAGGCCACACCTCCATGCATAGATCAAGCCAAGACTTCAGCCCTCTCACACAAGCAAAAAAGAACTAGGGTATCGTATCTAGAACCCTAAGATCACACATGGCACGAATCCTTCAGGCATGGCAGATCCATCTCCATCCCAGCTCTTCTGATGCTCAATGTGCCACTCCACCAGGTCGTATGAAACTAGCATGCATCCTGGCTCCCGAGACTCTTTCATAGAATTCCAACAATTTCGCTCCTCAAAAGACCAAAGGAAGGGAGCTAATGCTCCCACATCCATAGCATAAGTAGTTAAAGCAAGTAAATGATTTAAATTCGAGGGATTTCATATAATTAGACTCATACATATTGAGCTCGTAATGGTACCTCGCAATTCAAAAGTCTCTCTACGGCTATGCGCGAGACCTCCAAGCACGATTTCTCCCCATTTCCAGCAGCGATAAGGGTCTCATACGGAGTCGTCGATGATGAAGGCATAAGATCTGTGGTGGCCATCAGCATTGGCCAACAACTCTCCCTCGCACTTCCCTCTAAAATCCACCCTCCTGATGACGACGATATATCTCCTCCAAGCCAAGACCCGTTGCTCGATGAAGTAACCCTGCTCTAGGCGGCGTTACCACCTCACCCCTTCTCGATCCCAAGCTCCTCCAGATTTTGATGGCAGCAAGCCACCACCTCCCTAAAGCTCCATCCCTAAAGCTCCAGACGACAGAGATGGGTTCTCTCCTTTGGGGAACCCTGGTGCATGGAAAATATGAGGGGACTATACCCCTTCATCATTTATTTAAAAATAAAAAATGAGAGGAGGGAGTGAGACTTGGGATGTACTAAAAGGAGAGAGAGAGAGGAGATCTATGTTTGTGTCCAATGGGCCTTCGTATTAAAAATACGAAGGCCAAAAGGACAAATTGGGAGGAGGAAATTATGGGCCTGAAATGGGTTGCTATCAAAAGAGTCGAGAAACAAAAGGCAGATTTAAAAAAAAAGGGAGGGAAGGCCAAAAGGGAAAAAAGGTGGCCCAATGAGTACCAAAAGAGGAGAAGATGAAAGTCGAAAAAAATTAGATGAACATATTTAAAAAAGGCTACGTACAAAAAGAAGATGTATGTAAAAAAAGATTGGTTTATGCAAAAAAAGAGATGCACAAAAAAATATTCTCCCAACTTGATTCAACTCTTATTCTATCAAGTATGGGAGAAAGGGGGAGTCAGAAATGAACATATTCTTCAGGATTTCTGGATGTCCATGACTGACAAACCAACACTCTAGACTGATATTGATATCATCCATCTTCATCGAGCATCGACTTCTTCATCGGGGTTCTATATCTCCGACTATTACTCCATGCTGGACTTTCTTGTTCTACTACGATTCTTCTCTAGGCACGACAAAAATATGTTTCGGTGACCTGATATCGCAAGCAGGGATACATTCCGATGACGTGAAAGTCGCAGATCCGTCCTCGAGCAAGGTCTTCTACCATCAGCAGATATATATTCTTCTTGTGACGTATCGTGTGAAGATGTGCTACATGCTTTTTCTTTTTATTGCAAGCTGCAACTTTCTCAGCTCCAGCTTGAGGGGGAGTGTTGGAGAATGTAATAGAGTGGTATATTGGATCTCTCCAAGATCCAATTACCGCCCATTCATGTTTAGCCATACATCTATTATCTGTGGGACTCCGATCTATCTGTGGGGATATATAAGAACAGTATTGTAAAAGTCGCCCGACTGGCCCGACTAGTAGGTCCGACTAGTCTAGTCAGTGGAGTGGCCGACCAAGTACCGACTAATTCCGACTAGGTACACTAATCGACAAATTTTTGCTTAAAGATACCATATTTTTTTAATGTTTTACTTTTTTTATAAGCAAACTTATTATAATATGCGTAACGTTTTACATAAATTCAGTTATTTCTTTTATTTTATTATGATAGTATAAAAATGTACAAAATATATGTAAATATACGTATAAAAATGAGTTATATATTTAAATATTTATAAAATTCAAAGCCGATTAAAGTCCGATTAAATCCAATTAGTCGCCCGACTGCTGATTAATCCTTCGTCAATGACCCAATCGACCGAGTACCGACTACTGACTTTTGCAACCTTGTATAAGAAGTTCCACACCTCATGTACTCAATGAGAAAGTCCAATAGAAATATACGGTCCTTTGAAGCCTTCTCCTATGGTTTCATCCCGCTCCTTAGGGAGCAGGGTACCACATAAAATCTCTACATTCAATGTTTATTCTTTCTTTATTTCTTGCATTGTTTGTCAATTCGCTTTCGCATTCTAGATTTCAACACTGTGGAAAAGGTATTGCTCGCAAGAAAATACATCAAATGTATTCTGATTTTCTTTTTCAACGCTTAAACATTTCTTAAATACTCAATTTACTTAATCCAATCACAGAGATCAATAAAAAAAGATGAAGCCTTCTCCCACTTTAAGTAGGGTTGACTACATGGACTCTTGCTCAAATCACATAGATAATAATAAATAACATAAGTTAAGTTATTTGCATTTTAATCCCAGTTTTTTAAAATTTGCATTTTAGTCCAAAATCTTAATTTCACCCGTAATTTTTATCTCTTTTATTTAAGAGTTTCATACATTATATTCCACATTTAAAAAGGGATGATAAGAACATGACCCACAATACTAGGTTGATTGGCTCAATCAAGTGGATCTCATCTGCTTAAGCACGTTAGGTTGGCTAGATTGGTAATTAGATAAATGGACACAATAACATCTCGGATGCTATGTGGGTCTTCTCTTCAAGTGTAAGCTTGTCTTCAACTACACTTCCTACTTTGTCTTCTCAATCATCTTTAGACTATAGAGCTTCTTCTTCAGAAGTAACTTATTTGTTAGAATACTTAGACTTTTCTTATTCTTCAAGCTTCTTCGACACAAATATCGGATCATATGAGTCAAAATTCGCAAAGAATGTTGCCTGTCAAGAAAATTATATTTAATTGTTTGTGAAATCCCCCATCTCCATTCACTCTTATTCTTCCATCTTCTCTAACTTCTTCTATACTACACAGAGTTTTCATAAGTCCCTCTTGCGTAGGTATATTCTTCTCAGATTGCTACCAACAGGAGAAATTGTTGAGAGTTGTATTGTTAGCCCCAATTGTAGGGGCATTCTGGACAACTTACTATTTAGGAGTCGTCCCTTACTGGAACTCTAACCCTAGGTCTCCATTTATATAAGGAGCCCTAGGGTCTGCTGTAGAAAATAAGAAAAAGGAAAACCCTATTTTTCTACTTGGTATCAGAGCCGTCCCCCTTCCTTCCCCCCTAACCCCCATGTCCTCGATCCCTCCCACATGCAGAGTCATGCCGCCCAGACCCGGCGCCGCCAATAGCCCCCGACGCCCAGACCCGGCGCCGCCAATAGCCCCCGACGCCCAGACCCGGCCCCTCCGACCCCGTTGCCTCGTGCCCCCTCGCCCAATCCCTCACGCCTCCACGTGCTTCCTCGTCCGATCCCCATCGCGCCCTGATAACCGCTCCCGCTGCCCTTGTTAATTCGAGCAAATTAATGTCCAAATTAAATACTAATGTTCGTTGCAGTCGGATAACGAGAGCAGATCAAGAACCACTTTCAATTATATTCAAGTTAATTTCGAGCGGCAAAATTTTTTTACTTTGTGGAGTCCAAGGTCGAACTCAGGGAGGCATCTGTCTCCTTAGGTGAATTTTTAACGAGGTCCAAATGTTTGATTTCCAGGGAGAATATTTTTTTGGTCTTTTTCGGTTTTTATGCAAGACACATGCAAAATCAGGCCAGTTTTAAAATTAAATCAGATAAGGGTTCAAATTAAGTCCAAAAATAATGAAAATTGGCCAGATGATGAAATATGATGTAATTAAGCTAACCTAATTTTTTTTAGAATTTTCTGACACTAAATGAATTAACTGTGAATTAAAAATGAATGCAGGGTGATTTTGACAAATTTAATTCTAATAAATACCAAATCACATTATATCCAGATATCAAAATTATCCTATATAGATCTAAGTGTGAGGAATCCAGGAAAATTAATGAACTTAAATTTTCATATGAAATGCACCTATTAAAAATTAATCAAGGAAATCACCAAATAGATTATTTAGGCCTCGAAATGTGTGCAGATGAGATGAAATTTTTATGCAAGGTGAAGCTAATTATCCTAGATCTATTGTGATTTTTTTTTGGGAATTTTTGGAGTCACAGAGAAATTACTACTAATTAAAAGGTTAAATTCAGAAAAATATCACAGAAATGAACCAATTAATTAATTAAAAATTCCACTGATATCACAAAAACGTGCCAAGTGTCACATAAGATAAAGGACAAGTTAAACTACAACATGCAATTTTTGGACTTTAAAAATATGCATGCAAAGACAGGGGTAGAGATGTCAGCGGGTTGGGTTTGGGGCGGGTATTACTATTCCCAAACCCATACCCATTTATAATAGCACTACCCATACCGGTCAATTTATTAAACGGGTAATTTCTAGCGGGTACCCATCTACCCGTCGGATACCCATGTACCCAATGGGTACCCATATCTTCAACATGGTAAATCTTAAGTTGTTTATAAATGTATACAAGATTTTCACAGATAGATGAAATGGAGTGAGATCGTGTTGTATGGTGATTCATAAAATTGTGCAATATATAGATAATATTAAATATTTATATATGTTAAGTGTTTAACTCTTTTGTGTGAAAGTTTTTTATTTATTAAAGATACAAAAAGTTAGTTGAATATGAATAAATAGATGGAGAGGAGAAAATTGAGTTGAATATTTATACATGTAGATCGATACATATTAGATGTGAAATGGATTTGGGTCTAGTTTGATTAAAATGCTACACACACATCTATCTTTTTATATATTTTTTATTTGGGTTTGGGGCGGGTTTGGGTTCGGGTACCCACAAGGCAATCCCAAACCCATACCCATACCCGCATGGGTACTCAATTCAAAACCCAAACCCATCCAAAAGTAAATGGGGCGGGTTTCAGATCCTTAAATGGGGGCGGGTTCGGGTCGGGTACCCAATGGGTAGACCCAGATTGACATCCCTAGACAGGGGTACAACTGCAATATAGGAATTAAAAATTGCTCAAAATAAAATATGCTGACAAGGACTTTTATGCAATTACCTAGAATGCAGGGGGGTGGAATGCACTTTCTCCACAGACGCACGTGCTCCTCACGTGGGTACGCTTCACAGGGACTGGATTGTAATTTCAGAAACCTTCAGGGGCCTCAGTGAAATTTGCCCAGGCCGCACGTACTGATCACGTAAGGTGCCCTAGGCTCGGTGGACGTTGGAGGCTCGGGCGTTGGCTCGACTGCTCTGGAGGTTCGGATGGAGGCTCGGGGAAGCTTCGGGTGATCCGAGCCTAGAGGTCGGGGGAGAGGCTCGGATCGGACGTCGTGGCGTGATCTGGACCGTCGGATCAAGGACGATCCAACGGCTGCTGGCTGAAGATGCGTGGCGAAGATGAGTCCGTCAGATCGCAAGTGATCCAACGGCGATGGTTGGCTCCTGAGGCGAAGGCGTGGTCGATCAGTGCCCGTTGGATCTAGATTGATCCAATGGCACCTGGAGCGCGATGAAGCGGTGACGTGGCTGATCAACAACCGTCGGATCGAAGAGGATCCAACGGCCTTGGGCTGCTCCGGATGATGACGTCGTGGCGTGACTCTGACCGTTTGATCAAGATGATCGAACGGTGGCTGAACGTCTTCTCCAACAGCCCTCCGCCTCCTGCGGAGGAGAAGGCGGGGGGCGCGGGAGGGTCTGGAGAATCTCAGAAGTTGTGGGGCGGTACGACGAAGCGTCCGGTGGCCTCAGGAGCAGAGGAGGGGCGCCTGAGCTCGATGACGATGAAGTTCGAAGGGAGCTCCGATGAGCTTCCGGCCAATCCAAGGAATATAACCTGCAGGGGTTAGAGGATAGCTGAAGCACGCGAACAGTTCGTGGAGGTGTGCGGGAATGAGATGCGAGGCATGTGAGGATGTTGGGAGTGTCCGGTGATGGTGCTCCGCCCAG
The DNA here is from genome assembly GCA_037367405.1 of Ottelia alismoides. Taxonomy (NCBI): domain Eukaryota; kingdom Viridiplantae; phylum Streptophyta; class Magnoliopsida; order Alismatales; family Hydrocharitaceae; genus Ottelia; species Ottelia alismoides. Next base: position 272,438 of record JAZKJV010002542.1, read on the forward strand.
GTGGCGGAGCTGGCATCGGTGAGAGGTGGGATATGACGTTTGACGAAGATAATGGTAGCGCGAGGATCGGAGCTCCGTCACGGAGCTCGGCGAGATGATGGTGGAGCGAGAAAATGACGGTGGAGAGTGAACTAAATCGGAAAAATCAAAGAAGAAAATAAGAAGAGATCGGGAGGGAAATGGAGGATGCTACCTGGGGATTGGAGCTCGAAGATGGGCTCCTGGTCGTTGCTCGAAGGTCGGTAGAGGGCCTGAGCTCGGGCAGCTTCGCGGAGGAGGCTGCAGCACGGCGGAGGCGGCCGTGGATCTCGCCGGAGAAGAAGGCCTGTCATCGCTCGAAGAAACACTCAATTGCTGTCACCAATGGATTGATCTGAGCTCAAGGGTTCTCTCTGGAGTGGCGGATGAGCGTGAAGGTGGCCGGAGATGGTTAATTTATAGGTCAAGGGTGACGGGGTAGCTGGTGACGAGGCGAAGTTCATGGTCGTCGTGGGGCGACTCTGGTGGGAGTTATGGTGAGTGAGGGAGCTGGCGAGGATGAGGGAGGAGTGGTCTCCATCGTGGTGGTGTTAACGGTCGGAGAGGGTGGCTGGAGTGGGGCCGAGAATAGAAAGGGGGCGACGGGTCGGCGCAGTGGAGATCGTGGGAGAGAGGGAGCGCCGGAGGTGGAAGACGAGTTCCCAACCGTTGGATCTTTTGATCCAACGGTCTAGAGCGAGGCGCTACGGAGCGGCTTGGATTTGATCTGAGGCGAAGCGATTAAGGGGTGTGATTGCGTCACGTGGCGAGTTGTGGGAGCGGCGCTGGCGAACGGCTGCGATGAGGGCTAGATGCCGATCAAAGGGCTGAGGATATCGAGTGGATCGAGCGATCATGATGGAATAGATCGTGTGGATGAAAGTGTGACGCGTGGCGCGAGGGGAGTGAGGCGCGAACGAGTGGTGCAGATGAGAAGGGGGCTCTGATAGAAGGGTTGGCGATGAAGGCGTACGTGGAGGTGGTGCAGCCGTTGGATCGGGATGAAGATCCAACGACTGTGGGCGCGGGCGGCTAAGGCAAGGGGAGCGGGCCACGTGGCGCAATCAGATGGCGCCACGTGGCCAGCTGTGAGTGGCTGAGAGGAGAAATGAGTTTAGAGAGAGAAGGAGGCCGAATTTGGAAAAACTCAAAACATGAAAGTTGTAGATCTCGATGAGATCTACAAGTTTCATGTTGACCAAAGATGAAGATGAGGTCAAATATGATACAAAAATACAGGAGTACAAATATACACATATATAGTATACATAGAGGCCCAAAAACCAACTTCTTCCTACGAGCTCCGAATTGGATGAAATTATTCTCATTTTAAAGGTCTCTAGATGTGTATTAATCTGAAAGTGAGTAGACCTATTTTGGAGCTGATACAAGGGAACTATGGGCCTTCTAAGGACCAGGGATCCTAGGTCTTTATTGGGTGTTTTACAAAAGAGATCTCTGACTTTTATCCCTATATTATTACTAATGGTGTTTTATTCTTGAGGAGATATAGGTGGATTTTTACAAGTGATCTTGGCTTCTTATTTAATGGAAATGTGAATGCTAAAATGCAAATGTTATCAATGTATGCATGAATGTTATTTATGCAATATAAGTGGAAATATGCATCTATTTACTCGGGAACAAAGCTCTATTTTCAACTTTTAGAGTGATGAATCACAGATTCATCAACCCCCTATACTTAAAACTTGCTCGTCCCGAGCAACCAAATGAAATGCAAGAGTGAAATGATTTTGGGTTCCATACCAAGGTCATGAACAAAAGTTGAAAATAGAGCTTGACTCGACCTTTGGATTAATTGTGTGGCGGAACCTCATTGGGACCTGAACTTAAGACCTAACAGACTTCAAGTTCCACAAGTCTTGTATTCAAGACTTCTCAATAGTCAGGTCAGAACAAATCCTCAAACGCAAATTTATGATGACTATGATTTTTACTTGTACTGTGTAAGTGAAAAATAGCTCTCCACATCAGAAATGGCTAAGAAGCAGCCTCCTCTAACAAGGTAACCCAAATAACCCGGTCCAGTAACTCTTTCCTCGAGGTGCGGGGTACTCCCTTCTAAGTCCAAGTGTGACCAGCTCAAGAGGATGGGGTAGAGAAAAGAATGGACGGTAGCCAGTGTAGCTACCTATCCCGGGATGCCTGACCAGTGTAGCCAGGTCATCCAGCTGCAAACTTCTTGCTAATATACATCTCCGACAGGTATTTTATTTTCACTTGGACCTGTCTGATTTTTTTGGAGTGTTTCAAAAAAAAATTGAACTATATACAAGGTGCAGCATGTACATCAGGAGTTTTTCCTCTTGAGCCAGTAGATTATCCCTCTTTTGAAGCATTATTGCAACCCACAGCGTCCTGTCCTTAGACTTCAACACCACCAGACTAGGTTGAGATGCACTACCCTCCCTAGAGGAGGACGGATGTTTCCACCCGTGTGCTACTCCAAGCTAAAGGATTCTACCTCCTCGCCACCTCATCAATGAAGAGCTACGTGCATGGTGCTTGTCCAAGTTAGGTCACTGTCTAAAAGAATCATGCGTGTGCACGAGATATTCTACTTAGACTAATCAAGATGACATGTGAACATAGACTTGCGGACTCAAATAATTAAGTCACTTGACCTGAGAAATCTTAACTCCAGTTCCTATAAGGTTCCTCTGAAATTAGGTGGATTAAGGTCAAATCAAGTCCATCCTCAATATCTACTCATAACTTGGTTCAGAACCCACTAGCTTTTCACCTTGCATATGCAAGATATGCGGATGAGGTGCAGATGACATGCTATGAAATGAAATGCAAGACTCTTTTTTCTTTTCCGATGCAGGGATGATGTGCAAGAGTAAATAAGAAGCCTTTATTTTCAACACATTTTTTTGACACTCTGGTATACCTCCTATGACACAAGTATTTTATGAGTATTATACAGATTATACAAGTGTATTTTACAAAAAAAATTCAAATTTTTACCCACCCGTAATTATTGCATAATATATACAAAAATACGCGAAAATGCGCGAAAGTACGAGCTATGAGTAAAGTATATATGTAATATATACACGCCCCCTATACTTAACGTGTGCTATGTCCTCATAGCACGAAAAGCGAGGAAAAAGACATAGCTCGTGCTAAGCGTAGGAGAGCTAAAATTACAAGAGTTAGAATTCGCTCCGCCCCCCTATACTTAGGCTCTGGCAGCCTAAGTGTAGAAGATCAAAAATGGGGCGGACGAGGGCAAGAGGGGAAATGGATGAGTATATACATGGCGGGCATCGGTCCCCCCTATACTTAGGCTCTGGTCAGCCTAAGTATAGGAAAGGAGTGAGTATGAGAACCGATGTGATCTGGAGGATTTACAGAGAACAGACTCAGGTGGCTCATCCCCCCTATACTTAGGATCTGATCATCCCAAGTATAGTCCAAGATAGAGATAGATGAAGCTGGGATGAGTTACTAGAGTCGTGAGAGGAGAAAGGACAGAATGCACAGGGATGATGGTATATACAAGAGAGTCGGTCTGAATCTTTCAAGATGCTGCTGATGGTTGTAGCTCACTGCTGCAAGGTCTCCTGCGCGGCTCGAGGTGTATCTGCTGAATCTGTCTCGCGCATAAACACAATCTCCTCAACATGGACTAAATGCTCATTGGATTCGACGAAGTGTTTTAACAGTTGTCCATTCACAAGGGATGTCGGTGCGTCATCTGCGATATCTGAGATCTCGACACATCCGCTATCATGCACCGCTCGGACAATGAATGGGCCCGTCCACTTGGATTTCAACTTGCCTTGGAAGGTCTTTAACCTTGCATTAAACAACCATACCTTCTGTCTAGGAACAAAGATCTTTCGTCTGATATATCTATCATGCCAACGCTTCACCTTGTCCTTATACACCAAACTGTTGTCATATGCGTGGTTTCTGACTTCCACAAGCTCATTCAGATCCATTTCTCTCTGCTTCTGCCCAAGCTGTGTGTTCCAGTTGACCTTCTTAATAGCCCATTCTGATTTATGCACTAGTTATGCAGGCAAATGGCACGGCTTTCCGAATACCATTCGGAAAGGGGAGGTTCCTAACAGTGTCTTGTAAGTTGCCCTATAAGCCCATAGGACTTGATCCAAGATCTGAGACCAGTCCTTCATGTCTGGGCGGACGAGCTTTTGCAATATAGTCTTCACCTCCCGATTCGACACCTCAGCCATACCATTAGTTTGTGGGTGGTAAGGGCTAGCGACATGGTGTTCGATGCCGTAGTCCTTTAGGAGTTTCTTCACCTCCCGGTTCACAAAGTGGCTACCGCCATTTGATATCATCATTTTGGGAATCCCGAACCTAGAGATGATATGATCTCTGATGAATTTACAGACAGTTCTGCTGTCTGCGGCTCGGGTTGGGATAGCCTCCACCCACCTGGATAGATAATCTACCGCAAGAAGGATGTAATCAAACCCGTGGCTAACAGGGAATGGGCCCATGAAGTCGATGCCCCAGGCGTCAAAGACATCACAAATGATGACAGGCTGCATTGGCATCTCATCCTTGGGACCAACGGTTCCTCCCATTCTCTGACATACTGGCACGACTTCGCAAAGTTGATGGCATCGCGAAACAGAGTCGGCCAGTAAAAACCACACTGAAGTACCTTCCATGCGGTCCTCTTTCCGGAGTGGTGTCCTCCTGCCCATGGAAGGATGTATCTCGATATATCGGCGATATATCGCCGATATATCGATATCGACATGGGACCGATATCGAAATCGATATAGCGATATATCTGATTTCAGGCATTTTCTTCAGAAAGATTCCTAGTTATAGCGATATATCAGCGATATATCGCCGATATATCGTCGATATATCAATATCGACACGATATCGAAACGATATCGATATCGATATGCCTCCAAGATGTGGCATAAAGAAAGGACACTCTAGTATTCCTCCTGAGGAATACACCATCTCCAGACACAATCCGGTCCTTCAAAGAAAAGGATCGGATCCTCCCAATGGTAGTGTCTCGCATCCGATTTAAGTCGGTCGATGTGGCTCTTGGGCCAACCCTCGGGAACCTTCTTGGAGACAAGATAGTTCACGATGTTGGCATACCATGGGAGTGAGTCGATAACAAAAATCGACTCGTCAGGGAAGGAGTCTCAAATTGGTGAATCCTCGGAAGTATTAAGATCTTCGAGACGAGAAAGATAATCGGCTACTACATTCTTCTTTCCAGGTTTATCACGAATATCCAAATCAAATTCCTGGATAAGTAAAATCCACCGAAGAAGACGCGCCTTCGCATCCTTCTTCTCCATCAAGTACTGTAGAGCCGTATGGTCAGTGAACACAATTACCTTGGATCCAATTAAGTGAGATCTGAACTTGTCCAAGGCAAACACTACCGCAAGCATCTCCTTTTCCTTAACTGTACAGTTACGCTGAGCGGTATCAAGCGCTTTACTTGCGTGGTGTATGGAAAACGGGACGCCATCCCTTCTCTGTCCTAATACAGCCCCAACAGCAAAGTCTAAGGCATCTGTCGTGATCTCAAAAGGTAGAGACCAATCTGGGGCTTGTAGGATAGGTGCGTCCATGATCATTCCTTGCAATAGCTTAAAGGCCTCAAGACATTTGTGATCAACACAAAACTCCATGTCTTTGCCTAAAAGCTCAGTCAACGGTCGGGCAATCTTAGAAAAATCCTTGATAAATCTCCGATAAAATCCGATATGCCCGAGGAACGACCGCAACTGTTTGATGTTGGTCGGTGGCTGGAGTCGTCTGATCACATCCACCTTGGCAGGGTCAACCTCCATTCCTCTCTTGGAGATGACGTGCCCCAACACAATGCCCTCCGTCACCATGAAGTGACTTTTCTCCCAGGAGAGCACCAGATTAACCTCACAACATCATTTAGGACTCGATCCAGATTCCTAGGACAGGAATCGAAGGAATCACCGTGGACCGAGAAGTCGTCCATGAAGACTTCCAAGAATTCGCCGACCATTTCGGCGAATACAGCAATCATGCACCTTTGAAAAGTACCCGGAGCATTGCATAACCCAAAGGGCATGCGCTTGAAAGCATAGATACCAAAGGGGCATGTGAATGTGGTCTTTTCCTGGTCCTCTGGAGCTATGGCTACTTGATTGTAGCCCGAGAACCCATCCAAGAAACAGAAGAATTCTTTCCCCGCTAGTCTCTCTAGGATCTGATCAATGAATGGTAGGGGGAAATGATCCTTATTCGTCGCGGCATTCAAGTGTCTGTAATCCACACAGACGTGCCACGACGTGGGTACTCGCGTCACGATCTCCTCTCCATCCTCGTTCGTGGTCGTCTGAATTCCCGATTTTTTCAGGACCACATGGATCGGGGCCACCCATTTCGAGTCGGAGATGGGATAAATGAAACCCGCGTTGCACCATTTTTCTATCTCCTTCTTCACTACCTCTCGTAAATTTGGATTCAAACAACGTTGGAATTCACGAGAGGGTTTGGCTTCATTCTCCAAGTAGATATGGTGCGAACACAGAGCGGGATTTATCCCGTGGAGATCGGAAATGCTTCAGCCTATCGCCTTGCGGTTTTTCTCCAGGATCTCTAGCAAGGGAGATTCCTGCTCCTCGGTCAATCGCGAACTGATGATGACCGGATATTTCTTCTCCTGACCCGCAAGGAAGGCGTATTTCAGTGTTGTGGGTAAAGGTTTGAGCTCAGGTAAGGTGTGATCATCTAGGAAATCTGGCTCAATCGAATCTGGCTGAGTATTGGAAGTGGCTGGATCTTTCTCTGTAATAGCTGCCACCCGATTATTTGGCTCTGGAGTCAGATCATCAAAGGTCTCCATGTAATCAGCGAAAGCCACGTCCGACTCTTCATCCTCATCTTCTGATTGTCCTAAAGAGGGAAGGACTGACAAGCCTAGCTGGGCTTCTAAGTCATCGAAGATGTAGGAAGATGCAGGTTCTGAGCTGTACTCATTTCTGAGGATCTCGCAAACTGACTCATGCACTGGATCATCTCCGGAGGGGAGGGACTCATCGATGCTGGCTGGATTCTGTCTCTATGGCCCCACTGTGTCTACATAGTCGCGGTCTGCTTCGGACGAAGAGTACTTGGTGCTGGATTCGGAATCCGGTCTCTGCCATCTGGTCTGCTTCATCTCAAGTTCCTCCTCTCCACCTGGAGTTTGGAACTGGATCTTCCCGATCTTGTAATCAAACAAGGCCCCTGCTGTCCTGAGGAAGGGTCTACCTAAGATGATCTGGGAATCTCTCCAATTATGAGGGGTTTCCATATCGAGGACAGTGAAGTCCACCATGTATTCTTGACCCTCGACTTTGATTACAACATTCCTCAATTCTCCTTGGGACCTCTTGGTTGATTTATCAGCGAACTGCAGGAGGGCTCTAGATTTCCTAAGAGGTCCGAGATTAAGCCGCTCATGGAGGGTTGTAGGTATTGAGGAACCATTGTCCAGGACACGGCTATACCATCTCCGACTGTCTGACGATGGGGTCACGGCTATACCAAAGCCCGTTGATCTCGAACACCTGCGGAGGCTCCTCGTATCCGGTCTCCACTTATGGGGGTGCATGTTGGTCCTGCTGGGTGTAAGTCTGATCCCAACCACTCTGAGGCCCCGGTGCCTGTTCCTGTACAAGATGGACTCGATGTACAGGTACAAGTGGTGCAGAAGGGGCAGGTAGTTTTATCTTATCTACCTTCTCAGAAAGTTCCTCCACTTGCTTCGGTAGACGCGAGAGAGACTCAAGGTCAGTGACTCTCTTGTGGATCTGCTCGACCATGGTTAACTTATCTGCAATCATCCCCATGCTGGGAATGAGGTCCTCTGTCAGATTTGCTACAGTCCTCCGGGTTGTCTCATTGGATAAGATTGAGGGAGACAACTGATAGCCTCTGGTGTCCTGCGATCTGCCGGTTTCCGCCATCTGCTCTAGTATCTTCCATACAGCATCCTCATTCTTATTCAGACAGCTTCCTCCACAGGCGGCACTTACTAAACCCTGCATCTCCGGGATTAAACCACAGAACAAGGTCTGGACTAAGATCGCTTTAGAAATGCCGTGGCAGGGACATTTCTGAACTAGGTCATTAAACCTATCCCAGGCATCATGGAATGGTTCGCTGGGTCCCTGGGAGAAACTGGCGATCTTGGTTCTCATTTGATTAGTCCTATTGAGAGGGTAGAACTTCTTCAGAAATAAGTCCTTGAACTGCATCCAGGTTGTACACCTCACTCCTAGGTTCTTCAGCCAATGTGCTGCCTTATCTCCTAAGGCAAAAGGGGTGGCCTTTAGTCGAATGTAATCCTGCCCAACCCTAGGATGGCTAAGGTTGTTGCAAACCAGCTCGAAGTCTCGGAGGAAGGCATATGGTTCTTCATGGGCATTTCCGTTGAACTTCGGTAGCAGGCTAAGGAAGTGGGGCTTGAGTTCAAATGCTTCGGCGGGAACTGCTGGTGCCAACCAACTTTGTATTTCATTCTCTGTTGGGTTATAGGCATCAACCATTGGTCGGTCGACTCCTCCTGCCGCAATGATTTATCCCATTCTTGCTGTAAGATCTGCATTCTGTTGTTTAGCTTGGGCGAGGCGAGCCAATACTTGCTGAAGTGGATCATCTTGGTTTCTCTCATCTGGGGGTTGCTTTGGTGGCATCTTGTCCTCTAGTCCTGAGAAATGGAAATGATCTGGATTAGAGGGTGACTCAAGGATACCGAGGCGATGGTCTTCCTCGGTAAGCTCAGAGGAGAGGAGAGGGTAGGTTTGAGAGTAACCACCCTGGGTGTGAGGGATCCAGAACTCAAGAGGGTCATGAGTCCTGGGTGGTCCAAGGTGCGCTTGGGCCTGGGAAGATGATTTTCGTGGGGGGCTCAAAGAGAGATTGGCGAATAATGTGTCGATATCCCCCCAGTCATTCATCTTGAAGTGGCGAGAAGAGTCGGGAGTTCTAAGTGAAGATAGGATTTTACTCCTACCTGAAGCAAGCAATTCAATCTAAGACATTCGGTTCACACTCAACATAGTGAAGGACTCGAAGTCGAGTCCAATTAATCTTGTTAATTTTAAGTGTGATTTTTCAAGCAAGATAGCAAGGATTTACGCGGCCTATAGGGAAGTCGGCTCAGAGCCGGATGCGTCTTCCCTGTTTAACCTGTCGCCTAAGATATCGCCGGTCCTTTCTTTCTTCGCTCCTATCCCAAGTTGAGGACTCAAAGACCATACCCCTATCTACCTGCAAGCAGGCGGAGGCTGACAAGGCTGGGACTTCGCCCCGAAGGGTTACTAGCAACTTGTCGCGAAGTACCGCTGGTTCACCCCTGACTACCCACGAACAGGCGGAGGCTACTTGGTACTAGTCAGTGAATCTGAAAGTATCAAACTTGTGATATTTGCTAGGATCAGTTGGCCCGGGATATGGAAGGTGGGGATTTGGGTTTTGCCTTAAGGTGTTCACACACACTCAAGTACCCTCACTCAGCCTGAAAACAAGGTCGGAGATTAGTCTCCCGCAAACAATTTTTTTCCGATTTTTTTGGTCAATAATGTTAGCAGTCCCGGTTTTAAGTTGAGTTCTCACTTGTTAGTCCAACCACATAGCACGCCTAACGTCCAGTCCAAATTTCCGTTTAATTTAAGTTAGAAAAACAGAGGGGGAAATTGAGAAAAGCCGATGCACGAAAAACGTGATGTGTATGCTGAGTTGAGAAGACTTACAGTGATCCCTTCGCTTGTATGCAGGATGCAACACAGAATTGAAATTTTTACACTACATGCAAATGCAGACGACAAAATCCGCTCCTACACAGGAAGTTCTATTAGCGAGTGAAGAACAGGTTGATTTGACTAGATCTGCGGTCTATGTGCGTCTTTTAAGTGGTTGTGTGGTCCTAAAAATTACGAGCACAAGCAATTCCAAAAGTGGCTCGAGGAGCCGCTAGTGCAAGTCTAAGTTACAATTTAAACCACACAGTACACGGGGACACGGTTCCACTATATTTACACACACGAGAACCCAAACAGGAACCGCTGGAAATGATGCGAAAAAAATATGGAAATAAATAAAAGTACAAGTTCTCTCAAATCACTCAAAGAATTAAAATGTCGATTCCTCGAACCGTCTTCGACTCCTCGCGTTCCACGCACAAAAATAATTTGAGGTCAGATAAAGAACGACTCGAAAAATACAAAAATTAAAGGACGGAAAATATTCACAAGAAAACCGGGGGTCAGACTACGGGGATAGAAAATCAAACAATCAGAATTTCACTGCAAATTAACCTAAGTCGTGCCTCCCCGGCAACGACGCCATTTTGATAACCTCTCCCGCGACCCTTGTTAATTCGAGCAAATTAATGTCCAAATTAATCACTAATATTCGTTGCAGTCGTATAACGAGAGCGGATCAAAAACCACTTTCAATTATATTCAAGTTAATTTCGAGCGGCAATTTTTTTTACTTGGTGGAGTCCAAGGTCAAACTCAGGGAGGCATCTGTCTCCTTAGGTGAATTTTTAGCGAGGTCCAAATGTTCGATTTCCAGGGAGAATATTTTTTTGGTCTTTTTCGGTTTTTATGCAAGACACATGCAAAATCAGGCCAGTTTTAAAGTTAAATCAGATAAGGGCTCAAATGAAGTCCAAAAATAAGGAAAATTGGCCAGATGATGAAATATGATGTAATTAAGCTAACCTAATTTTTTTAGAATTTTCTGACACTAAATGAATTACCAATGAATTAAAAATGAATGCATGGTGATTTTGACAAATTTAATTTTAATAAATACCAAATCACATTATTTCCAGATATCAAAATTATCCTATATAGATCTAAGTATGAGGAATCCAGGAAAATTAATGAACTTAAATTTTCATGTGAAATGGACCTATTAAAAATTAATCAAGGAAATCACCAAATAATTTATTTAGGCCTCGAAATGCGTGCAAATGAGATGAAATTTTTATGCAAGTGAAGCTAATTATCCTAGATCTAATGTGATTTTTTTGGGAATTTTTGGAGTCACAGAGAAATTACTACTAATTAAAAGTTTAAATTGGGCAAAATATCACAGAAATGAACCAATTAATTAATTAAAAATTCCACTGATATCACAAAAATGTGCCAAGTGTCACATAAGATAAAGGACAAGTTAAACTACAACATGCAATTTTTGGACTTTAAAAATGATGAAATATGGACACCTAAATATGCGTGCAAAGGCAGGGGTACAACTACAATACATGAATTAAAAATTGCTCAAAATAAAATATGCTCACAAGGACCTTTATGCAATTGCCTAGAATGCAGGGGGTGGAATGCACTTTCTCCACAGACGCATGTGCTCCTCACGTGAGTACCCTTCACAGGGACTAGATTGTAATTTCAGAAACCTTCAGGGGCCTCAGTGAAATTTGTCCAGGCCGCATGTGCTGATCACGTGAGGTGCCCTAGGCTCAGTGGACGTCGGAGGCTCGGGCGTTGGCTCGGCTGCTTTGGTGGTTCGGATGGAGGCTCGGGGAAGATTCGGGTGTTCCGAGCCTAGAGGTCGGGGGAGAGGCTCGGATCGGACGTCGTGGCGTGATCTGGATCGTCGGATCAAGGACGATCCAACGGCTGCTGGCTGAAGACGCGTGGCGAAGATGAGTCCGTCAGATCGCAAGTGATCGAACGGCGATAGTTGTCTCCTGAGGCGAAGGCATGGTCGATCAGTGCCCGTTGGATCTAGATTGATCCAACGGCACCTGGAGCGCGATGAAGCGGTGACGTGGCTGATCAACAACCGTCGGATTGAAGAGGATCCAACGACCTTGGGCTGCTCCGGATGATGACGCGAACAGTTCGTGGAGGTGTGCGGGAATGAGATGCGAGGCCTATGAGGAAGTTGGGGGGTGTCCGGTGATGGTGCTTCGCCCAGGTGGCGGAGCTGGCGTTGGTAAGAGGTGGGATACAGCGTTTGAAGAAGATAATGGTAGCGCGAGGATCGGAGCTCACGTCGCGGAGCTCGGCGAGATGATGGTGGAGCGAGAAAATGACGGTGGAGAGCGAATTAAATCGGAAAAATCAAAGAAGAAAATAAGAAGAGATCGGGAGGGAAATGGAGGATGCTACCTGGGGATTGGAGCTCGAAGATGGGCTCCTGGTCGTTGCTCGAAGGTCGGTAGAGGGCCTGAGCTCGGGCAGCTTCGCGGAGGAGGCTGCAGCACGGCGGAGGCGGTCGTGGATCTCGTCGGAGAAGAAGGCCTGTCGTCGCTCGAAGAAACACTCAATTGCTGTCACCAATGGATTGATCTGAGCTCAAGGGTTCTCTCTGGAGTGGCGGATGAGCGTGAAGGTGGCCGGAGATGGTTAATTTATAGGTCAAGGGTGACAGGTTAGCTGGTGACGAGGCGAAGTTCATGGTCGTCGTGGGGCGACTCTGGTGGAAGTTATGGTGAGTGAGGGAGCTGGCGAGGATGAGGGAGGAGTGGTCTCCATCGTGGTGGTGTTGGCGGTCGGAGAGGGTGGCTGGAGTGGGGCCGAGAATAGAAAGGGGGCGACGGGTCGGTGCAGTCGAGATCGTGGGAGAGAGGGAGCGCCGAAGGTGGAAGACGAGTTCCCAACCGTTGGATCTTTTGATCCAACGGTCTAGAGCGAGGCGCTACGGAGCGGCTTGGATTTGATCTGAGGCAAAGCGATCAAGGGGTGTGATTGCGCCACGTGGCGAGTTGTGGGAGCGGTGCTGGCGAACGGCTGCGATGAGGGCTAGATGTCGATCGAAGGGCTGAGGATATCGAGTGGATCGAGCGGTCATGATGGAATAGATCGTGTGGATGAAAGTGTGACGCGTGGCGCGAGGGGAGTGAGGCGCGAACGAGTGGTGCAGATGAGAAGGGGGCTCTGATCGAAGGGTTGGCGATGAAGGCGTACGTGGAGGTGGCGCAGCCGTTGGATCGGGATGAAGATCCAACGGCTGTGGACGCGGGAGGCTAAGGCAAGGGAGCGGGCCGTGTGGCGCAATCAGAGAACGCCACATGGCCAGCTGTGAGTGGCTGAGAGGAGAAATGAGTTTAGAGAGAGAAGGACGCCGAATTTGGAAAAACTCAAAACATGAAAGTTGTAGATCTCGATGAGATCTACAAGTTTCATGTTGACCAAAGAAGGAGATAGGTCAAATATGATACAAAAATACAGGAGTACAAATATACACATATATAGTATACATAGAGGCCCAAAAACCAGCTTCTTCCTACGAGCTCCGAATTGGATGAAATTATTCTCATTTTAAAGGTCTCTGGATGTGTATTAATCTGAAAGTGAGTAGACCTATTTTGGAGTTGGTACAAGGGAACTATGGGCCTTCTAAGGACCAGGGATCCTAGGTCTTTATTGGGTGTTTTTACAAAAGAGATCTCTGACTTTTATCCCTATATTATTACTAATGGTGTTTTATTCTTGAGGAGATAATAGGTGGATTTTTACAAGTGATCTTGGCTTCTTATTTAATGGAAATGTGAATGCTAAAATGCAAATGTTGTCAATGTATGCATGAATGTTATTTATGCAATATAAGTGGAAATATGCATCTATTTACTCGGGAACAAAGCTCTATTTTCAACTTTTAGAGTGATGAATCACAGATTCATCACGCCCCCTCGCTCGATCCCCCTCGCACCCCATGCGCTCCCCCAGAGCCCCCGAGCGCCCTTGATCGCCTACCCTGTCCCTCCCATCCTGCCCCGATCACCCCCCTCGCTCCCGATCGAACCCCCCCCCTCCGCCCAATCCAGAACCGCACCAACCCGATTGCCCCACACCCCCCTGCAAAGCCCCACCCATCCATTCCCCCCCCCCAAGTGCCTCCTTCCCACCCCGGGCCTGCGGAGTCTGTCCTAACGACCATAGCCAGTACAACCAATCTATCTTAAATTTTTTTCTCATCTTTCTCACTTTCTCACCAGTATATCAATATCCTCCATCCACCATCAAGCCTCTATTAATATGATGTAATCAAGTCCATCCTTGTTGCATTTTTTATCTTCAGCAGGTCTGCTACTACAACTCGAGATGTCTCAATTTGAAGTGACATCCCAGGGATATGATGGAGGGAACAACCGGCTACCCTCATTTGGCTCGATCCCGAAATTGGACGTGACTAATTATCTCAAATGGTCACGATCGTACGTGGATACGATAAGAAACATATTCTGTTGGAGCTAGAACCTGCTGAAAAGACCGGAAAGTACATCAATTGGGCAAAAGATGATGGAATGGTGAGTTCCTGGATCATGGTGAGCGTCATCGACAGGATTGCGGATGAGCTGGTGTATTACAACACCGCATATGACACGTGGACTTATATTCAAGCCACATATGGTCAGGAGAAGAATTAAAGCATAATGTAACAAATGTATTTTGGCATGCTTAATATGAAGCAAGTAGGGCGTCCACTTGCTGAGTATTTCTCTCTCCTAAAATCCATGTTTGAACGATATAATGCTTGTGTTCTAGGGTGCACCTGTCCCAAACAAAAGGAGCACCGCCAGCAGATGGCGGTCTTGGTATTTCTTGCGGGACTTGATTCGGGCTACGCTACAGCTCACGACCAGATGATTACTGCTGCGACTCTTCCCACCATTGAGGAGGCTTATAGTACCCTCAGTCGCCTTGTCATCCCCACTGCTCGCACTACTATGGTGATACAGGGACATATATCTACATTACCTGCCCCATCCAGACGTGGAGGTCGCAGCGCCTAACGAGGACGTGGTCGTGGTCACGTCAGAGTAGGGCGTGGCCGCAACACAATTCAGTGTACCCACTGTCACAAGTATGGACATACAGAGGTGGTTTGTTACACTAAATCAGGTTATTCAATGCCTCTTGCTCGTAGTGCTACTGAGGGAGAAAACCAATCTGTCCAAGTTCCTCGAAGGGGTCTCGAAGATCTGATGCAGCGTCTTAGCAAACTCCAACCGAGCGAATCTTCACACTCTATCCCACATGATAAACAAGAAACAACAGTTGTGGCTCATATATGTATCTTTACTACCTCCGCAAATAAATTTGCGAAATCAGAATGGTTGATTGATACATGTGCATCAACTCACTTATGTAGGAAACATAGCCTCATACATAAGATGCACAAAGTACCATCAAAACACATAGTTCAAGTAGCTGATGGCAGGTTTTCTCCTATAAAGGGAAAAGGAGATGTTCATCTCACCCATGACATCAGACTCAATGATGTTTTATTTGTTCCAGAATTCCCCATCAGTTTACTCTTTGTTAGTCAGATGTGCAAGGAACTCAACTGTCGAGCACTATTTGATGCAATTTCTTGTGTTTCTAAACATATTGACTGGGAGGATAATTGGTACGGGACGTAAAGAAAGGGGTTTCTACCATCTTGTGCAGTCTTCTGAGATTGCAGCATACTCTAGGATGCCTTTCTCAGTATCTTCTGCTTCTCTCTGGCACCAACGCTTGGGTCGTCCTTCCCTATAGAAGATTCGGCGTATTATTCCCCAGCTTCCTCCCATTACCAGCCTAGAGTGTGAGGCATGCCAACCGGGGAAACATCATAGGAGTTCTTTTCCATCATCAGGAACAATTCATTCAGGTAGTCTTTTTGAGCTTGTTCATCTTGATGTTTGGGGACCCAGCCGATATCCTGATCGTCTGGGAAACCGTTATTATCTGGTCATAATAGATGATTTTTCTCATGTGTCATGGACATTCCTGATGAAATACAAGTTTGAGGTCCTTTCTATTATTACCCGCTTCATAAATGAAATAAAAACGCAGTTGGTAAAACTATCAAACTTAGGTCTGATAATGCTAAGGAGTTTCTTTCTTGTGGCATGCAAGCAATCCTCTCTACAAATGGGATTATACACCAAACTACTTGCGCTCACACTTCTCAACAGATAGACGTGGCTGAGTGTAAGCATAGGCATATCCTAGATATTGCTCGAACACTCTTGATTGATTATCATGTTCCCTCTACTTATTAGGGGGACGTTGTTCTTACCGCTACCTATCTTATAAATCGAATGCCTTCCACAACCATTGATGAGCAAGTCCCTATTGAAGTTCTTCTACCAGGAAAAGTTGTGTTTCACGCCCCTCCCAAGGTATTCGAATGTATAGCGTTTGTTTTGGTCCTAGATGGGACAAGC
Source organism: Ottelia alismoides (assembly GCA_037367405.1). Taxonomy (NCBI): domain Eukaryota; kingdom Viridiplantae; phylum Streptophyta; class Magnoliopsida; order Alismatales; family Hydrocharitaceae; genus Ottelia; species Ottelia alismoides. Next base: position 288,657 of record JAZKJV010002542.1, read on the forward strand.
TTGAGGCACAAGCTGTCAAATGTGTCTTCCTAGGATATGCTCAAAATCAAAAAGGGTGTAGATGCTACGATCCTCGCTCTCGAAAGCACTATATCAGTGTTGATGTCGCCTTCTTTGAGTCTCCTCCATACTATTCCAGACCTGGCTCTCATGTTCCTCCACCGTCTATACACACCACTCCACTTCATGTCCCCCTCCCACATGATGATATCCGCATGAGTACTATTTCACAGGGACACCCCTCTTCTGAGTCAATACCACCTCCTCAGGTATGTCCTCCAGCTGAGGCTTTACAGACTGACAGTCCTACAATATCTATTGATACAATTACAAGTACTTCTAGTGGATCCATAGACATTGATATAGATCAACCAATTACTTTAAGGAAGGGGATAATGCAATCTCCATCTCGATACAACACCAAATATCCAATCTCAGCTGCAGTGTCCTTTTCTGGACTTAGCTTTTCCTACAGGAAATTTGCTTATGCAATCTCGGGTGCAGTTATCCCTTGCACACATATCGAGGCCCTTCGAAATTCCCAACGATGCTTAGCAATGGAGGAAGAAATGGCTGCATTAATTTCCCGCAACACATGGTCACTTGTAGAGTGATGAATCCACATTTCATCATCTTTATTCTATCATTTTGGCCTCAAAAACCCTAGCAAATGCCAGTAAATAGCCTTAATTTCATCATCTTAGCATTCATGCATGTGCATGTAAACAGTGTGTAAAATACTGTAATTAAAGCCAAAATTATAGAATAAATAAAAAGAAAAGAAAAAGAATAAAATATTGTAAATATTTTATGACCCAAACCCCGAGACCTAGGCATCTTGATGAATAGGTCGACAAGGAATAAAGTAGGGGGAGATAAGGGTCAAATACCTGTTCATTTTATCCATTCTTTATTCATTTTGGGATCTATTTTTGGTTCCACTTTTTATGCATCAAATAAAGAAACTTTGTACATGAATGTTGTAGATAATTTAATAAAGAAAAATACAAAATTGATTTCACTGAAAAATAATGTACAGATAAAAAGTTATGGTCTGAATAAATTCCAGAACTCCAACTTTCCAGACCTGTATCTTGCAAATAAAAACTCGAAATGTACCAAACTCACCTTTAATTGTATATAACATAAAATAATCTATTTAATGGAGATGGTTTCGTATTTTTCGGAGTTACGGTTTGAAAGTTGAGTTTTGGACCCTTGTAGTATACTTGTACAGATTAAAATATTCAATTTATTCTTTATTCATTTTTTTATAATTTTATATTTTTATAATTTTGTAAGCTTTATTTATAATATATTTATATTAAAATCAGAATAAAAATGCAAAAGAAACACAAAATAAAAATACATGTATATATAATACATAGGTATTATACCTTGGTACATACCTGTATAAACGATACTTTTATTTTATTAAGTGTATAAAATACATCCGAAAAATAAAATCAAAATATATTTAAGTGTATAAAAGTATTATATAAATTTATAAAATAATACACAAAAATAAAGAAATTAAAAACATAAAATAAAAATTAAATAAGAAAATATATAGGTAATGTACCTACATAGGTCTAAAAAGGCAACTTATAAAAATATACCTCATAAAAATAATTAAAAATCACCATAAAATAATTTATAAAATAATAAACATTTTTTATTTAATAATCCAAATTTAACTAATTCATTTGCTATTTTTAATTTATTTTACAAGGGTTTTTGCCACGGAATTTTCTGGTTGGTCCACGTGTACCAACCAGAGGGCTCCGCAGGTTGACCTCGGTCAACTCTCTGACCGAGGTCTGAACCTTGTCAGACTGTGGTTTTTGGCCAACTTCACCCTTTTTCGAGGTCACCTCTTTCATCAAAACATGATACACTCTTCACGACTTTTGAAGCCCTTGCATCAAGGATTCCCGCCCAAGCTTCATCTTGGGTTGCGGATCATCGACGCACCTGTGGTGCCTCGTTCAAGGAGCCCTGTCGTCAACTCTACAAAACCAAGCCCCTTGACTTCATTCGAATTTTGAACCCCACTCTTGGTCTCTCTCGCGCCCTTGTCGATCCCAAACGAATCCTGGAGGTGACAGCTCCACGATCAGCTATCCAAGGAGGCGGAGCAGCGTGGCCTCGGGCGTTCCATTCACCTTCGGCCGTCGACCGTCCAGGTACCCCTGACCTCGGGCTCCCCATGCCCATGAGGTAGTTATTTCCCCTTAGTTTTTCTTGCATTTTTCTCGCCTTAGTTCTAGGATCAAAAACCCTCAAAAAAATCCCGCTTCCATCGTTCCATTCGTTCGAACCATTCATCTCGCCGGAAGCGCACCTCCGGCCGAGCATCACCGCATCGTTTCGCGCCTCTTTTCCATCCTCCACGGAGTCCAGGCACTTTGCCCTGGACTCTATCATCTTTTTCTGCAGGTACGCGCATAAGAACGACACCTGGGAGACCTTTTTGGACCCGCCGGAGATACCTGGAGGTCTCGAGCTCCGCCGCCGTCGTCGACGCGAACCCGCGCCACTCCGGCCATTTTGAGGCTCCCAGCACTTAGGGAACGCCGGCAGGAAGAGGTCTGGGCCCTTCTGAGCTCCGAACGCCGACGAAGAGAGGCGGGGGAGGCCGCGGAAGTTCGTCGTCGCCGGCCTTCTTCCGCGTTCTTCCTCCGGTCCTTGCTACCATCCGATCAAGCGAGCCCCCCCCAGATCCATCACCAGCCGTCCGATCGCCTCCGCGCCCCAGCCGTTGATCTCCACTGCAAGATCTAATCAGGAGCGTCCAGGCCGAAGCGTCATCGGAGGCCCCTTGCGGCGCCACGTGTCAAGTGAACGGCCCACCGCCGTTCGATCTTCTGAGCGAGGGATTTTTGCAAGTATACCCTCGCGACTTTTGTAATTTTCTTTTAGTCCTGAAACTTTACTTAGTAGTTTAAATTTTTTGTAAAATTTGCATGTAGGCCCTCGAACTTTCCGAATTTACACATAGGTCCTCTGCCACGTCACCTCACGTAACCTGTTCACGTGAGGTGTGGGCATTTTGCATCGAGGCCCTTGGCCCTTTGGTTATTTCATTTTAATACCAGAACTTGTAGTTTAAATGTTAAACTTTTGGGAATATTGCATGTAAGCACCCGGAAGTTTTTGAAATTACTTTTAGGCCCCTGCCAGGTGCGTGCAAGTCACGCGCCCTGGTGGACATTTTGCGCTGATACACCTGCGGGTCTGCTTATTTGTATTTGGTCCATAAATTCAAATATTTAGTACAATATTTTGTGGAAAATTGCTTGGATGCCCCTGGACTTTTGTGTATTCGCATACATACCCCTGCCAGGTTGAATTATTTTTGTGTGTTTGTCTGATTTATTTAAGGCATCATTTTAATTCGAAAAATTCCACAAAAATCATGTTAAGCTCCTGTTAATCTGCACTTTCATGCCATATTTTTGCATTTGCATTTTATTGCATTTTCATATTTATTAAAAATCAAAATCATGCATTTTTCATACTGTTGGCATTAGAAAATCCATAAAAAGTATAAAAATGTTTTGAAAAATTTCAAAAAAATTATATTTTGTGTGTTGTGTCATCTACTAGTGTCAGTCCAAAAACCAATAAAAATTTCAAAAGAAAAACCCTTAAAAATCAGAAAATATTTAAAAACTTTAAAAAATTCTAAAAAATCATAGAAAACTCCAAAAAAATAGAAACTCAGTTCCTTTTCTTCCTTGTTTTATTTTCTTTGTTTGAAAACTGACTTGGGAAAATTTTGAGATCATTTGATATTTTTCCTTCCCATTTTAGTCTCGGCCAGATTGTTCATTCATTGTTCTCTTTATTTCCGTTTTTAAAAATACCAAAAACATTTTGGAAAATACCCAAAAAGCACAAAAACAGTAAAAAACTATAAAAAGACCAAAAATATTTTATTTCCTGATTTTTTACTATTTTCCCTATTTTTATAAATAGTTTATCTTCTCTTTCCCTATATTGTATATATCTTCCTATATTGAAAAAGAAAATATAAAAATTATAAAATATAAAAGAAAATTAAAAAATCAGAAAATTAAAAATCAAAATACAAAATTGAAAATTAAAAACAAATAAAAAAATTATATAAAAATTTAAATACCCACAAAACTTTTGCATTGCATATTGTAGACAACACTTCACAACTCGCACACACACATTTGCTTGATCTACCCTGTTTGCTCCCTGTGTTCGAACTCTCTACGTGCTTGCTTGCTATACACCATTTATGTAGAGTTAAAAATAAATTTTAACTTCACATTTATTTCTTATTGCTTGATCTATTGTGTGGGTTAATTGTTGATTAAATACGAGGTTCATTTTGTAGTGGTCAACACACCGACTGTTGACTCGCCTTGTGAGTCAATACGACCGCTTGTGAATTCCGTGTTTATCATAGAGCCACCCATCAATGTCAAGATAGTAGGGTCAAAATGGGTTTTCACAATAAAATAAAACCCAGATGGCTCAATCTCTCACTACAAAGCACACCTTGTCACAAAGGGGTTCACCCAGACATATGGAGTTGACTTCTTTGACACTTTCTCTCCATTAGCTCACCTATCCACTATACTTATTCTAATGGCAGTTGCGGTACAACATGATTGGCTACTACACCAGCTTGATGTGAAGAATGCATTTTTGTATGGCGACCTTCAAGAAACTGTATACATGCAACAACCATCTGGCTTTGAGGCTCAAGGGGAGTGTCAGAAGGTATGCCTTCTGCGTAAGGCCATTTATGGACTCAAACAGAGCCCTCACACCTGGTTTCAGAAACTGTCTGTGAAGGATATGGAATTATCCTCAAGCGTATTACATAAGCGTGATCGTCGTATCGGATACGACGAAGAACGACTAGTCGCACTAGTTGTTCGGTGCAGCGGAATTTAAAAAAAAATATTCGATGAAACCACATGATCCGAGAACCATTCTCAGATTGTTTCATCTATAACCACAACAAGTATAATGCAATACCTCTTGAAGCGTGGTTGATCAAGTCTCTAAGAGAAGAGACCTCCTGTCTCAAGTCCGATCATCAGAGTAACGGCTTGCGAGCGCGGGGATGATTCGCGGTGTCCTCGCAATCCAAGAAGATGATCCAAGCACGGTTGCTCCTGATCTCGTCGCACGAGATCGAACGTCTCCTTCGTGAGTGAAGCACTCCAAGTAGACGGAGAACCGTAGAGCGTCGAAGCGGCAGCGCGGTGGCGTGGGCATCGACGAGTCTCCCCACCAAGGTGTGGTGGACGGCCACCAAGAAGAGATGGAGAGAGGGCTGTCGAGTATGGAGAAAAAGAGAGAGAGAGAGAAGTGTGCTATAATAGCATGTAAATAGAGAGCATGGTATGCCTCTCTATTTATAGGGTTTTGGGATCCATGGATCTCAATCCATGGGACATATAAAATCAATGGATGAGATTGATTTATGTCAATCCAATGGTCAAGATTGTTGTTGGTAAAAACCAGCAACTTGTGATTTAATTTAGATTAAATATATTTGATAAATCAAATATATATTAATACCAAATATAAATCAATCAAATAAGGAGTGTAATTCAAAGGAGATCATCCATCCCCATGGAATGGAGTGGACGGCCACCAATTCCACAAGGGAATTGGGTGCCGCCACCTCCTTCCAAGTGGGGAGGGCAATCTCATGGATTTCCATGAGATTGCATATCTCCTTGATTTTCTCTCTATTATTTATCCAACAACTTTTATTGGGATTTTATTCATCAAAAATAATTCACAATTATATTTGAGAATATTGCAATCTTGCCATGGAAAAATTGTGAATCATATTCACAACCCAAAACAACATATAATTTACATTGTCAATTAGTTACACAATGTGTATCCAATACACATAATAATTAATCAACACATATAAATTATAATTAGCTCTCTCTAATACATTATAAACCATATTTATAATATATCATGAATAATTGGATAATTCTATCCACATTATTCTTATCCACATTAATTAAATCACATTTAATTATAATGGATAATTTCTTTATACATCATGATAATTAAATCACATTTAATTATCAATTTCTCATTGCTTAGATCTTATGGAATTATTCTTGAACCATTCAAGAACAATGCTATTTCTCCTCAGATACTTGGAGCTAAGGACATGGCGATTGTATTGTTCCACGTATAGAGACTTGGATGTTGAGATCATATCTCAAATCCAGATCCCATGGACCTCCCACTGATGCTTGATCAAAATAAGACCGTAAACCTAATCTTCTCATTGCATCTGAATCTCATTCAGATCAATGTCCAGTTCATGGACTAAGATTAGGTCACTTCTCTAGTGAGAGGAGTCACTAAAATCCAAACCTATTTCATCACTCTCTCGGAATGGAAGCGTCATGGTTATACAATCGTATATGATCAAATCACCCTCAGGTATTCCCAATACCTGTACAACCTGCATATTGGAAGACTTATGATCATTCTGAAGATAAAGATCACTTTTGCACTGTCATCTTCAGGCTTAGATCATTTAAGTTTCTCAATCTTGGTCATTGGAATTTGGTATAGATCATATGCTTTCACAAAGCATATATCTTACCTTCAAATTCATGTCATGCTTCCAAAGCACGACGACCATGCATGGAATTTGTTCAGTCCCAATACCTCATGAGTGAGCTCATGTCTCCCGGTTCACAAGTGAACATGTATGATCCCTTTGAGAGATCGTATTACTCATATGTCCTTACATGCACACCAGCTCGCTGGTATATAGACCTTGGTTAGGTCATCAACCTATTGGTCTGCAAAATGTACACACTCAGACATATAGCAATACATCTGTCTCCGGTCAAGGATGCATGCCTATGTTGTGACAGTATTCAACATAGGTCTTTGGTTATCTCGATCTCGTCAAGTCAACCCGTTGACTCAACTAACCTGACACCTCTGAATCACTATTCCCATGCAGAGGACCTGCATCAAGAGGTCAGTCAGATATCAACCATATGAGATAGGATTGCCATCTCCTACTCAGGCTGGAGATCATCACTTAATAATCATTTGATGATGCTTGATGAGTCCTCTATTTAACAAGCATCAGCCTCTATGATTCATCTAATGAATCAACAGTTGTATGATCATCAAGTTGGCCATGGTACATAACCCTTATTGTACAGAGGGACCTTATAGTGCATTCATTCATTAATCTCACAAAGGGAGTGAAAAATAATCAATAATTTTTATTGATAATTTATTCATTACAATAACATTTACTGTAGAAATGGTTCGTTCGGGGCTCACATTGCTAACAATCTCTCACTAGCCCTCAGAACCATTCAGGTACAATCTTTAAACCCATACTCATTATATGCCGGTCAAAAACCTTCTGTGTCAGAGGTTTGGTAAGGGGATCAGCAACGTTGTCGGCAGAGGCCACCTTGGTGATAATGATGTCACCACGCTTTTATATCTCCCGAATGATGTGGTATTTCCTTTCCACGTGCTTGCTCTTTTGATGTCATATGGGTTCCTTTGCCTGGGCAATGGCTCCTGTGTTATCGCAGAGTAACAGGATGGGAGTATCAGAGGAAACTACGCCAAGCTCCAGGATGAACTTGCGCAACCACAGCGCCTCTTTTGCAGCATCTGATGCGGCAATGTATTCGGCTTCTGTTGTCGAATCTGCAGTAGTGTCCTACTTCTTACTTCTCCAGCTCACAACACCACCATTCAACAAGAACACGAACCCTGATGTCGACTTTCGATCATCAATATCCGATTGGAAGTCAGAATCTGTGTATCCCAAGACTTGGAGATCACCATCTCCATAGACCAAGATGTAATCTTGTGTCCGTCTTAGATATTTGAATATGTTCTTTACTGCATTCCAGTGTTGCTCTCCATAGCAGGATTGGTAACGGCTTACCACTCCCACTGCATGGCAGATATCTGGCCTAGTACACATCATGGCATACATTGCTTCCTACGGCTGATGCATAAGGACATCCAGCCATGGCCTTCTTTTCCTCAACAGTTTGAGGAGTCGTTCCTTTCGACAGGTGGATACCATGTCTTAAGGGTAGGAATCCTTTCTTGGAACTATCCATACGGAATCGTTCAAGAATCTTCTTAATGTATCCATGTTGTGACAATCTCAAAATCCTCTTTTTTCGGTTTCTGAACAACTTCAGCCCTAAGATGTAAGAGGCTTCTCCAAGATCTTTCATCTCAAAGGTATGGGATAGCCAAATCTTCACACTGGTCATCATCTCTGTATCATTCCCAATAATAAGGATGTCATCTACATAAAGCACGATGAACACAATGGCACTCCCATTAAGCTTCTTGTACACACAAGGTTCATCAGGATTTTGCACAAAATCATAACTCTTTATGGTTTCGTCAAATCTGATGTTCCAGCTACGAGAAGCTTGCTTGAGCCCATAGATGGATTTCTTCAGCTTGCATACTTTACCATCCTCTGTCATGAAGCCCTGGGGCTGCTTCATGTAGATATCCTCTTCAAGGTATCCATTGAGGAAAGCCGTCTTGACGTCTATCTGCCAGATGTCGTAGTCAAGATATGCAGCTATAGCTAACAATGTCCTGATGGATTTAAGCATAGCCACAGGAGAGAATGTCTCATCATAATCGATGCCTTCTCTCTGTGTGTAGCCCTTGGCTACGAGCCGTGCCTTGAAAGTCTCTACTTTCCCATCAGGTCCCATCTTTCTCTTGAAAATCCATTTACACCCAATGGGTTTTACCCCTTTAGGTGGATCCTCTAGGGTCCATACACCATTCTTATGCATGGAGTCAATTTCCGACTTCATTGCTAGCATCCATCTATCCATGTCTTGATCCGCGAGAGCTTCATCAAATGAAGTAGGATCAATGTCAGTCTCACTTGACACATGGAATCCATACCTTTCAGGTGGTGCAACCACCCTCGAACTCCTTCGAAGAGGTATGTGTGTTTCATCTTTATTTAGTTCTTCAGTTTCTGGTCTAGGAAGCTCAGAATCCTCTTGGAATTCAATGAGTTCCTCTACTTCATTTTTATCTTGACCTTTAAGGAAATCATCCTCCAGAAACTTCACATCTCTAGAGACAAAAACCTTTTAGGTCTCAGGGTCATAAAGCTGGTATCCAATACCATCTTTAACATACCCAATGAAGTAACACTCACGAGTGCGAGATTCTAGCTTACTTGCATTCACATTCTTCGCATGGACCAAGCAACCCCAAACCCTCAAGTGATTAACACTAGGTTTGGTTCCATACCAGAGCTCATGAGGAGTCTTAGGTACAGATTTGCTAGGAATCTTATTCAGGATATATATTGCAGTCTCTACTGCATACCCCCAGAAACTAAGAGGTAAATGAGCTTTACTCATCATTGAACGCACCATATCTATGATGGTCCTGTTGCGTCTTTCAGCAACACCATTAAGTTGGGGAGTTCCAGGAGGAGTGAGATTGGAAACAATTCCATTCTCCTTAAGGTATTCCTTGAATTCATCTGATAGGTACTCGCCACCTCGATCAGATCGAATCCGTTTAATCTTCCTATCGATTTGGTTCTCAACCAAAGCCTTGAATTCTTTGAACTTTTCAAAGGTTTCAGATTTATGATGTAGTAGGAAGATAAACCCGTATCGCGAATGATCATCGATAAACGTCAAATAATATCGATGTCCATTTCGAGTCGCGGTACTGAAGGGACCACATACATCGGTATGTATTAGGTCAATAATACCTTCGCATCTCGTAACTTTGTTACGGAAAGGCATCCTAGTCATTTTAGCTTGAATACAATGTTCACAGGTAGGCAAAGATTGAACCTGTAGGAAGTCTAAAGGTCCATCCTTTATCAATCTGTTGATCCTATCAACAGACAAATGACTAAGCCTTTGATGCCAAATCATATTCGAATGATTTTTATTTTCCCTGGATCTCTTAGGGTTTTTATTAGTGGTTGTAACATTCATGACATTCTCATTAATGCACAATTCATAGAGTCCTCCAGAAGTTAAAATACCCTCTGCAATATATTTATCATAATGATTTATGACTAATTTATTACAGAACAGGAATGAATATCCACTTCTAACTAGCTTAGATACAGATATCAAATTCCTTCTAACTTCAGGTTTATAAAGACACTCTTTAAGTACTAGGACTCTACCACTAGATAATGATAGTCGGCATGTCCCGACGGCGACTGCTGCAACACTTGCATCAGATCCCATCTGGATGACTATCTCCCCTTCCTCAAGACTTCTAGTTTCCTGAAACAAATGCAACAAATTGCATACATGAACAGAAGCACCAGAATCTACAACCCAACTTCCTTCTTGTCCGACGAGAAAGCTAGTTTCAATGATGAAAGTAGATTTCATACCTGTTGGGGCTTTACCTTTGTCTGAGGACTTCAGGTATTCTGGGAAATTACGCTTCCAGTGCCCCCGGCTTTTTGCAGTGGTGACAAACGTCGGTTTTCTTCGACGCCATAAGAGTGGATATATTGGAAGAAGAGCCAACACTTTGTCCCTTCTTCTTTCTCTTCTGGGCCGGGCCCTTCCGAAAACCATGCTTCCGACCGCGCTTCCCTTTGACCTGTGCAACCATTGCACTGCCAGTGGGACCATCCTTCTTCATCACGTCTTCTGCAGACTTTAATGCAGCAAGGAGAGCAGTACTTGTCAATTCCAGCTTGTTCATGTGGAATGACACTACAAAGTTATTGAAAGACTTGGGCAACGACAGCAGAATGAAGTCAGCTTGCATGTCTGCATCCATCGTTGCCCCAAGAGTCTCCAGCTCCGACAAGTACCCAAACATTTTGAGTACATGTTCACGGACCGAAGTCCCTTCCTGCATCCTGCAGCGAATGAGGTCTTTCATAACATTGTACCGCTGGGTGCGGTTAATGTCACCAAACATATCCTTCAGATTCTGCATGATTTCCTGACAGGTACTCATCTCCACATGTTGCTTCTGCAGAACATTGGAGAGAGAACCTAGGATATAACATCTAGCCAAGACATGATCTTCATCATACTTGTCATTAAATGCTTTTTCTTCCTTAGACTTAGGGTTCTCATGCTTGTCCTCAGAAAGCACATAACTTATGCGCTCAGCAGAGAGAACAAGCTCCAAATTACAAATCCAATCTGAGTAATTTGGGCCGGTCAATTGGTTGACCTCAAGAAGCCTACTAAGTGGGTTCAAAGACTTCATTTTCTGAAATTAAGAATGCACTATATTAGAATATAAATATATATATTCAAATTTATAAGATTTGATTAAGGCATTTTAAATCAAATTGTTCTTGCTCTGTCAACCTTGAAAGTTTATTCCCTTAATCACTTTCAAAGTAAGAGATATACTTACCAATATATCTCAAGCAAGAACTGGGATCTTCTCCTTATCTTTGTCATATCCCAATAATATGAGAACCTATGACTCCATTAAAGAGAAGCGGGAACACATTCCGCCTTGCAAGTACAACTTGCATTTCCCAATTCGGTCTTTAATACCCGGGCCCACCACCCCTAAGGTGATGTTGACCCGTCATTAATTGAACCAACCGTCAACAGGAATACAACTCGCTATGCGCAATCCAATATCGCCCCAATAATATGAGGACCCGATATTGGGGCCACTACGCATACGTCCTTACTCTTTCGAGAAGCGACGAGCCCGATCCAGATGCGCTTGCATACAGGAGCTGTCACTTCGGACATGCGTCTCCCACATGCAATCCCTGGCGACGGAACCCTTCGCCTTGACAGGAGACCATGGATGTCACTTATGTGATCCTCCATATCATATTCAAATTTTAATCAATTATTATGAATCATATTCATATAATTAATTCTTCCAAGGGAAGTGACAACTCTATTCATAATAGAGTGTCTAAATTGGACATAATCAATTTAATCATACTAAATTAATTATCAATCCAATTCAATCATTCAAACTTGATTATTTTACTTGAATATATATATGGTAATATCTCAAAATACGTGTTAATTCGAATTTTAATAATTAGAAAAATACACCTTGATTTTCTCTGGCATTATACAGTCCCTACCCGTTGTCATGGCCAGTACCGACGAGAGTGGCTCCGACTAGACACCATATCCACCTCGGGAAAGCATAATGTCAGATATATCAATTTGTATTTGAGATGTTCATCGGGTTTTCAACCGAAATTGTACCATATAGTAATAATCAAAACATTTTTGATTATAAGGAAATTCGCTATACAAATTCCCAAATCCTATTCAAGCATCAAGTTTGAAGATTGTGATTTCCAATTATGATTTAGATCACATCTAATCAATTAATTGGTTGAGGCCAAGTCAATTAGGTAAATAATCATCTTCCAATATTTCACAAATATTTTTCATGATTATTTCACGAAATTAACAATTAATTTCACTAATTGACAATCACTTGGTTCTAGATTAGGACCGTAATTTCAGTAGTGATCCCTACTCACTAAAATTAACATATCTCAATCAATTTAAATCCAAATTAGACAAAATCAATTTTCAAGGATTGCTAACTTGATTTAGGACAGAAGCCAAGTGATGTTTCACGTATTTCGAGGCAGATGATAACAGTAATTAACTCTTTAATCATGTTAAAATCTACTGTTCCCGCAACAGTGCATACATGTTCATTAAAAACAACCATATCTCGAGCATACGAAATCCGATTTACGCAAACTCAGATCCTATGGTTTCCTTATTTAATGGGGAACAAAATTTAAGTAAATAATTCGTGCTTAAATATTTTAAACATGGCCGAAATTATTTACTAAACAGATCTGCGAAATCAAATGCGATAAAAAACTTTAGCGACCTTAACGAACCCAAGTCATACTCGGTTTTCGAATCATATTCGAAACCGTCGACCTAAGGCTCTGATACCACTTGAAGGATATGGAATTATCCTCAAGCGCATCACGGAAGCGTGATCGTCGTATCGGATACGACGAAGAACGATTAGTCGCACTAGTTGTTCGGTGCAGCGGAATTTAAAAAAAAATTATTCGATGAAACCACATGATCCGAGAACCATTCTCAGATTGTTTCATCTATAACCACAACAAGTATAATGCAATACCTCTTGAAGCATGGTTGATCAAGTCTCTAAGAGAAGAGACCTCCTGTCTCAAGTCCGATCGTCGGAGTAACGGCTTGCGAGCGCGGGGATGAGTCGCGGTGTCCTCGCAATCCAAGAAGATGATCCAAGCACGGTTGCTCCTGATCTCGTCGCACGAGATCGAACATCTCCTTCGTGAGTGAAGCACTCCAAGTAGACGGAGAACCATAGAGCGTCGAAGCGGCAGCGCGGTGGCGTGGGCGTCGACGAGTCTCCCCACCAAGGTATGGTGGACGGCCACCAAGAAGAGATGGAGAGAGGGCTGTCGAGTATGGAGAAAAAGAGAGAGAGAAGTGTGCTACAATGGCATGTAAATAGAGAGCATGGTATGCCTCTCTATTTATAGGGTTTTGGGATCCATGGATCTCAATCCATGGGACATATAAAATCAATGGATGAGATTGATTTATGTCAATCCAATGGTCAAGATTGTTGTTGGTAAAAACCAGCAACTTGTGATTTAATTTAGATTAAATATATTTGATAAATCAAATATATATTAATACCAAATATAAATCAATCAAATAAGGAGTGTAATTCAAAGGAGTGAAGGATATGGTTAGATCCTCAAGCGCATCACGGAAGCGGGAGCGTCGCATCGAATACGACGAAGAACGACAAGTCGCACTAGTTGTTCTATGCAGCGGAAATTAAAAAAATTTTCTTGCGACGAAACCACATGATCCAAGAACACTTCTCGGATCGTTTCGTCTAAACCACAAACAAGTATTAGGTTTACCTCTTGAAGCGTGGTTGCGATCGAGTCTCTAAACAAAGAGACCTCCTGTCTCAAGTCCGATCCGACGGAGGAGACGCTTGCGAGCGCGGGGATGAACCGCGTGCTTCTCGCAATCCATGTTGATGATCCAAGCGGCGGATCTCCTGATCTCAACACACGAGATCCGATGTCTTCTTCACGAGCGGGGCGCACCGAAGGAGACGGAGATCCTCGAGCAAACCATCGGGCAGCATAACGACGATGCCGCAGCGATGGAGAACCTCTCTAGGGCATCCATGGTGGACGGCCACATGAGAGAGAGAGAGGACGTGTAGAGAGAATGAGAGAGAGAGAGAGAGATTTTGTTGCCTCAACTTATGTGTCAAGAAGAGCAATGGGGTGCCTCTCCTTTTATAGGGTTTTGGGATTCATGGATCTCAATCCATGTGTCAACACAAATCCAATGGTCCACATCAATTTGTGTTTCTTTCAATGGTCATGATTTGTTGCTAAAAACACAACAACAATTAATTTAATTTAAATTAAATATATGTTGATAAATCAACACAATTTAATTACAAAATTAAATCATCAATACATGGAGATAATGAAAGGAGAGAAAGCCTCCTTCCATGTGGAGAGGGGGGACGACCTCCCTTTCCTAATGGGAGTGGTGGCCGTCCACCCTCCTCCATTAGGAAGGTGGCTATTTCACCTTTTATGTAATCTCCATTATTTGCAACAACTTTTGTTGCAAATTATTTCACAAAAAATAAATCCAATTTATTTTGTGAACATTGCAATCATGCCATTGAGAAATTGTGAATCACATTCACAACCCAAAACAAAATGTAAATTACATTTTCAATTTGATGTCCAATGTGAATCCAATTCACATTAACATTTAATTAACAAATGTAAATTACAAATAGCTCTCTCTTATATATTATAAATCACATTTATAATATATATGACTAATATGGATATTACTATCCACATTATTCATATCCATGATAATTAAATCATATTTAATCATCTTGGATCTCTATTCTCTTGTGTCCAAATAATATGAATCACATTCACATTATTTACATCTTTGATAATTAAATCTCATTTAATTATCTAAGATAACTCTCTTTATAATATGAATCAAATTCATATTACTCATGATAATTAAATCACATTTAATTATCCATTTTCTCAATGCTCGGATACATATATCAACAATAGAATTATCCATGAACTCTTTTAAGGATAATGCGCTTTCTCCGCAGATACTTGGAGATAAGGACATGGCGATTGTATTGTTCCACGTATAGTGACATGGATATTGAGATCGTATCTCAAATCCAGATCGCGGGCCTTCCATAGATGCTTGATTAAATCAAGACCGTAAATCTAATCTTCTCATTGTATCTGAATCACATTCAGATCAATGTCCAATACTTGGACCAAGATCAGATCACTTCTCTACTGAGAGGAGTCACTAAAATCCAGACCCGTTTCATCACTCCCTAGAAATGGAAGCGTCATGGTTATACAATCGTTTATGATCACATCACCCTCAGGTATTCCCAATACCTGTACATCCTGCATACTGGAAGACTCAGACTAAACCCGAAGTATTCGATCAACTTTATACTGTCTACTTCATGGTTTTATCAGTAAGTTTCTCATTCGATCATTGGGAGTCGGTATCGATCATATACTTTCCAAAAGCATATATCATACCAAGGTCTTGATCATATACTTTCCAAAAGTATATATCAAACCTATAAATTCAGTCAAGCTTCCAAAGCGAGACGACCGTGCGCACGGAATTTGATTCTTCCCAATATCTCATGAGTGAGCTCATGTCTTCCGGTTCAGTAACTGAACCTGTATGATCCCTTTGAGAGATCGTATTACTCATATGCCCTTATATGCACACCAGCGCGCCGGTGTGTAGACCTTGATTAGGTCATCAACCTATTGGTCTGCCAAATGTACATACTTAGACATATAGCAACACATCTGTCTCCGGTCAGAGGATGCGTGCCTATATCATGACAGCATATGATATAGGACTTTGGTTATCTCGATCTTGTTAAGTCAACTCTTTGACCTAACTAATCTGACACCTCCGAATCTCTATTCCTATGCAGAGGACCTGCATCAAGAGGTCGGTCAGATATCAGCCTTCAGAGATAAGGATTGCCATCTCCTACTCAGGCTGGAGATCATCTCTTAACAATCATTTGACGGTGCTTGATGAGTCCTCAATCTAACTCTTTAGATATTCACCCAAGCACCAGCCTCTATGATTCAATAGTTGAATCAACAGCTGTATGATCATCAAGATGGCCATGGTACATAACCCTAATTGTACTAAGGGACCTATTATGCAAATTATGTATTCTTCATTTCAGATTAAGGAGTGAATTGCAATAACATTTATTGCATAATGGCTCGCCGTGGGCTCGCATTTCCAACAATCTCCCACTAGCCCAAAGAGCCATTAATGGGCTAATCATTTAAACCCGCACTCATGTGACAATCATAGGCTATTTAGAAAATAGCTAGGTAAGCTGATCAGTCACTCTGTTCCCGCGAGACTATGCCAAGTCCTTTTACGGCACTTGCATATCCCCAGTAACAGTGCTCGCATCTAATGCGAATGTTGCATCTCATGCAACCAATACTCAATCTAGTTGGTTACATTGTCCCTGACATCATAACCAGTATCCCCATAATCCTTATTAGAATACCTTCATTCCCGGAGATCTCTATCTCCTAAGGTATCTATAGTTTAGACCTTTATAGATCACTATCTACATGGTCTTAAACTTTTGAAGATAAGACTTTGAGATTACTATCTCAAAAATCTCCTCATCTATGAAGATTTTGTTATTACTGCAATCAAGTGTTTTATCTCTACAGTAGGATTAGTAACAATTTACTACTCCCACTGCATGACAGACATCTGGTATTTGTACACTCTAGCATACACTCAGCTTCTCGTAACTAATGCACAAGTGCAAGTAGTTGTAGCATTTACTTCCTCAACTCTTTGAGGTGCTATCCCTTAAGATAGGTCAGTACCATATCTTAAGGATTAGAAGCCTTTCTTGGAATTTCTATGAATAGAATATGTCCAAGGTATACTACAAATGTGACAGTCCAATTATCCTCTTCTCTTGGCTTCTGAACAACTTCAGAACTAAGATCTAAGAGGTATCTTTGAAATCATATTTCAAGATATGGAATAACCAGATTATAAAACACTTATTATTATCCTTATATCATTTTAAATGATCAGGATATCATCTATATTTAGCGCAATGAACACATAGGCACTCCCACTAAGCTTCGCATGGCTCATCAAGATTTTATTTGAAATCATAACATTTATAATTTCATCAAATCTTATGGTCCATCTCAAAGAAGCTTATTTGAGTCCTTAGATGGATTCCTTATCTTGCACACCTTGCTTTCCTCAACCATGAAGCCCTGGGGCTACTTCATGTGAATATCCTCAGAGAGATATTCATAGAGGAATGCAATCTGGACTTACATCTCGAAGATGCAATAGTCAAGTTGTGTAGCTAAGGTTAGCAATATTCTGATGATTTTAAGTATGTTCACCGAAAAGCAAGTCTCATTGCAAGCAATGTCTTCTCTTCCATGTGTAGCTCATTGCTACGAACTATGCTTTGAAGGTATGTACCTTCTCATCAGGTTCCCTTTCTCTTGAAGATCCATTTACACCTTTACGGGTCTTACCCATATAGGTGGATCCTCGAGGGTCCATATACAACACTTGTACATGAAGTCTACATTAGACTTTTATTGTTAACATCCATCTATCCATGCTATGATCTTCAGAAGCTTCATCACATGAAGTTCGATCATTGTCAGATTTCTCTGACACATGGAATCCATCCTCAAACTTATTTGAAGAGGTTTTAGTGTTTCATCTTCAATTATCCTTTTAGTTTCCAATTTTAGGAGCCTCATTATCTTTTCAAGATTAAATGAGTTCCTACACTTCATTTTTTTTATCTTGATTCTCAAGAGTCTCAACCTCCAAGAATCACATTCTCAGAGATGAGATATTTCAAGAATCTCAAGATCATAAAGTAGGTATCCAATACCATCCTTTATTTTCCTAATGAAGCAGCACTCTCAAGTGCTAGATTCCATCTTGCATGGAACCTTATTAAGGATATACATTGTAGTCTCTACTACACATATATACCTGGAAACTAACGGATAATTATGCTAAAATTCATCATTGATAAGATCATGTCACACATGATCCAATTGTATCTGCCTATAACTCTATTGAGTTAAGGTGTGTTAGGAGGATTGAGATGGAAATGATATTCATATCTCTATAAGGTATTCTTTGAATTTATCTAACATGTACTTGCTACCTAGATTAGATCAAATTCATTTTATCTTCCTTCAAACTTTGGTTTTAAACCAAAAAATAATGAAATCTTTGAACATTTCAAAGGTTTCTTAGGTGAAGCGAAGAAATCTCATATCATACATAATCATTAACAGATATCACATATCCATAGTGTTTACTATGATATAGATGATCTACATACATCAATATGCATGAGATCCTGAATACCTTGGCATCTTACACCTTTCTCTAAGAAGGGTGTATTGGACATTTTTCTTTGAATACAATATTCATAAGTATGTAAGTTTTGAAATTTTAGACATTCTAAAGTTTCATCTCTTACTAGTCTATTGATCAAATCAATAGACAAATGTCCAAGGCTTGATGCAAGATCATTGTCAAATGATCTTCATCCTCCTATTGATCTTAAGGTTTAATTTCAGTATTTAGAAATGTTAATGAACCATTCATTAATTTTCTAATTTAGTGGAGTCCACTAGATTATAGATTACTATCTGAAATATCTCCATCATAACTTTTTATGATAGTTCTACCTCAGAATTCATGTTTATTTCCAACATTTAGAAACAAACAATGAGTGTATTCTTGTATCTAGGTCATAGAGACATTCTCTAAGACTAAGGACTCGCCCACTGAAATTAACAAGTCTATCAATCCAACAGAGATTGTTGCAACAATTGCATCAATATCCATATAGATAACTATAAACCTTTAAGATCAAATTTTCCAGTCTTCTAAAACATATGCAACCTATTGCAAATGTCATCAGAAGATTGAGATACAATTATTTGACTTTATCTTATCAATGATTTATGTAGATTAATCTGATGCTCCATCCGAGTCCTTCTCTAAGGATTCTAGATAGACTTGATAGTCATACTATCAACACATCAACTTATTGCAGTATTGGCATTCATCCAACTCTTCGGATGACATATGGAAGTCATAGATGTATAGTCAACTTTTTGACCATACTTCTTACTCGGGTCCAACCCATGCTTCCACTGCGCTCCCTTTATCTATAAGCAACCATTGCTTAAGACTAAGGATCTCTTATGTAAGAGCATTTCAACATTTATACATGCTTCATTAAATTCATACAATATGAATATTATGAAGCTTCATGAATGACCAGAGTATCGATAGTAGAATGATGACACTCATCATCTACATCCATCTAAACTCTTAAAACATAGGTTCAGGTAGGTACTCAAACAATTTGAATACACCATCTCTTATAGAGCCACCATTCTGCATGATGCAGTGAACCATCTCATTCATGTTAAATGTCAAGAGCACATATGTATGCTCGAATATCTTCATAAATTTTATAAGGATTATTTGACAATTGCGATCATCATCGACATGTCACTTCCAAAGTACATCCGATGAGAGATCAAGAGTATAGAGACATACAAACCCTAGGGTTGTAGTCTTATTATCTATTTAATTGTCATTCCTCATTATTATGAGGAAACTTGCTCATTGCAACCACATACATTATGTGTCCAACTGCAAGTACAATATCTGGATCATGAGTCCAATCCAAGATATTTCACTGGTTATTATTGAGTATATCATTGAGTGGGTTTTAATGAAGGATTATCTGAAATAAGAAATTTGCATAAATATATAAATATATATATATTACTTTGATTTAGGATTTTTATATCAAAGTTGTCTTGTCTTGTCAACACTGAAAGTTCATTCCCTTAATCACTTTCAATGTAAGAGATATACTTACCATTATATCTCAACAAGATCTGGGATCTCCTTCCTTATCTTTGTTACATCCCAATAATATGAGAATCTGCAACTCGGATAAAAAGAAGCGGGAACACATTCCGCTTTGCAAGTCCAACTTGCATCTCCCAATTCGGTCTTTAACACCCGAGCCCACCACCCCTAAGGCGATGTTGACCCGTCGATAATTGAACCAACCGTCAACAGGAATAGTACTCGCTATACGCAATCCAATATCGCCCCAATAATATGAGGATCCGATATTGGGGTCACTACGTATACGGCCTTACTCTTTCGAGAAGCAAAGAGTCCGATCCAGATGCGCTTGCATACAGGAGCTGTCACTTCGGACAGGCGTCTCCCACATACAATCCCTGGCGACGGAACCCTTCGCCTTGACGGGAGACCATGGATGTCACTTATGTGATCCTCCACCTCATATTCAAATTTTAATTAATTATCGTGAATCACATTCACATAATTAATTCTTCCAAGGGAATTATTAACTCTAATAATATTAGAGTATTTCAATCTTAATTGGATTCCAATTAATCTAATCATATTAAATTAATGATCCAATTAATATCCAACAAACATTTTAATAGTTACTTGAATAATGGTATTATCTCAAATACGTATTATTTCGAATTTTAATAATTAGAAAAATACATCTTAATCCCTCGGACATTATCCCGGCCCTACCCGCTGTCATGGCCAGTACCGACGAGAGTGGGACGGACCACATACGTTGCAACCCGCAACCCCAATGCTCTCCGACTAGGCACCATATCCGCCTCGGGAAAGGATAATGCCAAATTGATTAATTTGTACTTGAGATGATCATCGGTTCTTCAACCAAAATTGTACCATATAGTAATAATCAAAACATTTTTGATTAACATTATAATGAGATTTGCTAAACAAATCCCAAGTCCTATTCAAGCAACATGTTTGTTGGAATGTTGATCATGTAGATCATGTAACCAATCTTGATCTAGATCACATCTAATCATTTGTTGGTTAGGGCAAAGTCATTTAAGGACATAATTATCATTAAATATTTCACAAATATTTATGCATAATTATTCTAGGAAATTAAACAATTTAATTTCACTAATTAATTAAATGACAATCACTAGGTTCTTGATTAGGAAAGTATTTTCAGCAGTGACCCTCACTTACTAAAAATATCATATCTCAATCAATTTAAATCCAAATTAAGCAAAGTAAATTTCTAAAGTTTGCTAACTTGATTTACAACAGAACCCAAGTGATTTGCACGCATTTCAAGGCGTATCAAATCCGCAATTAACATCTTAATTACGTCATGATCCGCAGTCCCCGAAACAGTGGATACATGTTCACTAAAATGAGCATATCTAGAGCAAACGGAATCGAAATCACGCAAACTCAGATCCTACGGTTTCCTTATTTAATGGGGAATAAAATCCAAATATTATTTTCGTGTTTAAACAATTTAAACAGTGCCGAAAATAATATCAAAACAGAGATGCGAAAATGAAATGCAAGAAAACTTTCGCAAACCCTAATGAACCTAAGTCGTCCTCGGTTTATGGATCGTATCCAAAACCACCGACCTAAGGCTCTGATACCACTTGAAGGATATGGTTAGATCCTCAAGCGCATCACGGAAGCGGGAGCGTCGCATCGAATACGACGAAGAACGACTAGTCGCACTAGTTGTTCTATGCAGCGGAAATTAAAAAAAATTTCTTGCGACGAAACCACATGATCCAAGAACACTTCTCGGATCGTTTCGTCTAAACCACAAACAAGTATTAGGTTTACCTCTTGAAGCGTGGTTGCGATCGAGTCTCTAAACAAAGAGACCTCCTGTCTCAAGTCCGATCCGACGGAGGAGACGCTTGCGAGCGCGGGGATGAACCGTGTGCTTCTCGCAATCCATGTTGATGATCCAAGCGGCGGATCTCCTGATCTCAACACACGAGATCCGATGTCTTCTTCACGAGCGGGGCGCACCGAAGGAGACGGAGATCCTCGAGCAAACCATCGGGCAGCATAACGACGATGCCGCAGCGATGGAGAACCTCTCTAGGGCATCCATGGTGGACGGCCACATGAGAGAGAGAGAGGACGTGTAGAGAGAATGAGAGAGAGAGAGAGATTTTGTTGCCTCAACTTATGTGTCAAGAAGAGCAATGGGGTGCCTCTCCTTTTATAGGGTTTTGGGATCCATGGATCTCAATCCATGTGTCAACACAAATCCAATGGTCCACATCAATTTGTGTTTCTTTCAATGGTCATGATTTGTTGCTAAAAACACAACAACAATTAATTTAATTTAAATTAAATATATGTTGATAAATCAACACAATTTAATTACAAAATTAAATCATCAATACATGGAGATAATGAAAGGAGAGAAAGCCTCCTTCCATGTGGAGAGGGGGGACGACCTCCCTTTCCTAATGGGAGTGGTGGCCGTCCACCCTCCTCCATTAGGAAGGTGGCTATTTCACCTTTTATGTAATCTCCGTTATTTGCAACAACTTTTGTTGCAAATTATTTCACAAAAAATAAATCCAATTTATTTTGTGAACATTGCAATCATGCCATTGAGAAATTGTGAATCACATTCACAACCCAAAACAAAATGTACATTACATTTTCAATTTGATGTCCAATGTGAATCCAATTCACATTAACATTTAATTAACAAATGTAAATTACAAATAGCTCTCTCTTATATATTATAAATCACATTTATAATATATATGACTAATATGGATATTACTATCCACATTATTCATATCCATGATAATTAAATCATATTTAATCATCTTGGATCTCTATTCTCTTGTGTCCAAATAATATGAATCACATTCACATTATTTACATCTTTGATAATTAAATCTCATTTAATTATCTAAGATAACTCTCTTTATAATATGAATCAAATTCATATTACTCATGATAATTAAATCACATTTAATTATCCATTTTCTCAATGCTCGGATACATATATCAACAATAGAATTATCCATGAACTCCTTCAAGGATAATGCGCTTTCTCCGCAGATACTTGGAGATAAGGACAGGGCGATTGTATTGTTCCACGTATAGTGACATGGATATTGAGATCGTATCTCAAATCCAGATCGCGGGCCTCCCATAGATGCTTGATTAAATCAAGACCGTAAATCTAATCTTCTCATTGTATCTGAATCACATTCAGATCAATGTCCAATACTTGGACCAAGATCAGATCACTTCTCTACTGAGAGGAGTCACTAAAATCCAGACCCGTTTCATCACTCCCTAGGAATGGAAGCGTCATGGTTATACAATCGTTTATGATCACATCACCCTCAGGTATTCCCAATACCTGTACATCCTGCATACTGGAAGACTCGGACTAAACCCGAAGTATTCGATCAACTTTATACTGTCTACTTCATGGTTTTATCAGTAAGTTTCTCATTCGATCATTGGGAGTCGGTATCGATCATATACTTTCCAAAAGCATATATCATACCAAGGTCTTGATCATATACTTTCCAAAAGTATATATCAAACCTATAAATTCAGTCAAGCTTCCAAAGCGAGACGACCGTGCGCACGGAATTTGATTCTTCCCAATATCTCATGAGTGAGCTCATGTCTTCCGGTTCAGTAACTGAACCTGTATGATCCCTTTGAGAGATCGTATTACTCATATGCCCTTATATGCACACCAGCGCGCCGGTGTGTAGACCTTGATTAGGTCATCAACCTATTGGTCTGCCAAATGTACATACTTAGACATATAGCAACACATCTGTCTCCGGTCAGAGGATGCGTGCCTATATCATGACAGCATATGATATAGGACTTTGGTTATCTCGATCTCGTTAAGTCAACTCTTTGACCTAACTAATCTGACACCTCCGAATCTCTATTCCTATGCAGAGGACCTGCATCAAGAGGTCGGTCAGATATCAGCCTTCAGAGATAAGGATTGCCATCTCCTACTCAGGCTGGAGATCATCTCTTAACAATCATTTGACGGTGCTTGATGAGTCCTCAATCTAACTCTTTAGATATTCACCCAAGCACCAGCCTCTATGATTCAATAGTTGAATCAACAGCTGTATGATCATCAAGATGGCCATGGTACATAACCCTAATTGTACTAAGGGACCTATTATGCAAATTATGTATTCTTCATTTCAGATTAAGGAGTGAATTGCAATAACATTTATTGCATAATGGCTCGCCGTGGGCTCGCATTTCCAACAAGGAGATCATCCATCCCCAAGGAATGGAGTGGACGGCCACCAATTCCACAAGGGAATTGGGTGCCGCCACCTCCTTCCAAGTGGGGAGGGCAAGCTCATGGATTTCCATGAGATTGCATATCTCCTTGATTTTCTCTCCATTATTTATCCAACAACTTTTATTGGGATTTTATTCATCAAAACTAATTCACAATTATATTTGATAATATTACAATCTTGCCATGGAAAAATTGTGAATCATATTCACAACCCAAAACAACATATAATTTACATTGTCAATTAATTACACAATGTGTATCCAATACACATAATAATTAATCCACACATATAAATTATAATTAGCTCTCTTTAATACATTATAAACCATATTTATAATATATCATGAATAATTGGATATTTCTATCCACATTATTCTTATCCACATTAATTAAATCACATTTAATTATACTGGATAATTTCTTCATACATCATGATAATTAAATCACATTTAATTATTAATTTCTCATTGCTTAGATCTTATGCAATTATTCTTGAACCATTCAAGAACAATGCTATTTCTCCTCAGATACTTGGAGATGAGGACAGGGCGATTGTATTGTTCCACGTATAGTGACTTGGATGTTGAGATCATATCTCAAATCCAGATCCCATGGACCTCCCACTGATGCTTGATCAAAACAAGACCGTAAACCTAATCTTCTCATTGCATCTGAATCTCATTCAGATTAATGTCCAGTTCATGGACTAAGATTAGGTCACTTCTCTAGTGAGAGGAGTCACTAAAATCCAAACCTGTTTCATCACTCCCTCGAAATGGAAGCGTCATGGTTATACAATCGTATATGATCAAATCACCCTCAGTTATTCCCAATACCTGTACATCCTGCATACTGGAAGACTTATGATCATTATGAAGATAAAGATCACTTTTGCACTGTCATCTTCAGGGTTAGATCATTTAAGTTTCTCAATAGTCATTGGGATTTGGTATAGATCATGCTTTCACAAAGCATATATCTTACCTTCAAATTCATGTCATGCTTCCAAAGCACGACGACCATGCATGGAATTTGTTCAGTCCCAATACCTCATGAGTGAGCTCATGTCTCCCGGTTCACAAGTGAACCTGTATGATCCCTTTGAGAGATTGTATTACTCATATGTCCTTACATGCACACCAGCTCGTCGGTATATAGACCTTGGTTATGTCATCAACCTATTGGTCTGCCAAATGTATACACTCAGACATATAGCAATACATCTGTCTCCGGTCAGAGGATGCATGCCTATGTTGTGACAGTATTGAACGTAGGTCTTTGGTTATCTCGATCTCGTCAAGTCAACCCGTTGACTCAACTAACCTGACACCTCTTAATCACTATTCCCATGCAGAGGACCTGCATCAAGAGGTCAGTCAGATATCAACCATATGAGATAGGATTGCCATCTCCTACTCAGGCTAGAGATCATCACTTAATAATCATTTGATGATGCTTGATGAGTCCTCTATCTAACTCCTTAGATATTCATTCAAGCATCAGCCTCTATGATTCATCCAATGAATCAACAGCTGTATGATCATCAAGTTGGCCATGGTACATAACCCTTATTGTACAGAGGGACCCTATAGTGCATTCATTCATTAATCTCAGAAAGGGAGTGAAAAATAATCAATAACTTTTATTGATAATTTATTCATTACAATAACATTTATTATAGAAATGGTTCGTCCGGGGCTCACATTGCTAACAATCTGAAGTGTTAGAGAATATAGATCTTCGGCAGATCACTCTTTATTCACTAGAAAGAATGTAAGAGGAACAATGGCAATGCTCGTCTATGTAGACGATATCATCTTCACAGGAGATGACTCCGATGACATTTTAGAAGTCAAGAAGCAACTAGTAGAACAATTTGTGATCAAAGACCTGGGGCCACTACGATACTTTATGGGGATTGAAATTGCTAGGTCCAAGCGAGGATTGGTCATGTCACAACGAAAGTATGCAACCGAACTGCTTTAGGAAACAAGAATGCTAGGATCAAAATATGTACAAATACCTATGGATCCTAAGGGATGCATCTAAGAAATAGGAGAAATTGGAGACATTGGTCGATATAGGCGTCTTGTGGGAAAATTGCTCTATCTTACCATTACTCGAGCACATATATCCCTAGCCGTTGGGAAATTAAGCCAGTTTATGGATTCCCCCACTACTGCTCACTTTGATGCATGCATGATGATTTTAAGATACATAAAGTCTTCTCCTGGAAAAGGTCTACTCTTCACCAAAGGCAGCAACTTAGACCTTATGGCCTATTCAGACACAGATTATGGAGGACGCATGATAGAAAGGAAATCTACTACAGGTTTCTGTACTTACTTAATAGGAAACCTTGTCACATGGAGAAGCAAGAAACAATCAATGGTATCACGCTCAAGTGCTGAGAGTGAATACAGAGCCATGGCTCAGGCCGCTACAGAACTAGTATGGATCCGGTCTGTGCTTACAGATCTTCATGTCACTCCCAGCAATACCATGGAACTTAGATGCGACAACCGTGCGACAATGCATATAGCCAACAACCCTATGTTCCACGAACGCACCAAGCATGTAGAGATTGACTGCCCTTATACTTGAGATCTGATACAGAGAGGGTTACTGCATACTCATAGCGTACCCATCTACTAAGCAAACTGCAGACATGTTCGTTAAGCCACTGGTACACACACAATTTGAGAAATGTTGTAACAAGCTGAGCATGATTGATATATATGCTCCAGCTTGAAGTGGGTTGTTGAGAGTTGTATTATTAGCCCCAATTGTAGGGGCATTCTGGACAACTCACTATCTAGGAGTCGTCCCTTCCTGGAACCCTAACCCTAGGTCTCCATCTATATAAAGAGCCCTAGGGTCTGCTGTAGAAAATAAGAAAAAGGATAACCCTATTTTTCTACTGAAATTCTTTGCATTAAATGATTAGACAGAACCAGATTTGCATGGTACAGTGTGATCTTCTTCTATCATTCAACACCTTGATTGGACTAGATCTCCATTAATCCTCTCAAAAAACGCTGAAATCTGGGCCACCTTGCAATATCTAGAAAATTGGAACATAATCCTGCATACCTACACCATCCAACTCATTCGAAGCATGAACAAATCCCTATCTAGACATCTCCTCCATCGGACGTTGACGTAAAATCTGTTAAATTGTGTTCTCTCATTGACGTCGAACTTAGCTCTTATACTAATTGTGGGGGTAAAAACTGATGCACAATCAATCACCATGAAATTACGTAAATAAGAAGACAGATGATATAACGATAATTGATCACATCATGCGACCACCTTGGAAGAAAATAACTAAGAAGAACAAGTACTACTTTCTATATTTCCTTGTTCTCGTCCTTACCTTCTCTCTCTGGTTATTGTGTCTTTGTTGGGGTGATGGTGGGGTAATGCTCCACTCCTTTAGATATAGCACAAGTACAAAATTTACAGTTCTATCTCTATAAGGATTCTAAAAAGAATATAACTCAATTTCGATTAGAATTAGGAACGTAAATCCTTTAAGATTTCCTGACTTAATATTCAACTCCCATTCCTAATAGTAACTTGGTTTTGTCGTAACAATTCAGAACCGCATATATGATAATATTTCCATGGAAAAAGTATAGACGGCGTACCTATCCACAGAAGGCAGAATTAATATAAAGGAGTGCTATGACTCCTGTTAAAGCATGCTCCTCTTCGATGTGAATGATTAACTATCCTTCTGTGATGTTTGATTCTTCTTTGGTTTCATGGAAAGACTGCCGTAATAAAGTATCTGCATTTTTGGCAGATGGACATCACATTTAACATGTTTGGAGGAACTAGTGTAAACAATGGTGCACATTCTGTCAGCTCCAAGATCGATGTAATTTGCCTTTACACTTCTGAAAAGAATTAGAGCTTGGCAAGGAATGTCATGGCATCGAACGTTTATATATGCATTCCTAAAATGTAACAGACAGCTGCACAAAAAGAAGCTAATTAACAAAACTCGATACCACTAGTTTATTATCCACCCTCATACATGAACAGCATGCAACATGGCTCTGCCATCTTTAGGTGCCCATCAACTTCATACAGAACTTCATATATTCTGTCAGACAGAAGATGCGATGTATCTCTAGCAATGAACTGATGAACAACACCTTCTAGTTCGATGGAACTCCCGCCACGTACTTTCTTTATCCCACTATCTTTCATAAGCCTTCTGATGTTCCCAGCAGCACTCCAGTTCCCTTTCGATGAATGCAAGTTAGATAGGAGGCTATAGTTGCCACTGTTATGGGGCTCAACCTCAATTAAACGTCCTAAAGCATACTCTCCAAGCGCTCTGTTCCCATGAATTGTAGCCGCATTGAGCAGTGAACCGAAAATAGCTGCATTGGGCTCGTAAGGCATCACCTCCAACAATGCCCTTGCTTCTTCCAATTTGCCCGCTCGGCCAAGAAGGTCCACCATGCAACCATAGTGCTCAATTTTCGGTTCAATTTGGTATTTGGAATTCATCCTATTAAAATACCAAATACCGGCATCAAGCAAGCCCGAGTGGCTGCAAGCTGATAAAATGGCTAAAAATGTCACTTCATTCGGCTGGATTTTCGATTCCTCCATGCAATGGAACATCTTCAGGGCATCGACACCAAGCCCGTGGAGAGCTAACCCTGCAATAACCGTTGTCCAACTCACCACACTCTTGCACTGAATGCTCTCAAAAACAGCCAGAGCCTTCTTTACGTAACCCGATTTGAAATACATGTCAATGAGGGAATTCATAAGCGGCACAGTCTTGCAGACACGATAGATATTAATATAGCTATGAATCCATTTGCCCAACTCGACTGCACCCAGATCAGCACAAGCTGAGAGGGCAGCGAGCAAAGCTACCTCATCTGGCTCAATCGTATCATCAATCACCATCCTCCAGAATAAACGAATCGCATCCACTGACCATCTTTGTTTCACCAAAACCGTAATCATGGTCGTCCAAGAAACCAAATTTCTTCCAGGCATCAGTTCAAACACCTCTCTGGCAGAAACCATATCTCCAATCTTACCGTAAGCAGCCATCATCGCATTCCACAGCATCACATGCCCAAGAGATAAACTGTCAAACACCTTGCGCGCATCCCGCACATCGCCGCAAGCAGAATACATCCTCACGAGCCCTGTACCGACGTACGCATCACAACATAACCCATCTCGTATCGTCTGGCTATGAATCTGTCTACCCAACTCGACCAAACCCAAATGCGAGGCCGCCTTCAGCACCAACGGGAACGAGTAGCTATTGGGTCGAAAGCCCATACGGCGGATTCCGCCGAACAAGAAGACGGCGTCCGCGGCGAGGTCGGTCTGGGAAAGGCAGCTGATCATGGTGTTGATCAAGAAGAGGTCGGGGCATTCGTTGCGGGTGAAGACGGAGTAGGCGTAGGAATGGAGACCGGAGTCGGAGCAAGATTCGATGAACTTGGTGAGGTGGTGGTTGTCGCGATGGAGGCCGCGGGGGAGCATGAAGGCGTGGATCTGGTTGAGGTGCCGGAGAGAGGAGCATCGGTGGAGTAAAGCTGCGACAGTGTTGGAGAGGGCAATGGCTGTGGGTGGGAGAGCGCGGGAACCGGGGCGGGGAACCATTTAGTTTCTACCGTTGCTTCCCAGAGGCATTTATACGAGATTTCTTCCTCTTGCGGGAAATATCATTTAGATCCTTCTATTTTTTTAATATCAGTTGTAAGATCTGATGGCAGTAGTAACGAGTAGGGATCGAAACGGTTGAGGATATATCCGTATTCAATCTGTCATCATCAATATCCGTTTTATACAAATTTTGACATTACGGATATGGATATAGTTTTGATATCCGTAAACATCCATATTCGAATCTGTATATCCGTTTCGTATATAAATATAGTCATAGATATATGTATAACCATATATAGCATAATTCTATACCTTCTTTTACCATATTTTTATAATTTTTATGATGCAAATCCATTTAATAAATTTATATCATGTGTTTTCCATCCAATTCGTATATATTTAAGTTATTTTTATAGAATATTTCTAACATTACTCGTATGCGATCAGTATTCGTTTTACATCTGTATCCGTTTTTTAAGGATATGGTAATATAGTTTTAATATCTGTCAATATCTGTATCCGAATTCGTATTAGAAAATGGATAAGGATCGATAATACCTATATCTGTATTCATATCCGACCGTTTCCATCCCTAGTAATGAGGGGCAACTTTTAGTTAAATTACAACAAAATTTGTCATCTCTCGTTTTTAGATGTTGATTTCTTTGTAAATGTGTCACTTGCTTAAAAATATACTATTAAGAGTTATTATTATAAGATTTAACTTATAAAAGAAATAACTAACGTTATATGATATCCGTCATTCCATGTTTTATATTAAACATTTATTTCTACTTTAAGGACCGATACGATATTGTCGAGGGATGTCAAGAAATGAATAATAAGCTATATTAAAATATTGATAATTTAAAGAGAAATTTGTATTAGGTGATAGATTTTTGGAGTATGGTATCTCTATTAAATATATTTTTACCCCGGAAAAATAAATAAAAGGATACATTATATATTCAATTTGTTTTGATTCCGTATTAATCATTATTTTTATTTCAAGGAATTTGTTTTTAAGATTGCATTATGAATAAAAAAATTAAAAACTAATAATTGACGAAAATGGTCAGACGGAAATAATCGTAATCAGGGATGAAGCTAGAAATTTTCACTTGAGGTGCCAATTCTATTACATAGCTTGTTTAATTTATTTTTTTCCATTATTTATCATTTCAATTAGTTTTTGTTGGATTTCATTGATTGTATGATCGTAGAAAATGATTCCAAAATGTCTGAAACTAATATTCACAAAATATTTTGACAAAATATATCTATAACTTATGATTTTACACAAATATTCCTATAATTATTATATTAACAAAATTATCCTTATAAATTCTTCATTTCGTTGAAGAACACTTCCATTATTGTGATGTTAAGTAACACCATCAACTTTAACATTTTGAAACAAGTAATATCTAATACAAAAATATTGCCATTGTAGCATTGAATCTTGAATGGAAAATTTTAGCTACAAATTATTTTTTTTATGAATAACGTTTGATAACGATAAAGTAGGAGATATTTTAGATACAGATTTGTTAGGCATACCTACAACAAGTCTTCCGTGACCAGAGTAGTTGCAATGGACACATTATTGTCATAATTTTTTGCATACTCACATTTTTTACTACGAATTTTCTACGACGGTATACTACAAGAAATGAATTTATAGTGACATTTTATTTAAAGTATGTCAGTATCTTATATGTTTATGAAATATATAACGTCGATATTATTCACTGGCAAATTGTTCTTATTATTAGCGATGATGTATATATGCGTTGCATTTAAAAAATTTTGCTACTTGTTGCTATTTTTAGTTTCAAATTTAACGAAGATTAATTAACTTTTTCAAAACCAATAATAGATAAGCATTCTATATGGAACATCACTAATGACATAACAATGAATATGGCATTTGTTGAACAAACATCATATATTTAACAACAGATGGTATATTGACACTCTTGATGGCTTCGTGGGTTGCCTCAGAAAATCATGGTTCCTCAAAGACTGTTTGAGATTGAAGTGCTCCCAATGTTGTAAAATTTATTTGATAAGTCTCGCACTCAATAATTGCCTTAGCCAATGCCAAGAATGCCTTTCCGAGAATGTTGGAGACTAGGTGAATTCTCCTTGATGCTCAATATCAATGATCGTGAAGTTCACTTTAAGCAGAGCACCTTGGAATGTAACGATGGCTGAAATTGTTCCTCTCGACCGCTTTATAGATCGATCAACCAGTTGAACAATCTCTCTTATTTTTCTGATAGGTCCAAGTTTGAGCTTATCAAAAACAAAAGTCGGGAGGATATTGATTGGTTAGTCGTCATCGATTCGAGCATGGCTAAATATGGTGTATTTGATTCCACAGTCAAATTTGGGCAACCGCTTCACTATATGGCTCTTGATTTTTCTCCTCATTACCGAGGAGATGGCCATTAACAAGGTGTGTCTTTCAGTCTTTGTTCTTGTCCTGCCTGACTTTTTCATCATTAATTTGTTCATTACAAATCCTTTAAGGTCGGGGAAGTGTTCGATGGCTTGTATCAAGGGAAGTTGAAAACTTAATCCTTTCTCCAGTGTTTCCCGTAGAGCAGGATCCAAAATCATCGAATCTTCTTCAGTTTTAATTTTTATGATTTTTTCTGATTTTTCGATTTTTTGGTGTTATTGATGTGGTGTGTAGGTGTGTTGTGTTTCCCAGATGATGAGGGGTTTCGATTTACCGAGTAAGAGTCAAAATCAGAGTTATCCCTAGGGGAATAATATGAAGAGTAGTCGATGTCAGATTCGTTCCTAGGGTGAACTGAGTCCATGGATTTCAGAATATCCTCAGGGTTCTCAACATTAGATCCAATCATTTCATCCTCCACTTTCATAATCGAGCTTCCACAAAATAAAATTAATCGGTCAGTGAAATTTTTAAAACTTTCCTCCATTAATTCATCTCTTACTTATCCTCAAAATATTATCCTCTAAATAATTTTCAGGATCAATCATGTAAGTAGTCTGTGTGGTTTCTCAATTTTGAATTTGAGATCTAGTTATTTCATCTTTCATTTTCTTGTATGAACTGGGAGAGGAGATTCTCTTGGAATATCCACTATATGATCGTTAATTTCTGAAAATTTCTTCTCAAAAATCATGGAAAGAGTTTGCTCAATGTGAGGATCTTGTTGGAATCTGTAGGTCTCATACTCAGCATACCGTGGTATAGGCATGTAGTGCTGGTTTAAGTAGAGTCTATTTCCATGGTTATGATTGATCATATCCCCAAACAAAGGAGTCATACAGGGTTCATGTGTGTCGATATCATCAGTTTGGTCCTCTTTATGTGTAGGCTGGTCGAAGGAGTGGTATTCCGGTTGGTCAATGGAGATTTGATCGATGGTCAATCCAATACTGATGATCATTAAGTGCGGGCCTCTCCTTGTGGTATGATTGGGTTTCCATATTATTTCCTATGGTCAAGAAAAGATGTGAATTTATGTAGTGTTGACCTATCCCAGCCAACTTGTGAGGAAGGAATGAAGTTAGTTGGGGTTGATATTGATGCCAAACGTTTGTTTCGATGTTTTGTTCTTCAAATGGTTCTTGTGTTCTGGAAAGAAATCTGGCATAAGTCGGGCCATCCCAAGATGGCAGTTGATCATGTGCGGTCACAAGTGGTGGAGGTGATATATATGTAGAAGTAGATAAAGCGGTCGAAAGATCAGGGTAAATGGTTTTGAATTCAAAGATTGGACCGGGTTCATCCGAGGGTCAAAGTTTCTAGCGAATGTTGGAGGATTCTTGATAGAGTGTTTAGATGATTTGGGTCTAACCGAGACAAATTTATTTTCATAGTATAGATCAGATAGGTACTCGGGCCATTGTTACGTCTTTGTCAAAGGAGGTTGATGATGAATGATCTCGGCGCAAGTGCACAGGATATTCACAAGAAGAAAACGTTTATCAAGAAGAGTGATGGCACAACTGTGTAGTTTTTTATCTTCAAAATCGGTTCATGCACACCAATGCAAATGCAATACAAACCCCAGTTTCACCAACTCACACAATGAAGCCGCAAGAGTTCGACAATTATCTTTTTAATTTTAGTTAGTGATAAATCAATCTTGAAAAATAATTAGTGAGTTATTAGATACTGAAAATTTTCCTAAAGACTGTCCGAATTCTTACGACTAGTTGCATCCACTTTCAGCTAGTATGGGTGTAAGTACAGACCGTAAAACGACTACCCGTATTACCTAAGGACGGAGCCTTACGTAGTATCCTTTAAATCACCCACTCTGCTAAGGAAATCCAGACCGTTTATCGGCTACTCGTAGATCCTCACTGAGAAGTAGCTAATCGTTTTTTTATAAAATCAGTATTCTGAATGAAAATTCCGGAGCTGTGCTCTAACCTTAAGTGTCATCTCTCGCTCACTCCGATAAATAAATGAATCCAAGCTCGGGGTTGCTCTCCTACAAAAATTCTTGATTTTATGAGTTAATTTGGTCAACTTTCAGTCCCAATTTTAATAAAGCGATCACTGAGAAATTAGGTGAGCACAAATACACGTCGACCGTCCAGTCCCAATTTTCTTTAAAATTATGTGTCAAAACCTGAGGGAGAAATTCGGGAAAAGTCGATGCACATAAAACAATGATGTATGCTCATATAGAAGACTTATAGTGATTCCTCGCAATCTCAATGTGGGATGCAATACAAGAATTTAAAATTTAATCTATATGAATGCAAGCAGACAAAATCTGCACCTATAGAAAGTTCTATTATCCAGAAAATGAGTTAAATTGACTAAGTTGAACGATCTAATGTGCATCTCAATTAAGAGAAGTGTGGTCCTAGGTTCTACGAGCATAAACAATAAAATCTAGAAGCTCTAATAGTCGTATGTGCAGGTTTATCCTAAGCGTCACTAAAGTCGGGCCCCACCCTCACTAGAGAGTGAAACAGGCCACGACACGCTACGGAAAAAGTTCAAGGTCTTTTTTATACATGCGACAGTCCAAACAGACACCGCTAGAAATGAGCAATTAATTACAAAAATTAATATTACAGAAAAATAAATCCTAGACTCTACGCTCTCTCACGACTCGACTCGATCTTTATTTTAATGTAGTTTTTTGGAAGTCGGTGAAGATGCGTCGATTTTCGAAAATCGCTCCATGTACGTCGGGTACCTCGCACGAAAAATAAGAGAGAGAGTGTAAGAGAGTGACAGAAAAATTTATCAAAAATAAAAACAGAAAATATATGAGGGAAAATGAAAAATGTAAAGTGGCACGTTTGAGGGTCAGACTACCCAAATGTGTGGAAAACAAAGCACTAATTTTTTAGACAAAATCTAAACTGTTTGCCTCGTTGTTCTGCTCCTTGTTTTGATGCCCAACCAAAATGAAAAATGTAAAGTGGCATGTTTGGGGGTCAGACTACCCAAATGTGTGGAAAACAAAGCACTAATTTTTTAGACAAAATCTAAATCGTTTGCCTCCTTGCTCTGCTCCTTGTTTTGATGCCCAGCCACCTCTTCTCCAGAGAATCCATCTCAACCATGCATTCCTCTTCTCCGACCAAAAATCCACCAGGGATCGAAATGGGTGCCTCTTCTCCTACTTCGACTCCAGAGCATCTTCGCCGCCCTCGCCAACACCACCGCACCCTTTCCATGGTGCTCTACCGCAGGTGGCCCGCAAACGCCATCAACCGCCAGAGGGCCTCCCTCCTTCACCTCTGGTCCTCCGCCTTTGACAGCCGGGCTTACTGCTTGAGGCCCTCCCACGTGAGGCGCACATGTCAGAGGGAACGACTCCAACAAAGGATGCGCCCTCCCCACATGATTCTCACATGTGCAAGGGGTTATTTACACCAAAACCTCTTACCAGATCTCCAATTATCATCCGCCAATTGCATAGGAGAAGGGCATCAATGGTGACAGCCTGATACCCTTATTCCTCGACAAGATCCAAGGCTACGAAGCCTTGTTGCAGACCTCCTCCAGGCTGCTCTGCTCCAACCTTCTTCGTGTCGTCGAGCTGTGACATCATCCACTACTCCACCTTGCATCACCTTACACCACCATCAACCTCTCCGACCACTACCGCCTGCACCATATCCTCCTCCTCACACCGTTCAACATCGTGCCGTCATCGAGGTCTGATCGTCCGTGCATGGCACCTTCATCGACAAATTGGGAGGGGTTGCCCTGCCTTCAGAACCCCATCAACACAACCAACGACCCCAAGCTCCTCCGATAATCTCATCCTGGGGGCTTTCCGCCAGTAGCCTCGTCGCTCCGCTAAGAGCTTCATCGAGATCTTCGATCGCCTGCGACTCCTTCAGAGCTTCTCCCTCCAGACCAGTTGCTCCATCGGAACGCCAACATCTCCTCTCCATCAACGAGGCATCCCTGATGCCGGAGGCCACCATCGCCAATGCCTCCGACAACAAGGCCTCCTCCATCTTCAGAACTCCAGCTCCACATATTTCTTCCAGTTTAAGCTTATCATGTTACTCCTCCCAGTTTTATTTTTATTTCTTTGTGATATTTTTAAAACTCCTGGAGGTTAAATCACATATTATCGTAATTTTGTCATTCAAATTTAGACTTAATTTGAGATTCATATCCCATCCATGAAACCTATCAAGATTTGATGGTCTCAAAATTATTGAAATTGAACATGTTAGGAGTGCTTGATTTTTCTGAAATTTGAAAAATAATATTATAATAATATGTTAAATCCCTACATGAGTTTAAAAAAATATGTAAAAATAAGAAAAAAGGTAAGAGTTACCAATTTAGGCACTTCCATATAGCATACATACATACATACATACATACACACACACACACACACATATATGTATATATGTATATGGGTTCAATGGGGCTGACCCTGCCCCTTTTTCGGTGTTTTTTTTCATTTTTTAAGAACATTACCATGTATTTTCACATATCTATATACATCCCTCCTATATGTCACTCGAATTCATCAAAAACAGAGACACTTATGCCCTCCATCTAGAATAGGACGATTACATGGAAGTACCTAAATTGGTAAGTCTTACCTTTTTCTTATTTTTGTGATATTTTATTAAGAACTCATGGAGGGATTTAAATCAAATATTATCATGATATTTTTTTTCAAATTTTAGAAAAATCAATCTCTCTAAACATGTTCTTCTGGAAGGGTCAATTTCAACAATTTTGAGACCATCAAATCTTGCTAGGGTCCATGAATGGGATAAGAATATCAAATTGAGTCGAAATTCGAATGACAATAATATGACGATGTTATTTAACCCTCCAGGAGTTTTAAAAAATATCACGAAAAAAATAAAAAAACTAACATGATAATCTTAAAGTTAGTTATTCCTCGTTAACTCATACATTTTGCCCATATATACATAGCTATATCTTAATTTATAGAGTACAAGTACTTCCATATGAAAAATTACTACTAATTAATTAATAAAAAAATATATTAGAATAAAACCAAATTATGTTTTAAAAAATGTTGTAGTAACAATCCAAGGCATCAGAATTTATAATTAAGCAAGAATATCATTAGCTTGCAATGGTTTAACCACTACAACAAAATAGACCAATAGTGATCCTTTTTTTCAAGTAACCATCAAGCAGTAGATGAGCCTACCCCGTTGTTACACCTGAGATAACGGATATTGAGGAGACCATTGGTTTAGATACTCTCCCCACTGTTCCATTTCCTGATGCTCTCAGCATAGAAATCGAATAGATGACTTCTTATATGATCCTGAGACATATGCTTGGGCTCATCTTGAGTCGGTCGAAACCTTCTCTGACAACCTTGACCAATTCTATCCAACTCAGGAGTGCACCAATATTAAGATAACTAAGAACAAATACGTGGGATGTACATCGACAAAGGAGGAATATTTCAGTGGTTATTCATCTGGAGACTCAATTGTCAACACCCCACCCCCAGGACCAGCACCTTCACAGACAACACAAAACCAAATGGTTGCTCCTTCATCTAAAAAAGAAAGTCACATTCGACCATTCGGAAAAGGAATCGTCTTATAATTCCTCATCAGGTCTAGAAAGGATAACCTACATGAGTGAGGTCTGTTCAACAGTTCTAAGATCCTATCTACGCAAGGATCCAAATTTCGATTCCTGTTGGATGACTCCTGTTCCTCACTATTATTCATCCAAGGTTGATTCTCCTGGTCTCATTAAATATAAAAATATAATTTCTTATGAACTGACTAAGACTGGTGCTTCAGAGTATTCATCATCCGAGGATGAATTGCTTGATCCCAAGAAGGAATAAATTTTGAGAAAACAACTGAAGCAATTAAAGAACATGACTATTGGAGTGCCTCCACTTTCAAATACTATTCCTTGGAGGATAACTTAGATGATCGTTATTTTTCATCTGATTCATATCCTTCATCTACTCTCCAGCATGATTTCTCTGAGGAATGGTTGGGAATCATATGCTTCATCTCCTTCTTATCATTATGATCTCCCACCACATGCTCATAAAAAGATCGGTCGAAAACCACCTTAATCATTAGCTACCCTTCCTCCCTCCCGACCCCATTGGTCTCCTTGTACATCTTCTTCCTCTACTTAGGCCAAGGCCAAAGTATAGAGGGGACCGATGCCATGTGAACATACCATTCTTCCTATCTCACGATCGCCTCATTTCCACCCTTATTCTCTACTTAGGCTGACTAGAAACTAAGTATAGGGGGAACCAATGCCCATCTATATATGCTCTCCTCATTCACATCTACTGACCACTCAGTTTCGCTCTTCTTCTATACTTAGACTACCCACAGCCTAAGTATAGGGGGCGGGCCGACTTCTATTGTTTATAATTCTTTTTCATTTCTTACATTTAACCCAAACTATGTTTTCTTTTCGCTTCTTGTGCTCCGAGTACATAGGACTCACTAAGTATAGGTGGTGTGAATATATACTTTGCATATATTTTACCCATAGCTCGTACTTTCGTGTAAGTCTACATATATTTATAGGATGGGTAACTGACTTGTAAAATATTAAAAAAAAGGAAAAAAATTATTGCATTAAAAAAATCCAAAAAATCTAAAACACAAAAAAAATCTTTTTCTACTAACACTAACTGTGTCCAACCAATTTTTTTTAAAAAAATGGCTTCTTATTCATTTTTGCATAAAAAACAACAAAAAATCCTTGCATTAAAAAAATCCAAAAAATCACAAAGTAAAAGAGAGAGAGAGTGTGTGTGTGTTCTGCATTTTATGTACCTGCACTTTTGTTAGCAATGTGAGCCTCGGGCGAACCATTTGGAAGACACATGGAGATGAAATCTCCATGTGTCTTCTCTCCATATTTGTTGGGTTGATTTAGGAATGAATTATATTTGATTTTATCAAATATTTTTTAACCTAAATTTGTTGTTTTTGTCAACAACAATCTTAGCCATTGGATTGACATAAATCAATCTCACCCATTGATTTTATGTGTCCCATGGATTGAGATCCATGGATCCCAAAACCCTATAAATAGAGAGGCATACTTGGCTCTCTCTTGACACATGCTATTGTAGCACAAAAACTCTCTCTCTCTTTCTCATACTCGACAGCCCTCTCTCTCCCTCTCTTCTTGGTGGCCGTCCACCTTGGTGGAGAGAATCGTCGACGCCCGCGCCATCGTGCTGCCGCTTCGATTCTCTGCGGTTCTTTGTCTTCTTGGAGTGCTTCACTCACGAAGGAGATGTTTGATCTCGTGCGACGAGATCAGGAGCAACCGCGCTTGGATCAACTTGGATTGCGAGGACACCGCGGCTCATCTCCGCGCTCGCAAGCCGTTACTCCGACGATCGGACTTGAGACAAGAGGTCTCTTTTCGTTATTGCATTATACTTGCTGTGGTTATATACTAAACGATTTGAGAATGGTTCTCGGATCATGTGGTTTCATCGGTTTAAAAATTTTTAAATTCTGCTGCACCGAACAACTAGTACGACTAGTCGTTCTTCGTCGTATTCGATACGAAGATCACGCTTCCGTGATGCGCTTGAGGATTTCTCCATATTCTTCAAGTGGTATCAGAGCCTTAGGTCGACGGTTTCGAATATGATTCGAAAAATCGAGGACGACTTGGGTTCGTTTAGGTCGCGAAAGTTTTCATCGCATTTGATTTCGCAGATCTGTTTAGTAAATAAATTCGGCACTGTTTAAATTGTTTAAACACGAATTTAATATTGATTTTTGTTCCCCATTAAATAAGGAAACCATAGGAACTGAGTTTGCGTAAATCGGATTTCGTATGCTCTAGTTATGGTTGTTTTAATGGACATGTATGTACTGTTGCGGGAACAGTAGATTTTAACATGATTAAAGAGTTAATTACTGTTATCATCTGCCTCAAAATGCGTGCAAATCCACTTAGGCTGTTCTAAATCAAGTTAGCAATCTATGAAAATTGAGTTTGCCTAATTTGGATTTAAATTGATTGAGATATGTCAATTTTAGTGAATAGGGGTCATTACTGAAATTGCATTCCTAATCTAGAACCAAGTGATTGTCAATTAGTGAAATTAATTGTTAATTTCGTGAAATAATCTTGAAAGATATTTGTGGAATATTGAAACATGATTATTTGCCTAATTGACTTGGACCCAACCAATTAATTGATTAAGATGTGATCTAAATCATAATTGGAAACCACAATCTTTCAAACTTGATGCTTGAATAGGATTTGGGAATTTGTCTAGCGAATTTCCTTATAATAAAAAATGTTTTGATTATTACTATATGGTACAATTTCGGTTGAAAAACCGATGATCATCTCAAGTACAAATTAATCAATTTGGCATTATCCTTTCCCGAGGCGGATGTGGTGCCTAGTCGGAGAGCATTGGGGTTGCGGGTTGCAACGTATGTGGTCCGTCCCACTCTCGTCGGTACTGGCCATGACGGCGGGTAGGGCCGGGATAATGTCCGAGGGATTAAGATGTATTTTTCTAATTATTAAAATTCGAATTAATACGTATTTTGAGATATTACTATATACGTATTCAAGTAAAATAATCAAGTTTGATTGATTGAATTGATAATTAATTTAATATGATTAAATTGATTATGTCCAATTGAAATACTCTAATATGATTAGAGTTATTAATTCCCTTGGAAGAATTAGTTATGTGAATATGATTCATAATAATTAATTAAAATTTGAATATGAGATGGAGGATCACATAAGTGACATCCATGGTCTCCCGTCAAGGCGAAGAGTTCCGTCGCCAGACATCGTATGAAGGAGACGCCTGTACGAAGTGACAGCTCCTGCATACGATCCGTTTGGATCGGGCTCGTCGCTTCTCGAAAGAGTAAGGACGTATGCATAGTGACCCCAATATCGGGTCCTCATATTATTGGGGCGATATTGGATTGCGCATAGCGAGTTGTATTCCTGTTGACGGTTGGTTCAATTAATAACGGGTCAACATCGCCTTAGGGGTGGTGGGCCCGGGTATTAAAGACCGAATTGGGAAATGCAAGTTGGACTTACAATGCGGAATGTGTTCCCGCTTCTCTTTATTGGAGTCATAGGTTCTCATATTATTGGGATATGACAAAGATAAGGAGGAGATCCTAGTTCTTGCTTGAGATATATTGGTAAGTATATCTCTTACTTTGAAAGTGAATAAGGGAATAAACTTTCAAGGTTGACATAGCAAGAACAATTTGATTTAAAATGCCTTAATCAAATATTATAAATTTGAATATATATTTTCTATATTCTAATACAGTGCATTCTTAATTTCAGAAAATGAAGTCTTTGAACCCACTTAGTAGGCTTCTAGAGGTCAACCAATTGACCGGCCCAAATTACTCGGATTGGATCCGAAATTTGGAGCTTGTTCTCTCTGCTGAGCGCATAAGTTATGTGCTATCCGAGGACAAGCATGAGAACCCTAAGTCCACGAAAGAAAAAGCATTTAATGACAAGTATGATGAAGATCATGTCTTGGCTAGGTGCTATATCCTAGGTTCTCTCTCCAATGTTCTACAGAAGCAACATGTGGAGATGAGTACCTGCCACGAAATCATGCAGAATCTTAAGGATATGTTTGGT
Organism: Ottelia alismoides; assembly: GCA_037367405.1. NCBI lineage: Eukaryota > Viridiplantae > Streptophyta > Magnoliopsida > Alismatales > Hydrocharitaceae > Ottelia > Ottelia alismoides. The sequence goes on from JAZKJV010002542.1 coordinate 330,829, forward strand.
GACATTAACCGCACTCAGTGGTACAATGTTATGAAAGACCTCATTCGCTGTAGAATGCAGGAAGGGACTTCGGTCCGTGAACATGTACTCAAAATGTTTGGGTACTTGTCGAAGCTGGAGACTCTTGGGGCAACAATGGATGCAGACATGCAAGCTGACTTCATTCTGCTGTCATTGCCCAAGTCTTTCAATAACTTTGTGGTGTCATTCCACATGAATAAATTGGAATTGACAAGTGATGCTCTCCTTGCTGCATTAAAGTCCGCAGAGGACGTGATGAAGAAGGATGGTCCCAATGGCAGTGCAATGGTTGCACAGGTCAAAGGGAAGCGCGGTCGGAAGCATGGTTCTCGAAAGGGCCCGGTCCAGAAGAGAAAGAAGAAGGGACAAAGTGTTGCCTCTTCTTCCAATGCATCCACTCTCATGGCGTCGAAGAAAACCGACGTCTGTCACCACTGCAAGAAGCCGGGGCACTAGAAGCGTAACTGCCCAGATTACCTGAAGTCCTCAGACAAAGGTAAAGCCCCAGCAGGTATGAAATCTACTTTCATCATTGAAACTAGCTTTCTCGTCGGACGAGAAGGAAGTTGGATTGTAGATTCTGGTGCTTCTGTTCATGTATGCAATTTGTTGCATTTGTTTCAGGAAACTAGAAGTCTTGAAGAAGGGGAGATAGTCATCCAGATGGGATCTGATGCAAGTGTTGCAGCAGTCGCCGTCGGGACATGTCGACTATCATTATCTAGTGGAAGAGTCCTAGTACTTAAAGAGTGTCTTTATGTACCTGAAGTTAGAAGGAATCTGATATCTGTATCTAAGCTAGTTAGAAGTGGATGTTCGTTCCTGTTCTGTAATAAATTAGTCATAAATCATTATGATAAATATATTGCAGAAGGTGTTTTAACTTCTAGAGGACTCTATGAATTATGCATTAATGAGAATGTCATGAATGTTACAACCACTAATAAAAACCCTAAGAGATCCAGGGAGAATAAAAAACATTCAAATATGATTTGGCATCAAAGGCTTGGTCATTTGTCTGTTGATAGGATCAACAGATTGATAAGGGATGGACCTTTAGATTTCCTACAGGTTCAATCTTTGCCTACCTGCGAACATTGTATTCGAGGTAAAATGACTAGGATGCCTTTCCGTAACAAGGTTACAAGATGCGAAGGTATTATTGACCTAATACATACCGATGTATGTGGTCCCTTCAGTACCGCGACTCGAAATGGATACCGATATTATTTGACGTTTATCGATGACCATTCGCGATACGGGTTTATCTTCCTATTACGTCATAAGTCTGAAACCTTTGAAAAGTTCAAGGAATTCAAGGCTTTGGTTGAGAACCAAACCGATAGGAAGATTAAACGGATTCGATCTGATCGAGGTGGCGAGTACCTATCAGATGAATTCAAGGAATACCTCAAGGAGAATGGAATTGTTTCAAATCTCACTCCTCCTGGAACTCCCCAACTTAATGGTGTTGCTGAAAGACGCAACAGGACCATCATGGACATGGTCCGTTCAATGATGAGCAAAGCACATTTATCTCTTAGTTTCTGGGGATATGCAGTAGAGACTGCAATATATATCCTGAATAAGATTCCTAGCAAATATGTACCTAAGACTCCTCATGAGCTATGGTATGGAACCAAACCTAGTGTTAATCACTTGAGGGTTTGGGGTTGCTTGGTCTATGCGAAGAACGTGGACGCAAGTAAGCTGGAATCTCGCTCTCGTGAGTGTTACTTCATTGGGTATGTTAAAGATGGTATTGGATACCAGCTTTATGACCCTGAGACCCAAAAGGTTTTTGTCTCTAGAGATGTGAAGTTTCTGGAGGATGATTTCCTTAAAGGTCAAGATAAAAGTGAAGTAGAGGAACTCATTGAATCCCAAGATGATTCTGAGCTCCCCAGACCAGAAACTGAAGAAGTAAATAAAGATGAAACACCCATACCTCTTCGAAGGAGTTCGAGGATGGTTGCACCACCTGAAAGGTATGGATTCCATGTGTCAGGTGAAACTGACATTGATCCTACTTCATTTGATGAAGTACTCGCGGATCAAGACATGGATAGATGGATGCTAGCAATGAAGTTAGAAATTGACTCCATGCATAAGAATGGTGTATGGACCCTAGAGGATCCACCTAAAGGGGTAAAACCCATTGGATGTAAATGGATCTTCAAGAGAAAGAGGGGACCTGATGGGAAAGTAGAGACTTTCAAGGCACGGCTCGTAGCCAAGGGCTACACACAGAGAGAAGGCATTGACTACGATGAGACATTCTCACCTGTGACTATGCTTAAATCCATCCGGACATTGCTAGCTATAGCTGCATATCTTGACTACGACATCTGGCAGATGGACGTAAAGACGGCTTTCCTCAATGGATACCTCGAGGAGGATATCTACATGGAGCAGCCCCAGGGCTTCATGACAGAGGATGGTAAAGTATGCAAGCTGAAGAAATCCATCTATGGGCTCAAGCAAGCTTCTCGTAGCTGGAACATCAGATTCGACGAAACCATAAAGAGTTATGATTTTGTGCAGAATCCTGATGAACCTTGTGTATACAAGAAGACTAGTGGGAGCGCCATTGTGTTCATCGTGCTTTATGTAGATGACATCCTTATCATTGGGAATGATACAGGGATGATGACCAGTGTAAAGATTTGGATGTCCCATACCTTTGAGATGAAAGATCTTGGAGAAGCCTCTTACATCTTAGGCTTGAAGCTGTTCAGAAATCGAGAAAAGAGGATTTTGGGATTGTCACAACATGGATACATTAAGAAGATTCTTGAACGATTCCGTATGGATAGTTCTAAGAAAGGATTCCTACCCTTAAGACATGGTATCCACCTGTCTAAAGGAATGGCTCCTCAAACAGTTGAGGAAAAGAAAGCCATGGCTGGATGTCCTTATGCATCAGCCGTAGGAAGCTTAATGTATGCCATGATGTGTACTAGGCCAGATATCTGCCATGCAGTGGGAGTGGTAAGTCGTTACCAATCCTGCTATGGAGAATAACACAGGAATGCAGTAAAGAACATATTCAAATATCTAAGACGGACGCAAGATTACATCTTGGTCTATGGAGATGGTGATCTTCAAGTCTTGGGATATACAGATTCTGACTTCCAATCGGATGTAGATGATCGAAAGTCGACATCGGGGTTCGTGTTCTTGTTGAATGGTGGTGCTGTGAGCTGGAGAAGCAAGAAGCAAGACACTACTGCAGATTCAACAACGGAAGCCGAATACATTGCCGCATCAGATGCTGCAAAGGAGGCGGTGTGGTTGCGCAAGTTCGTGCTGGAGCTTGGCGTAGTTTCCTCTGATACTCCCATCCCGTTACTCTGCGATAACACGGGAGTCATTGCCCAGGCAAAGGAACCCAGATGGCATCAAAAGAGCAAGCACGTGGAAAGGAAATACCACATCATTCGGGAGATACAAAAGCGTGGTGACATCATCATCACCAAGGTGGCCTCTGCCGACAACGTTGTTGATCCTCTTACCAAACCTCTGACACAGAAGGTTTTCGACCAGCATGTAATGAGTATGGGTTTAAAGATTGTACCTGAATGGTTCTGAGGGCTAGTGGGAGATTGTTAGCAATGTGAGCCCCGGGCGAACCATTTCTACAATAAATGTTATTGTAATGAATAAATTATCAATGAAAGTTATTGATTATTTTTCACTCCCTTTCTGAGATTAATGAATGAATGCACTATAGGGTCCCTCTGTACAATAAGGGTTATGTACCATGGCCAACTTGATGATCATACAGCTGTTGATTCATTGGATGGATCATAGAGGCTGATGCTTGGATGAATATCTAAGGAGTTAGATAGAGGACTCATCAAGCATCATCAAATGATCATTAAGTGATGATCTCCAGTCTGAGTAGGAGATGGCAATCCTATCTCATATGACTGATATCTGACTGACCTCTTGATGCAGGTCCTCTGCATGGGAATAGTGATTCAGAGGTGTCAGGTTAGTTAAGTCAATGGGTTGACTTGACGAGATCGAGATAACCAAAGACCTACGTTGAATACTGTCACAACATAGGCATGCATCCTCTGACTAGAGACAGATGTATTGCTATATGTCTGAGTATGTACATTTGGCAGACCAATAGGTTGATGACCTAATCAAGGTCTATATACCCGCGAGCTGGTGTGCATGTAAGGACATATGAGTAATGCGATCTCTCAAAGGGATCATACAGGTTCACTCGTGAACCGGGAGACATGAGCTCACTCATGAGGTAATGGGACTAAACAAATTCCATGCATGGTCGTCGTGCTTTGGAAGCATGACATGAATTTGAAGGTAAGATATATGCTTTGTGAAAGCATATGATCTATACCAAATCCCAATGACCAAGATTGAGAAACTTAAATGATCTAACTCTGAAGATGACAGTGCAAAAGTGATCTTTATCTTCAGAATGATCATGAGTCTTCCAGTATGTAGGATGTGCAGGTATTGGGAATACCTGAAGGGTGATTTGATCATATACGATTGTATAACCATGACGCTTCCATTTCGAGGGAGTGATGAAACAGGTTTGGATTTTAGTGACTCCTCTCATTAGAGAAGTGACCTAATCTTAGTCCATGAACTGGACATTGATCTGAATGAGATTCAGATGCAATGAGAAGATTAAGTCTACGGTCTTGATTTGATCAAGCATCAGTGGGAGGTCCATAGGATCTGGATTTGAGATATGATCTCAACATCCAAGTCACTATACGTGGAACAATACAATCGCCTTGTCCTTATCTCCAAGTATCTGAGGAGAAATAGCATTGTTCTTAAATGGTTTAAGAACAATTCCATAAGATCTAATCAAGGAGAAGTTGATAATTAAATGTGATTTAATTATCATGATGTATGAGAAGTTATCCAATATGATTAAATGTGATTTAATTATTTTGGATAAGAATAATGTGGATAGAAATATCCAATTATTCATAATATATTATAAATGTGATTTATAATGTATTAGAGAGAGTTAATTATAATTTATATGTGTTGATTAATTATTATGTGTATTGGATACACATTGTGTAATTAATTAACAATATGAATTATATCTTGTTTTGGGTTGTGAATATGATTCACAATTTTTCCATGGCAAGAATGCAATATTCTCAAAGATAATTGTGAATTATTTTTGAAGAATAAAACCCAATAAATTTGTTGCATAATAAATAAGAGAGATTACAAGGAGATATGTAATCTCATGGATTACCATGAGATTGCAATCTCCATGCAATCTCATGGGCGGCACACCATTCCAATATGGAATGTGTGGCCGCCCACTTGGAAGGCACATGGAGATGAAATCTCCATGTGTCTTCTCTCCTTATTTGTTGGGTTGATTTAGGAATGAATTATATTTGATTTTGTCAAATATTTTTTAACCTAAATTTGTTGTTTTTGTCAACAACAATCTTAGCCATTGGATTGACATAAATCAATCTCACCCATTGATTTTATGTGTCCCATGGATTGAGATCCATGGATCCCAAAACCCTATAAATAGAGAGGCATACTTGGCTCTCTCTTGACACATGCTATTGTAGCACAAAAACTCTCTCTCTCTCTCTTTCTCATACTCGACAACCCTCTCTCTCCCTCTCTTCTTGGTGGCCGTCCACCTTGGTGGAGAGAATCGTCGACGCCCGCGCCATCATGCTGCCGCTTCGACTCTCTGCGGTTCTTTGTCTTCTTGGAGTGCTTCACTCACGAAGGAGACGTTTGATCTCGTGCGACGAGATCAGGAGCAACCGCGCTTGGATCAACTTGGATTGCGAGGACACCGCGACTCATCTCCGCGCTCGCAAGCCGTTACTCCGACGATCGGACTTGAGACAGGAGGTCTCTTTTCGTAGAGACTTGATCAACCACGCTTCAAGAGGTATTGCATTATACTTGCTGTGGTTATATATGAAACGATTTGAGAATGGTTCTCGGATCATGTGGTTTCATCGGTTTAAAAATTTTTAAATTCCGCTGCACCGAACAACTAGTACGACTAGTCGTTCTTCGTCGTATTCGATACGACGATCACGCTTCCGTGATGCGCTTGAGGATTTCTCCATATCCTTAAACTTCATCCAGCATTACATTCATTTGCATTTGTGAAAAGCCATTGGATTCTGAACCAAGTTATGAGCAGAAACCAAGAGTGGTCTGGACTTGACCTTAATCCACCTAATTTTCAGCAGAACTTCGCCGAGAAATAGGATTTTAAAAGCTTCATGTTTTTGACTTAATTCTTCGAGTTCCACATGACAATGTGCATCATTTGACTCTTAGTGCCTAACATGGTCTCTTCATTCTGGGTACTACTCTAGAATAGCGAACTGATTTGTACTTTCGCACCATGCACTTATCTCAACTCGGACAGGGTGTTGAAATAATATGTGAGTTTCTTTTCTGGTGGAGTGGACATCTAAAGATCAGAGTACGTGTTGATAAAGATTCGGAAAAGGGATGGACGAATGTGCATAATTTTTTTCTAAGACCCCAAAATATGTATGGGAAAAAAGATTCCATATCCGTAGGGACACAACAAGATCCAAGCAGAGCTACCAAATCCAAATACAAAGAAGCCTACTACCAAATAAATATTTGATCAAGAAGATCCAAGCTTCAAGAAAACCTGCAGATCTTGGTGGAGACTCGGCTATACTGTCTAGTTTCACAAGGAGAGGTGACTACATTGGTTATCCTCCAATTACTTTCCCCTTCTTCAATTCTTCTCCCTCATTTCGATTGTGAACATAGGACGACAAACCTTAGAAGGAAATATCTGACTCCCCGAGGACGAGTTACTATAGAGGAGTTTGCGTGGTAGTCCGACATTCTGGATGGGAAGAGCTAAAACCTTTCATACTGAGTCAATTGTTCAATGTTCATAGGGTATGCTTTGAGAGGAGGATTGATCTAAGATGACCTATGAGCCGAAACTGGGACAATGATCTGTAGAACTTGGAGGGTATTGATTTTAAAACCCTAAGTCTCACAGAAGTTCCGCCAAACTAATAATCCAAAGGTTAGGTCTAGTTTCATTTTCACCTTCTGCTCATGGTCTTGGTATGGAACCCAATCTCATTTCACCTCATTGCATTTCTTTAGATGCTCAGGGACGAGCATGGTTTAAGTATAGGGGGAATGATGAATCTCAGATTCATCACTCTAAACGTCATGAATTAAGTTCAAATATCTAAAATTCATTGGAATTTCTTCATTTATTTTGCATAATTAGCATTCACGCTTGTTTTGATAAGAATTGCATTTTATCACTCATTATTGCATAAAATAAGAAGTCAAAAATCCCTGCCAAAATGACATGTAAAATAGCCCAACTTCCTTGATTTTTAACTAATTCATGCTAACTTTAAACGACCTGAAACCACCTCCATTGTGTACATATTACTAACAAGAATAAATGAAAAATACAAAAAATCACCTAACGTAAATAAGTGGACGAAAAGCTCAAAACCTAATTACAGGATTTTCAGACTAAAATCTTGATATCTTCCTCATCTAATATGCGATTTAATCCTACACACTTTTGAACTAATGTACATTCAATTACCTAACAAGACCAAGTTCAAGTGAATCGGAGTTCATATGTAAAAGTTGGGTTTGGGCCTCTTTTGTACATTTTGTATTTTACGTGATTTTGACCTATTATTTTACATACCTAAATAACATGTTTTATTTTAATTATTTTTCATTTATTTCCTTTGGTAAAAGTTTTAAAATGTGCAAAAATCCAAATCCAAAATGAACTTGAAATCAAAGAAACTAGCCCGAGTCTTCACTAACTGTTTGTAAAAAGTTGTAGTTTTCGTGTTTTATTTTATTTCTTTTATCTTACTCGATAAAAATCCAAAAAAAAGTAGATTACTGTGTAAATATTTATCACTGATTTTATCATTTTTTTATATTTTTATTTGAGTTAAAAATAATAAAAATTTATAAAACTCCAAAATAAAGGTATTCTATGTAAATGGAATACCCCAAAAATATCATTTTGCAAATGATAATTTTGATTTTATCATAAAAGTTGTAATCTTATCAAGACAAGCAACTTTCATGAAGAATTTTTTCCGTTCTGAGGTCGTTTACTATTTCTTTTTGAATTATCTCTATATTTTTATTTTCGATTTTTCTACGGCTGATACATGGCAGCTCCTGGAGTAGCCACATGTCACCCATTTTTGGGATTTATATATACTCATTTTTATAAAAAAATTAAAAATTTTAAAAATAAATTTAAAATATATAAAAGGCATGCCACGTGGCTGCACTAGGGCTGTCCGATCTCGACCGATCGGACGGTACCTGTGCGCCTTCCCCTTCCTCCGTGGTCTCCCCCAACTTTCCTTTTCTGGCCTTACCGCCTCCGCTGCAAAAATCAGTGCCGCCCTATGAATCTCGGCCTTTGACGCCTCCGACCTTCCATCTCTAACGCGCACCCCCTTCCAGATGTGGTCGTGAATCTTTACCTCCCTCAAATCTCACGACCGTCACCGCACCTAATCCTCACCAGATCGCCTCAATTCCCTCGTCAGATCCCCAATTGATCCGACCTCCAATCTTCTCTCCTCCCCTGCGTATCTCGATCGCCACCTTCCATCTCCGACTGAAAATCCACCACCATCACCCCATTGTTAAAGCGTCGCCCTCTTCATCGTTCGCATCCGCTGATAAAGCACCGACCCGCGGAGGTGATAGCTCCGACGGCACCCCCTGCGGTGAGATCCAGCCTCTTTGGCCCTTGCAGCAAGCGCTCCTCTGCGCATCTACCCCTGCTCCAACCTTGGTCGTTGAGCCCAGTTCCCTTCTGTTACATCCACCTCCATCTCCCACCTTCATCCAGGAGCCTTTCGCTTCGACACCGACCAACGATCATCTTCATCAATTGCTTCACCGACCAAGTTGCTCAACTCTTGCCTCGACATCGCCGCCTGCGAGCAACACCTTGCCATGACTCTGCTTCAAACCAGCTGCCAACTTTCGCCTAAGGCTTCTTCTTCGACATGCGCCAGACAATGCGATTCCACTTCGCTCGAGAGTCCCCGACATCAGCCTCCCTTCAACCGTTCAGGAGGTTCCTCTGTCGCCAAGTTTCGCCTATAGGAAGCTCCTCCTCATCCTTCTCCGCTCCATCAACCACCGCCGCTTGAGGAGCAGGGTCCCTTTCATAAACGTCGCCATCAACATCCATATCAAGCCAAAGGTTCCTCCGCTTTCTTCCAGGAGCCCTCCGCCTCGGCTCCCTTCACCGACTACCGCAAAAATCCATCAGCAGCCTCAGGAGCCCCGCTCCTTCCTTCATTGCCAGGAGAGAAGATGAAGATCCCCTCACGTGCTCAACATGTGCAAGGGGAGGACATTTTGCGGAAGAAAGCCCCTCATTCCCGCCTACTTCCAAGAACTCCCTATCACGTGCTTAACACGCACGCATGGGGGCTATTTGCGTTGAAGCCCAAGGAGATCCACTTAATTCCAAGCCAGTCCCTGCAACTCGAGGGTCACGTGCTTGACATGTGACCGGTTGGGTTTTTGTAGAAATACCCCTACGGATTTTGGTAATTTCACACTGCAATTTTTTATATTTATTTAGTTATTGTAATTGCAAGTTTTTGTGGTGTGTGGTTAATTAATGATTAATTTTCTTATGTAAATTTATGTATTTTACCCATCTGTGCTTGGAAATTCATATTCAATTAACCATAGCTTTTAAAATTGTCAAAAAATCAGAGATTGTAGAATTAGCTGTATGATTACATCGTGCCTAAAAAGAATTGCATTGCATGCATGATTTTCCTTATAAATATTTTACATATTTCAATATTTAATTTTTAATAGGTATTAAAACTTGTATTTTTGAGGTTTAAAATTATTCTTAGATCCATCACCTAGTGATCAATCTTGGATAATTGTATTCCTTGAAAATAAATAAGCTTAATATTTATTGTAATTAAATATTGAAATTCACATCATTTGCATTCAAAAATTCTTTAAATATTCATCTTGCATTAGAAAATTCCAAAAAAAGTTACATTGCATTCATTTCATCATAATTGACATCTCGCTCAAGTTTCATAATTTTTGGACATCGTTTGATTGATATTTATTTTATAGTCCTAAATTTGGTCATATTTACATTTGCACTCCAAAAGTACATGTTGCACCCTGTTGATAAGTTATATATGTCATAAAAAATGTAAAAACTCCAAAAAAGGGCATGCCTGATTGAAAATGAAATGACTGTCGGACTGTGTATAGTTGAATAAACAAAGCTTATGTATTCCACAGTCTCATCTCATGGAATCTTGCAGCTGGAGACTTCACTACACTGGTTAAGCTCCACGGAAAACGTAGTTACACTGATTACAGTCTATTCTCTTTTTCCCCCTCTTCTTGAGCTAGTTGAAATCAAAAGGAATACCCCTCTCCTCGAGGAAAGAGTTTCTAGATTGGGGAATTAGAGTTACCTTGTTGAGGGAGGTTGTTTCTTTGCCACTTTTGAGGTGGGGAGCTATATATCACTTACACAATATAAGCAAAGATTCATAGTCATTAGAGTTTGCATATGTAGACTTGTTCAGACATGTTTGTTGAGGAGACCTGATCATAGAATTGTGGAACTTGTGAGTCTTACACCTATTTCCCAATAAGGTTCCGTCAAATTAATAAACCAAAGATCTGATTGAGTTCCATACTCTAATTTCATGAAGATAAGTTTAATAAGAAACTTTGATTCTCCCTTCTTCCTTTTCTTTTCTTTCTTTATCAGATAAGTGTTTGCTAAGGGACTAGTAAAGGTAAATATAAGGGGATGATGAATATATGATTCTCATACTTTATTCTTTTATTTATCTAAATCTTTTAGTAAAACATCGGTAACTATATATATTAAAATCATTAGATCGGCATTCACCATACCTTTGTTATTATTGTATAATTAGCACGTATTTGTTCAAAATAAAAAACTAATTAAAAAAGAAAAAGAAAAGAAAAAAAGAAGGATGTAATTATGTCATAAGTATAGACTGACCTGAATGTTGAGAGAAGGTCAATATTGACCTGATGGACAAGGAATAAAGTAAGCGGAGATAGGGTCATTATTCATTCTTCATGTATATATACATCATTCCCTCATTTTATCCATCAATAAAAAGACCTCAAATTGGTTCACTCCCATAATAAAACTTGTACTTGAAAATATTTTCTAAATAATAAAATTAATTGCAAAATTAATTGATGTACATAATGCAAACAATACCACTAATAAAAAGCTGCAAAATAGAACTTAAATGATCTATTCTGGTTCCATACAAACCCAATTTTTTTTAAAATCATCTTTATTAGACCCAAAATTAAGTTATCTTTAAAATAAGGGTGATTTATGATTTTTGGAGTTACAGTGTAAAAGTTGACTTTTGGGCGTGTTGTATAGCCATAAGGTACCTATATTTATTTATTTGTTTTATACATAAGACTTATATACTATATTTTTAAATACTTGTATAGTTTCCTAGCAATTTTATAAATTTAAAATAAAATTTACTAAATACAAAATAAATTAAAAAGAAAATCAAATTCTCATTGTGCAAATAGTTATACGTGTACAAAATAATAATTTATTTAACATCTATATTTATTTTGTAAAAATAAAATACAAAATAATTGTATATTTCTCAAATTATTTTGTAAATAATTAAAATAAAAAAAATTGTGCAAAAATAATAAAATATAAATACATGGATATAATATATAGTATATTATATCCATGTATTCAGGTAAAGATAAGGGCAGAAACGGTGTTGGAGTGGTTGTTCATAAAGATTTGAAGGATTGTGTGGTTGAGGTGCAAAGATTTGGGGATCGGATTATTTTGCTAAAGTTGGTGCTTGAAGAAGAAATTCTGAATATCATCTCAGTTTATGCACCACAAATTGGTTTAGATGAAAGGACTAAAAAAGCTTTTTGGGAGGATATGGATAAGATTTTACAAGGAATCCCACAAAGAGAGATAGTTTGCATAGGTGGAGATCTTAATGGACATGTGGGAAAAGATGTTTCAGGGTATGCAAGTGTGCATGGAGGACATGGTTTTGGGGATAGAAACGAAGAGGGAAAAGTCATTCTGGATTTTGTAATTGCATATGGTCTTTTCATAGCAAACACTCTTTTCAAAAAGAGGGAGGAGCATTTAATTACTTATAAGAGTGGCTCAACTAGAACACAGATCGATTACTTTGCGTTGAGGAGAAGAGATCAGTTGTGTTGCAAAGATTGCAAAGTAATCCCTGGAGAGAGTTTGACAACCCAACATCGCTTGTTAGTCTTGGATTTACAAATAAAAGGGCTGGTAAAGAAGAGGAAGGTTCCTAAGATCACTAGAACTAGGTGGTGGAATCTTCTGCTGAAGCAATCAAGCTTCAGGGAGAAGGTTTTAGAAGACTTATCTTGCGATTGTAGCGGTAGTGCAAACGAGATGTGGGAGGCAGTAGCATCTTGTATCCGAAAGGTAGCCAAAGAGATGTTAGGCGAGTCAAAAGGAGGAGCTCCGGGTCAAAAGGAGGCTTGGTGGTGGAGTGAAGGAGTGCAAGAGAAGCTAAAAATTAAAAGAGCTTGCTTTAAAGCTATGTCTAAGGATAGAACAGAGGAAACTGTCACAGACTATAAAATGGCGAAGAAGGAAGCAAAGAAGGCTGTAAGCGAAGCTAAGTCAAAAGCTTATGAGGTTTTGTATAAAAATCTCAACTCTAAGGAGGGCCAGAAGGATATATTCAGGTTGGCCAAAGCAAGAGAAAGAAATATCAAAGACCTTTCTCAAGTGAGATGCATTAAGGACGAGGAAGGTCACGTGCTTGTTACTCAGAAGGATATAGAGACTAGATGGGAGCAGTACTTCCATAAACTTTTCGTTGGAGAAGGAAATAGAGAGATCACTTTGGGTGATCTAGCTAGGAGTGAAAGTTACTTGAATCGTGCATGCTATAGACGAATACAAAGAAAAGAAGTAGAGGAGGCTTTGAAGGTTATGAGACCTGGGAAAGGTGTTGGACCGGATGACATCCCTGTAGAAGTATGGAAAGTTTTAGGTGAGCGTGGTTTGACTTGGCTTACGAATCTATTCAATGTTATTTGACGAAGCAAGAAAATGCCTGAAAATTGGAGGAGGAGTATCGTGGTGCCTCTTTATAAGAGAACAAAGGAGACATTCAAAATTGTTCAAATTACAGAGGTATCAAGCTGATGAGTCACACTATGAAAATTTGGGAACGTGTGATCGAAAGAAGGTTGAGACAAGTTTCCCAAATAAAAGAAAATCAATTCGGATTCATGCCAGGTCGCTCAACTATTGAAGCCATCCATTTGCTGAGGAGAACAATGGAGATTTATAGAGCTAAAAGGAAGAATCTCCATATGATCTTTATTGATTTGGAGAAGGCTTATGATTTCGTCCCACGAGAGATACTGTGGAGAGTTTTGGAGAAGAGACATGTACCTGTCCTATACATTAATCTCATAAAGGATATGTATGATAGTGCTTTATCTTGTGTAAGGACCCCGACGGGGAAGGCTGACTATTTTGATATCAACATTGGTTTACATCAAGGTTCATCTTTGAGTCCATTTCTTTTTACTTTGATTATGGACGAGTTGACAAGTCACATTCAGGATGAGTTACCTTGGTGTATGTTATTTGCTGATGATATTGTGTTGATTGACGAGACTAGAGATGGAGTAAATGAGAAGCTTGAGGTTTGGAGACATGCATTGGAGACTAAAGGTTTTCGTATAAGTAGGGCTAAGACGGAATATATGGAATGCACCTTTGATGGAAGCAATGGTGAAGGAATCGAGGTGAAGATTTGTGACGATAACATTCAGAAGAGAGATTCTTTTAGATATCTGGGATCTATTTTGCAACATGATGGGGAAATTGATGGAGATGTTACTAATAGAATAAATGCAGGCTGGCTAAAGTGGAGAGGAGCCTCCGCTGTTCTCTGTGATAAGAACATTCCTTTAAAAATTAAAGGAAAGTTTTACAAAGCAGCCGTGAGACCTGCTATGCTTTATGGTTCTGAATGTTGGCCTGTGAACCATAGACATGTGCAGAGAATGGTTGTAGCAGAAATGAAAATGCTAAGATGGATGTGTGGACATACACGTAAAGATCGGATTCGGAATGATGCAATCAGAAAGAAAGTTGGTGTAGCTCCGATCGAGGATAAGATGCGAGAAAACAGCTTAAGATGGTTTGGTCATTTGCAAAGAAGGTCAACTGATGCACCGGTTAGGAGATGCGAGTGGTGGGATGTTGAGCCGGCTAGGAGAGGGCGAGGACGGCCCAAGAAGTGTTGGAAAGAGACTATACGAAGGGATCTTAGTTTTTTGGATATAAGTCTGAGATTGACCCAAGATAGATCTGAATGGAGGCGAAGAATCCATGTAGCCGACCCTACTTAATTGTGGGAAAAGGCTTTGTTGTTGTGTGGATAATATATAGTATATTATACATATACATAATGCACTATATTGTATATATTTATTAATAAAATTTATTAAAAATTACAAAAAATAGTTTGAAAAATAACAAACATTTTTATTATATTATTTTTTATTTAAAAATCATTTACTATTTTTTATTTATTATAATTTGATTTTTAAAAAATAATATTCTAATTGGTCGATCCAGGTTTGTTGAGCCTGGTCCACCCTTCCTCTCAGTTGGGTCAGACCCAATTTTCTCTCGTTGAAGTTGTCTTCTCCACATTTTCCTAAATGACTCTGATCACCATTCTCCTCAAAATCCACAACCATCGATTCCTTGTAGATCTGTGATCCTTGTGGATGCTTAGGATTCGCCGGATCCTCCCAAGATTTCCCTCATTCTTCTGATCTTTCTAGACCCTTGGGCTGCATATAAATATTCTCACATGCTCCCACAGCTCGACACTCATCCCTCGCACCTACTTTCACCCACTATCTCCTCAAGGACAGTGAAAGGGTCCCATATCTCCCTCTTGACGCTTGGATTGATGATTGGATGATCGACGCTCATGCTGTGGTCGGAGCTCCACCACGATAAGCCTCCCATGCTTCCCACCTCCTGGTTAAGGCCATGACCTCCCGACCTTTTCACCTCGCTTCGCCTTTCATCATAGATCACTCAGGTACCCCCATCACCATTGACTGAAGCTGCTCCGACCAGCGGGTTGGAGCCTCATTATACCCATCCATCAGTTCCAATCGACTTATCTACTTGCCATCCACCTCCCTATGAAATTTGATCCCCATATATCTTACTCACCGAAGCAATATTAAGATAGGTTTCATCCCCTCACTTTTGTCGGAGACCAGTTTAGTACCCACCTCATCTTATCTTACTTTTAGCTAAAAATAACCACGTTCGAGGCATCATCTTCGAGTTGAAACACTCCTTGCAGGTCTTGGACGGACGATTGATTCGATTAGAGAGTCAACTCAGGAGGCGGAAAACCTCCATATAGTGGAGCTCCACCACACACATATGGGAGACAGTCGCCACATCTGAGTATCCCAATCGACGCGGAGCATCCTCATGAAGGTGTTGGACCTGTTATCCAATTGATCCGAGCACATCAGCACAAGATCCACATGATCGAAGCTCAGTAGCAACCACCTTCTTCATGTTCTCCCAGCATCTTCTCCTGTCATCTGATGGGGACCCGAAGCCCTATATTTGATCTGAGACATCCGCTCGTGCCCAGATCCCAATGCTCAGATGAGGTCGGGGTCCCATCCACGTTGCATGCTTTTGCCAACTTTTCAGTCTGTTAGATCAGACCCGGCGTAGAAGATCTGATCGCACGTCTCCGACATACCCTAGACTATTAGATCCCTTTGCAGAGGTGCCATCACAGTCACTAGAGCCTCATGTGCCACAAACACCAACCGAACGGTATATTTCCTTTTCTACCTGACACTTTTCTTGATTTTGTGTAAGTCTTGTAAATATATCGTAGTGTAATTTATTTTGGATAATTTACAGTAAGGACTTCATACTTCATTTATTTGCATTTTAGTCCTGTTGAGTCTGCCTCGCGTACGTCCATACGTGTTTTTCTGGTGTATTTGAATGATTTTACCCTATGCTTTTAACCGGTTAATGAAATAGAATGCTTTCATGTTAATTGCATTTATGCCCCTATGAACTGCAAGTCACGTGTAACGTGCATTTATTCTTAACTTTTTGCATTAAGGCCCCTATAGTTTCATTGCGTGTTATTCTTGGACCCCAGAACTTAAAATATTTACGAATAGGTCCCTGCTTACTATGTAATAATCATGTCTTTTATTAATTCCAATAAATAGCTTTTTGGCCCTAAAAATTCCCCAAAATTAATATTGGCTCTTGCTAGTGTCTTTTTTAGGAGGTAATATTTGTGCCAAATTTTGTTGATTTTGTATTACTAAAATTTTAGAAGTTGAAAAAGTGCTTGTTTTTCATAGAAAAATCATAAAAATTTGAAAAAAAAATCAGAAATTCCAAAAAATAGAGTAGTTGAGTTTTGATTTATTTGATTTTCTGACCAAGTTTCATTGCATTATCCTTTATAAAAGCCTAAAATTACAAAACACTAAAAATATTTTAAAAATCCTATAAAATCAACAAAAACCTCAAAATTTACATTTTTAGGCTCTGTTTATAGATATTTCATTGTAGTTTTTAGTAAAATTAGTATATTAGAGTTTTGACTATTGTTAGTAGTTTAGATTACGAAATTCTCCTCACTATGCACTATTCTTTTGCATTCTCACTTTTCAATTTTAAAAAATACAAAAAACATTTAAAAATTTCCTTAAAATTCTCAAAAAACAATATTAAACATATAAAACTCAAAAAAACTATTTATAGTCCATTTTTTGTATTTTTATCTTATTTGAAAAATCCAAAAATAGTTGTTGGTGTATCTTTTTCTCCTTTGTTCTTATTTTTCTTATTTTTAAAATTAAATATTTGCAAAATCAGAAGTCAATAAAAAATAAAAATACTTTGAATCACTTGATTTGGCTACCAAGGGTGAATTGTGCTCCTCGAGTTTGACCCTGATCACTATACCAAGTTAATAAAAGTAGCTCCATCACTTGTGTTTGATTTGCTTGATTTCGTAGTGGTTAAATAATTTTCTCATTAATTACATGTTTTATTTGGGTCATAATGCACTTAATTAATCAACTTAACCCGAGTTGGAAACTTATGTCTTCAGCGAGCTAACTTAGATCCCTAGCCCCATTTTTCTCAATTATTTTATTTTAAAAATGCTTCTATGTATTTTCATAAATATATCTCTTTACTATGTCATTCAAATTTCATGGGAAACAAAGACTCTTATGACCTCCATCCAGACATGATCGATTTCAGCTATTCTAAAATCATTAAAAAAATGGTTGTCTAGATGGAGGTCGTAGGAGTCTTTGTTTCGCATGAAACTTAAACGACACAATATAGTTATATAGTGAATTTTCATGGAAGCATTGTTCCAAAAAATGAAAAAAGGAAAACGAGATGGGGGAAACTAAGTTAGCCCCCCAGGGGACAACCCCATGTAACCCTATATATAGGGGGTTCTCACAAGATCATACCCCCCCCCCCCCCACACACACACATATAGGATATCTTTCAAATGAGACATGGTCCTTCCATCCATAAGTAAGTCCATCAATCTTAACCATTCGCAATTAATCATGTGGTAGATATTAATGGTATGTTAATATTAGTTATAAATTAAGCAAAAATCCATCTTGGTCTTTATATATTATCTAAATATAATATGCAAATACCTCAATTATATCCTTTATTAATGTCACCTTAATTACTTATTCAAATTTAGAAGCCCTAATTTTTTTGACATCTTGAGGCTTCATTCTTGTGCCGCCTCCCCTTTCTTCCTCTCTAAGCAGGGGGCAGCGGCTTGCGACTTCGTACAGGGACACAGCTTCTCCCAGTGTCATTGAGGTCGAAATTGGATGCTGATGTCTATGCTTTCTTTATATATATCCACCACCTTATCAAATGTCTCCTCATATCATCACCCAATCTATCGAGGATACTATTTCATCAGAAGAACAGAAACATGTCTTGTACTAGTAAGAATCCTTTATTAATTATTAATATGCTTTTCACTTGCGTACACATATTGAATTATGCATGCATGTATTTAATTTCTCGATATATACGATCCATGCATTTGTTATGTGCAGATGAGAAGAGCTCATGGCCTGATCTGGTGGGTTGCGATGGCTACGAGGCCATGGAGGTGATCAAGAAGCAGAACCCTTGCCTTCCCATCATGGTCGTCAAACTAGAAGGGATCGGCGTCACTAAGGATATTCGTTACGACATGGTTTGGGTCTGGGTGAACAAGATGGGGAATGTCATCGATGTTCCTTACATCGGTTGATCTTAATTAGGACGTCCAAGGCAATCTACTGCGGAGGGCGTCGGCGGTGGATCTGCTCTCCAAGAGCAGGATGGAGTTGACGATGTCATGTACGGCCTCATTGACAAGTTCTTCATGCAGGCGTCAACGACAACGTGTCGGCCTAATCTGGATGGTGTGGGATCTATTCAAGGACTACACGAAAGTGGTGATGACTATTAGAGAATTTCGTCATGCAAGTGATGACGATAAAAAAGTGTTGCACCCAGCCTTGGATGAAGAATGATTCACAGTTTGATACAATATTGATATGTACTATACAATATTGATGCGTATTACACAATTATGATATGTATTCTACATATTTGTTATGTATTTTTACATTTTAATTGGTTGCGAATGAAAATGTATTTTTTTATATATCTTATATATTTGATGTGCATTACACATTTTGGATGTGCATTATATATTTTAGATGTGTATTATACATATTTGGTTTATATTTAATCATCAAATAAGCGTGAATGACTATTGTATTTTTACAAAGAAGCATACAAAATTTTTTGTACAAAAATCATACAATCATTACAAAGAACCACACATTAATTACTAATATGAATTGTATTCTACAAAGAACCATGCAAAATTTACAAATAACTGACGACTTTTTGAATGAAC